>JAULUF010000013.1:7755000-8355000 GCA_031834385.1 Semotilus atromaculatus | reverse complement strand
CTCTGTTGAAATCTATGGGGTCGCTTTGTCCATTTCTTTGACGGTCTATGGCTGTGATCAGTCTTCTGTCATCAGTCTAAAAGGTTTTGCTACGCGAGACTACAGTATGTGAGCTCCAGCTCTCCAACGCACAGTGTCAGCGTCCGAATTCACTCACTTCATTTCGTTCACTCTGTGCAGATATTGTGCACTCAAATGCCATACACTAGGGGATTAGTGAATGAGTGAACGGTTTCAAACACAACATTGTAAATAGATACATCTGACTTTCTCCAGACTAGTGCGGAAATGCAAATATGCACTGGAGCGTTTGCCAAATCTGTTTTGCCTAAATAATGTTACAATATTATAATATATTACCAGGTATGAATCAAATCCAATAATCAACATGATTTCTTGGTATCCCAGATCATGTGTTTTTGTATTCACTGCCATTAATTTTTCCTGTTAATGGTCATAAAATTGTCCAAATTCTCAGTCATCTATACTTTTATTTCTGAGTTTGGCTTTTATTTTTGAGTTGAGATATTAAAAATGAGGGAAGTAAGCATGATATACAATTTTTAATTAAAAACAATTTTACATTTGTTCAATAACCTATTTGTTTGTTACAAAATACATCATAAGCATTTATGTTTGTTTTACTTACCTTGAAGATCCAGAGGAGATTTTCTTTGAAATCCTTGCGGAAGTGATAATTCTTGAACTCTGAGTCAGATTTCTCAGATTGAACCCTGGTAGAAAAGCAAGGTGATTTTTTTTTGCATTTCAATCCATACTAATGGCTCAGTTACAATAAAAAGCAGAGTTATGTAGGGGCAATATCCTCTTGGTTGTAATAATAGACTGTAATAATAGACAATTGCATATGTATTCCACTTGAACCTGATGACTGAAATTTATGATCTCATTGCAAGGTGCTGAATTTAACTTTCAAAAATGTTCAATGTGATTTATATTTATATATGGATCACTGCAAATAGTCAGTTTGCATTAAAAGACACAGGTACATTACATAGAAAAAAAAAAAAGAATAAAAAAAACATGTGGCTCATATCATGGCTTATTAAGTCCCATATTTTGACAAAGTAGATCCATTTAAGATTAAGTTTAATTTATGGTAATAAATTGTAAAATGTTAACTGTGGTATATTGAGTTCTCACCTGTTGAGAAGAAAAGACGCCAGTTCCACATCACTCTTTAATTTCTTCTGTGCTTTTAGAGCTTCCCATCGTGTAAATTCAGCACCAATATTTACTGTAGTATTTCGCCCTTTGTTACTAAACCACACACAGAAAGAAGAAAATCACATTAAAATGAACAGGTTCACAGTCAATTTCATTTGGCCAAACCAGCAGCTTACTACTCCCTACTTCATCAGTACAGAAAGGTGGTTGATTGGAAAAGCAGTTTTATAAAGAACAAGAAATACCTTTTGGTAGATGATGGTGTTTTCTCACAGAAGTTCGGATTATCATCTTTTGAATGGTCACTCTTCATAGACACTAAGCTGGATACACGTGAGAACGATCTTTCCCTAATGACACAAAGAGCAGAAAGGAGGAAAAAAAGTTCCTACAGGAGATACTTACAGTGTCATTTAAAGAGGTTTGATGTTGCAAATGGTACTTAGATGTAATATTGCCCCTGTGTGTAATGTATTTATACATGATTGCCTGTTCTGTATTTCCACTGTGGAATGTAGTGTTCTACTGGCTGCCTGTGTAATTTAATGGCCATATTCATAAACAAGTAAAGCCGTTTACAATTTTCTTTCAAAATACTTTGATTTATTATTGTATTTAGTCAAGTTCTAGTACATACACTAAGTTAATATCACTGCATGTTTGTGTAACGTGTTTGTTCTGTTTTGGTTTGGTTCAGTCATTTGCTTCTGTGATCTTCTGCGTGTTCGTTTTGTGTTTTGAATAAAGTATTTGTTATGGATTCTCCTGCGCTTTATATAGACACACCCCCAGTGACGGTTAAGTCGCCTGTAAGACGCTTGGAGAAACAGATGAAATACCTTTTGTTAGATAGGGTTTTCTCACGGAAATTTGGCGGAAAATCTTCTTTTGAATGGTCACTCTTCACAGACACAAAGGACACAAGTGAGCCTGATCTTACACTAATGACAAAGAGACAAGAGAAGAAAAAAAAAACACTTTACTACAGGAGATAATCCAGTCTCATTGAATTATCCTCATCAAGAGGTGCAATGTTGCATATGGAAATTTGATGGGTAGATGGAAAAAACTACAGCAAAGGAGGCTTTCTTTGAACTCTCCGCCTGCTCTTACACAGCAAAGGAGGCCATCTCTGAACCCCGTTTGCCTGTGTTCTGTCACAGCCAAGGAAGCCTTCATTGAACTGTCTGCCAAAATGACCTCATGGCCAAGGTGGTGGTCCCCTGCTCCGCCATACCGTGTTTATTCTCACACCTTCAGATCTACTAATGCTCACAGATCTGTTTTTATAACAGTAAAAGCTCTTTTCATCTAGTCGTGATGACATATTTGGTCATGACTCATGTATATAAAAATAAAACTGATAAGAAAACGCCATATAAAGCATTAAATAAAGTACTGAATGAAAATACTGAAAATTCCCTTTTAATGAATTGCATACGGGTTCTCACTTTCAACTTGCCTCCAGATGATTAATATTACACAGCCATTGTGTTCAGTATTCTTGTATTTAGTCAAGTTCTATTACATTTACAAAAGTGAGATGATTAAAGTCACTGTAATGCAAAACATATGAAATACCTTTTGCCAAGTGTTTTTTCCTCATTGAAGGTTGGGCCATCATTTTTTGAATGGTCACTCGTTACAGATAAAGATCTGGATACACGTGAGCCTAATCTTGCACTAATGACACAAAGATACATTGTCAAACGTTCACACAACAGCTCACATACTGTATTTGAGTCTTTTGTTAGATGGTGTTTTCTCACTGAAGTTTTACCATGCATTTATTGTATTATTCTTTCATGCTCTGCTTTAAATTCACTTATTGTCCACATTGAGCAAAAATTGTCTGTCTCCACCATACAATACATAACATAATAAAAAAAAAAACTAAACTAAAGAAATTGTTAACTACAGAGTCAGGTTTAGTATTGCAATTAAGTTGATGAATACAATTCACTGCAACAAACAGTTTAAACATGTATTATTATTTTCTTAACCGTGACACTAGAAATTAATTAATGCTTTAAGAATAAAAATAAATCTGAAAAGTTTTATGAAAAAATATTTATTGAAAATAAACAGCCTATGTGTCTTCTTTCAGTCTATGTGTAACAACAATAAGAAACCCATTAAATACCTTTTGGTAGATGATGTTCTTTTCTCACTGAAGGTTGGTCCATCATCTTTTGAATGGTCACTCTTCACAGACACAGAGCTGGATACAGGCGAGCCTGATCTTTCACTAATGACAAGACAAAAATAAAACATTACTACAGGAGGTTCCTCAGTAAAATATATGAATGCTATATTAAAACAATTCATTATTATTCTTCACTCGATTCCAAAGGAGAAATTGATTAATTGAGTCATGAACAATGCATTCAGCACCAAGGTATGGCAAGTTTATTTTAAACCGCCGCCATCTTAAACCGGTCACCCGCTCCGCTCAGTGTAATCAGTTTGACAGGTTACAATGAGCTGTCTGCGCATTTAAATAATCATATCTCACTGAATACCGAACAGATTTTCACGCGGGTTTTTTTGCTGCAAAGGTCATACATGTAGCTATGACACAGGACCAGGGGCGTAGCCAGTATTGGGCCAGGGCGGCACTGGCCCACCCACATTACTCACTGGCCCGCCCAGGCAAGTTTGATAAAAATACATTTTTAGTTTATTTTTATTATTCAAATTTATTTAAGAAAATATATTAATATATACCTGATTTATTGTTGACTGCTGTGTGCGTTTAATTTGTTTTCCTAATAAAATGGGAATGCTGAAGCTAGTTGTAGAAAGCCTCCCTCCGGAACGTTATTGGTTGCTATGGGTTTCCGACAGGAAAACTCTCTCAGTGGCGCCGGTGCCACAATAATGGCTAAACCACTTTCTTTAATGTGCTATTTGAAAAAAGCAAGAGTTGAGGAAGAAGACACGCCACTGCCTTCCTCTACCGAGTCCACCCAGCCCAGTTCTTCAGACTCATATATATATAATATATCCTTTGCTGTCAGAAAAAAATATTTTACTTCATTGGATCAGTGATAAGTCCCCATCTCTTAAAGGTTGGCAGAAGGTTGTTTTTGAGTTGATTTCTCTGAAGCATCTTACCTGCATTACATCAAAAAACATGGCAGTTTTATAACATCTGGACCTCATATCTAGACTATTTGGAAACCCATCTTTGCCCTATTATTACAATAAATTTTGTAATTGTGTAACTCCCTGGACATTTAACATTTGTCCTTTTCTGCATCTTTTTGAAATATGTTATTGTTTTGTTTTTAAAAACGGGTACAAAGTTGTGACACCTGGCAGATCCCTAATGTTTAACACCTTATTATTATTATTTTCTTAACCATGACACTAGAAATGAATTAATGCTTTAAGAGAAAAAAAATCTGAAAAGTTTTATGAAAAAATATTTATTGAAATACTTTCTTTCAGTCTATGTGTAGCAACAATAAGAAACCCATTAAATACCTGTTGGTAGATGTTGTTCTTTTCTCACTGAAGGTTGGTCCATCATCTTTTGAATGGTCACTCTTCACAGACACAGAGCTGTATACAGGCGAGCCTGATCTTTCACTAATGACAAGACAAAAATAAAACATTACTACAGGAGGTTCCTCAGTAAAATATATATATATGAATGCTATATTAAAACAATTCATTATTATTCTTCACTCGAATCCAAAGGAAAAATTTATTAATTGAGTCATGAACAACGCATTCAGCACCAAGGTAAGGCAAGTTTATTTATATAGCATATTTCATACACAATGGTAATTCAAAGTGATTTACATAGAAGGAATTAAAATAATCAAAAGAAATCAAAATAATTAAACCAATTTAGAATAAAAAGGAAATAAAATACAGTGCAAACAGTTGGATGAACAAAGCCACAGTGCTCAGTGATACTGTAGGAGCACATCTGATCTCTTCTGGAAGCTGGTTCCAGCTAAAAGCGAACTCTCCTTGCTTTGAGTGAACCCTTGGTATTTCTATCTGATGTGATCCTAATGATCTGAGTGATCTGTTTTTTTTTTTAAGTGATTATCTCTGCAATATATTGAGGTCCTAGACAATTGAGTGATTTAGATACCAGTAATAATACTTCAAAATCAATCCTAAATGTAACTGGGAGCCAGTGTAAGGACCTGAGGACTGGTGTGATATGTTGTCATGGTTTGGGTTTTGTTCCTTGTTCCTGTTTCATGTATGTCATGCGATCCCTTGTTCTAGTCATGTGATCCTGCCATGTGTTCCCTTGTCTGATGCATCATGTTGTTATTGGTTAATTGTTTGATTGTTCACAGGTGTCCCTTGTAGTCATTAGTCTTGTGTATTTACAAGCCCTCATGTTTGCCATGTGTCTGTCTATTATTTAATGTTTCTTGTTCTGAGTTTGTCTAGTTTTGAAGTGAAGTTGCATTTGGGTTTTCAACCAGCCTTCAGTGGATTGATTTGTAACAGATGTTCATATTTTCTGTTTCTACTCAGAATTCTGGCAGCAGAGTTCTGTATGAGCTGCAAGTGTCTTATGGTCTTTTTGGGAAGGCCAGGGAGGAGTCCATTACAGTAAAACTAAAAGCCCTGATTTGTGTTCTTACTGGCCAATTCCATTACTGAATGTAGACCGGAAATTGCTTTCTAAAATTTTAGCAATGCGCCTTGATACATTTCTGTCTATGATAATTGGGATCGATCAAACAGAATTTATACAGGGTAGGAATTCTTCTGATAATATATTGCCTTTTAAAAGTTATTTACACCTTTAAAGGGAAATCTATAGATGGTTAGTGCTGTCTTTGGATGCGGAGAAGGCGTTTGACCATGTTGAATGGTCCTATCTTTTTGCTGTTTTGGAAAATTTTGTGCAATGGTTTAGAGTGCTGTATGCAGACTCAAGCTCTGCTGTATAGACGAATGGCTTTTGATCTGATTATTTTAGTATGTATAGAGGCACCAGGCAGGGTTGCTCCCTGTCACTGCTTTTATTTGCGATGGCTATAGAGTCTCTGGATGAAGCGATCAGATCGGCAACATCTATTTCAGGTTTACAGGTGGGACATATAAATCATAAGATTGCGCTTTATGCTGATGATGTATTGCTTTTTTGATCTGAACCTGAGAGGTCAGTTAATGCTCTGATTGAGTTGATTAACTGGTTCAGTACTTTCTCTGGTTCTAAAATTAATTTAGCTAAATCTGAAGCAATGCCTTTATGTACTCTTATTTCCAAACCTAATATTGTGCCCCATTTTCATTTTAAGTGGTCACCTCTAGCCTAGGTTTCATCCATTTAGGTATTTCAACCTCTACATCTTTGAAGCAAATGTATGAATCTAATTTTACTTTATTTGAGAAAATACGGAAAGATTTACAACACTGGAATTCCTTGCCAGTATCTTTGCTAGATCGGATATCACTTGTGAAAATTATTGTATTACCCAAATTATTATCTATTCGAATGGTTCTCAAATAGGGCATTAAAGAGCATGAATAGCTGGCTGACTTCCTTCATATGGAGTAAACGCAAGCCTATTAAAAATGTCAATACTTTATCTCCCAAGTTCTATGAGAGGGTTGGATTTTCCAAATATTAAGATGTATCAGTTACTCACCTGAGATACACTGCAAAGTGGGTTAGTAATGATTCTTCCTCTATTTGGTTAGATATTAAATCTTCCTTATCACAATTCCTTTGAGAGATGATCTTTTCGTTAAGAGTTTTCAATAAATAAAAGGAATTTATGATAATCCAATTATAGTTAACAATCTGAAAGCATGGAGATTGGCTTGAAGATAGATCTAAATTGACTTCTTTCTTTACCCCAATATTAAATAACCCTGATTTCACTCCAGGAAATTTGGATGATGGTTTAAAAAGTTGGTGTAACTTAGGACTTATTAGGCTTGGGGATATGTTTTCAGACAATAAATGAATGTCATTTATGGAGTTAATTCAGAAATATCAGTTGTTCAAACGTCAAGACATTATATTACTAATAACACACTTGTTAGTAATTGTGACATATCTTCAATTGAGAAGTTATTATTTTTATCAACATCTTACCTATGCATTACATAAAAAAACATGCCAGTTTTATAACGTCTGGACCTCATATCTAGACTATCTGGAAACCCATCCTAGCCCTATTATTACAATGAATTTTGTAATTTTAGAACTCCCTGGACATTTAACATTTGTCCTTTTCTGCATCTTTTTGAAATATGTTATTGTTTTGTTTTTAAAAACTGGTACAAAGTTGTGACACCTGGCAGATCCCTAATGTTTAACACCTCAGCCAATAAACCTTGATCACTATCGGCATCTCTGTGACCCTACAAATGTAAAACGCTTTTTTGGCAGAGAAACTAAAGTTGTAACTGAGAAGCAGGACACTTTGTTAATTTTCAACCCCACACCTTAACTGGTCTCAACATCACGCTTCATTTCACTTTATTCCTGAGTGTTTGTTGCATTCTATAGACTCAGTCTTATCCTCCATCTTACTGCGGTTCATAAAGGGATAGTTCACCCAAAAATGAACTTTCTGTCATATCGTCAAATGTGATTGACAATTAGCATACAGTTAGGATTGACGGTTCTTTTCTGGGCAAGAACTCCCTGCGCATCCATGCAGCCTAGCACGAATAAGAGCAGGGAGAGCAGCAATAACCCCTCTTAGGGTAAACAGAACCAACATGAATGTTTTGCAGATATCATTAATTCAAGATTTTAAAGAACAACAACATTTGAGGATTTATTCTGATTCAAAGGGCAATCAATCCTGACTGACGAGAGGTGGAGCAGGGGATGGAGGAGGGTAATGAGCTCCTGAGAAACGCAATAGCTGCTGATTGAAGGAGCTTATATATGTATACAGTGATAGGCGTCGTATTCCTATAAGTAGACGTGGATCAGGTGAGAGTCAGCTGATGTGAGTTGACTAACATGATCTTCCAGAACTGATGCTATGCTTAATTTTTGTCATCATTTACTTACCCTTAGATTGTTCCAAACCTGTATGAGTTTCTTTCTTCTGTTGAACACAAAAGAAGATATTTTTAAGAGTGTCGGAAACTAGCCATTGACTTCCATAATAGGAAAAAAAAAAATACTATGGAAGTCAATGGCCACTGTCAACTCTCTCGTTACCAACATTCTTCAAAATATCTTATTTTGTGTTCAACAAAAGAACGAAACTCATACAGGTTTGGAACAACTTGTGGGTGAATAAATGATGACAGAAATAAAAATGATGGGTGAACTATCCCTTTAATGATGGAGCTGGATTATCACTTTAGCTTATCATGATTTCAGTAAAGCATATATTGTAATGAATTGTATACTCAAAGTTTATGATTGTCGATTAATGATGACTGTTTGAGAAATAGAACTAAAACTTTATGACAAATACTCTGCCTTGCGGTAACAGAGTTACAATTTTGGCACAGTAGTGTTTAAAAGGACTGTCTGAAAACAGACGCAGTCTTACCTCTGTTTCTCTGAGAGACTCATCTTAGAGAGAGAGAGAGAGTAATTTCCTCACTCCTCTGACACTGCAGTTAAACTGCCATTGAAAACAGATCAGCTCTGGGATCGATGTGTTGAAGACATTTGGCAGCTCAGCACGACCTGGAAATGACCATAATGTTATGATGAGGTGAATAATATGAGTGTTGAGGTGATAACAAACAATATGCATAAAAATAACAGGGGTGTAACCAAATGTTTAGCTGCATAACTATGCAAGGAGAAACACTTTTTTTCAGCACTGGATCAAAACATTGAAGGGAAAACTGACCATATATTGCAGTTTTATATGATTTTACACTCATATTTACTTATCCACCAACGAACCATATCTTTTCATTTGATTTCACATCATTTGAACACATATGCTCAGAATTTATTGTAAGCTATTCATTTCAAATTCTCCCATAATAGTTAAAATTTTTATAGGTCATTGTGCTATATGAACGGAAAAGTTATATATTTAATTATAGCTGATATTATTTTGACACAAACCAAAATACATTAAAGCATAATTCGCCACGTGCTTGGGGTCTGATTTCCTATTAGAATGCTTCGATTTGCATCATCACAAAATAAAAGGAAGGATATATATATATATATATATATATATATATATATATATATATATATATATATATATATATATATATATATATATATATATATCGTCAAATGCTATTGACAATTAGCATAGGCTACAGTTTGGATTTACGGTTCTGTTCTGGGCAAGAACCAAGAACAGTCTGCGACTGCGGTCAAGTGTGCCGCACGTTGAAAATACACGGTCAAGACTTTTTTAGTATGCGCGTCTAATCGTGCACTTACTGTGCTGAAAGAGGTCAAAATTTATTTTTAGACTCTATTTGCGGCTATTTTCCGTCTTATTAGGACACAAATAGTACAATTTCATGATTTGTATTTGATTTTTTATTATTTTAATGTTTGTAGGCCTATATATGATTTACATTAATTATTACATAATTTATTAATGTTCATATTCATTTTGATTATCATACATTAATATTTTTATTTGTTATATTTTTATATATATTATACATTGATTATTATAATATATTTATTAATGTTAATGAAATGTAATATTGATGTTAATTATCATACATTTATTTTGCATTTTTATTGTTGATTTTAATGTTTGTATATATAAAATATACATTAATTATTATACATCATGTATTAATGTTTATTAATTTATTTAAAATTTTCATGTTAATGTTAATGACAAATATGATACAACAGGCTGTTGGTGGCTTTAATCTGTCAATTATCATTGAATTGCATATGAGCTATAAAAACCTGATCTATGAAATATAGCCTACATTCATACCTGGAATATGATACTCAAAACACACACACACACACACATTTTATATATACAAGTATTTTATATATATTACTGTATAGTTTGGAGAACAGTAAAGGCAAACTCACCCCAAACATCAAAGTGCATTCTATCACTTACACCATGTCCCATTTTCAACACCAAGTGCTTTAATGCACTTTGATGATTGGGGTGAATTTGCCTTTACTGTTCTCCAAAACAAAATGACAAAGATGATAACAGTATATAGGGTCAGGGTCAATAGTCAGGGTCACTCTGAACAGGAATCATATAAAACAATGAGCAAACCTATGAAGGAACACTTTTTATGAGTGTTTGAAAATGGGACATGGTGTAAGTGATAGAATGCACTTTGATGTTTGGGGTGAGTTTGCCTTTACTGTTCTCCAAAACTATACAGTAATATAAAATACTTGTATATATAAAATGTGTGTGTGTGTGTGTGTGTGTGTGTGTGTGTGTGTGTGTGTGTGTGTGTGTGTGTGTGTGTGTGTGTGTGTGTTTGAGTATCATATTCCAGGTATGAATGTATATTTCATAGATATATTTTTATAGCTCATTTATTGCAATTCAATGAAATTGACAGATTAAAGCCACCTGTTGTATCATATTTGTCATTTACATTAACATGAACAATTTAAATAAATTAATAAACATTAATACATGATGTATAATAATTAATGTATACTTATATACAAATATTAAAATCAACAATAAAAATGCTAAATAAATGTATGATAATTAACATTAATATTACATTTCATTAACATTAATAAATATATTATAATAATTAATGTATAATATATATAAAAACATTAAAAATAAAAATATTAATATATGATAATCAAAATGAATATGAACATGAATAAATTATGTAATACACAATGTAAATCATATATAGGCCTACAAACATTAAAATAATAAAAAATAAAATAAAAATCATGAAATTGTACTAAAAATCTATTTTGACCTCTTCAGTGCACGATTAGACGCGCATACAAAAAAAATGGCTTGAACGTGTCTTTTCAACGCGCGGCCCACTTGACCGAAGTTCCCTACGTATCCATGCAGACTAGCATGAATAAGAGCAGGGAGAGCAGCAATAACCCCTCTTAGGATACAAACAACAGAACCAAAATTAATGTTTTGCAGATATCATTAATTTAAGATTTTAAAGAATAACATAATTCAAGGATTTATTCTGATTTAATGGGCATTTTTTTATATCAGCCATTGTGTAACGTACGTGAACGGAAATGTTCTATTTGCTAACATTCGTTGCATTTGAGTTGACATACAAAAATACATTAAATCATTGTTCACCACGTGCTTGAGTTCTGCTTTCCCGTTAGAGTGCTTTTAATTTTGATTTCATGACAAAACAGCAGCCAAAAATAAAAGGAAGAAATAAAAAAAAAGGCCTCGTAGCCAAATACTTATTGGAAAATCGCCTGTTCTTTAACGTATTATCAATCACTGTAATTGAGGACGTTTTAAAAAAATTAATAAAATAAAAGAACTTACTTGCAGCGTCGGTCTGGAGCATCAGAAACGATTTGCAAAAGGGTTTCTTTTTTCACTTTTACTATTAGTCACATGACAGGATTACACCCATATAAGTGACCTTTGCCAACAACCAGTGTTCTGCTACATTTACGATTTTTAAAGCCTTTAGATTTGTTCACAGTTAACCATTGACTGATCATATTATGCCTTAATAAAGCTTAAGTCACTTTTGCGTCTTGAATTTTCAGTCAGCTTTGAATTGATTTGTTTGTCAGATCCTTATCAAGTGCAAATCATGATGTCAGCAAACCAATTGTGACATGTGTTCATATAAAAGGTGACAGAATGTGCTTGATATATGTATCCCCGTGCTTTTTGTTCAATAATAATAATAAAAAAGCAATAAGTGCGACCCACTTTTTGGGGTCCCCCTGGAAACATTTCCGTTGTGTTTTGTGCTATTTGCAGCGCGTTTCTGTTTGGTTGTGTTGTGAACTTTTGCAGCGCGTTTCTGTATTTGGTTGTGTTGTGAACTTTTGCAGCGCGTTTCTGTATTTGGTTGTGTTGTGAGTATTTGGAGCACACGTGTGTCGTGAAACTGATGAAAATGTTTTCTAAGTTTGCTGGTGTTTTTTTCTGTTTGCATGTATTTTTTTCTATTTGCATGTGTTTTTTTCTGTTTGCATGTATTTTTTTCTATTTGCATGTGTTTTCTTCAGTTGCAGCGCGTTGAGCTTTCTCGGCCACCGTTCTAAGCCTATTCTATGAATATATTCCGGGTGCCTCCAATTGGTTTATCCCAATGGGTAAATTTAAGTAGCCTAGTTTAACTTCACTGAATTTGTATTAGCCTGGACCCTAAACTAACAAAGCGCATTTTAATCTTTTTTTGAATCTTTTTTTATTAGGCCTACTTTGAATATTCTGCGTTTGTCTAAAACACTTTCAGTTTCGTTTATACAAACATAAAATGAGTCTAGCCTACTGACATGCGTTTAGTATCTTTGTGAATAACACACATATAGGCCTAATTGTTAAAAAACTCTTTCTGTATTTATTCAAAACGGTGTTAAAGGACCGGTTGACAAATCAGATGAAAACCGCACTGATTTAAGGGTGAAATTCAACCATGTTATTTTATTTAGTTGCCTTATAATTAGGCCTACATAATCTCTGTAAAGTAACAGCGCAGTCAGCAAATTTCATTTGGCCAAACTAAATTTAATCATTAAAATAGATTTAATAATTTAACAAAGTAGGCTAGGCTACTTGTTTTATAATAGGCCCACAAAAAAAAGTAATTTAAAAAGCAAGAGAAAGGGTAGCATTTGGCATTAAATTATATACAGATACAATTAAAATGCCACATAACCATAAAATATAACATTTACTTTACTAATTTACTATCTATGATTACTAATCTAATCAGTCACGTTACGTATTAATGAATAAGGCAGCTGTTCTCCTGCATAGACGTAACAGAGTAGAACATGAGCAGTTTGTAAAGCATTATTTTGCTGTACAGACATCCCATCATCACACATATTAATGTATCCTCATAGATACAGTATTATAGTGACTCTTCTGAGGATCCTCACCTGACAAACATATATATATTAGGGCCGGGACTCGATTAAAAAAATTAATCTAATTAATTAGAGGCTTTGTAATTAATTAATCGAAATTAATCGCATTTTAATCGCATAAATATTTGACCTGAGAACAGTGTGAAGTAATTTTTTTCACATGGATTTTTAGTATACTACCATAATGACTGAATACATAAGCTTAAGCAACAAAATATTATTTATTTTTGTTCAACCAAGTCATATGACGGATTACGCTACATGACTCCATGAGTTCGTCTCAATTTTTTAGAACCAAGCTGCATAAATAAACTACCCGTACATCAGGCATTTATGTCTCAAAACTTATTTCTGCATGTCTGTTATGTTAAATAAAGTTGAATAATTAAAGCAAAGCAAGTAGAACATATACTTTACTTGTGCACAGAGTTGTTGTTGACTGATATCTCCTCAGACGCGGGCTGCAATGGCGGAATTCTCAAAACGGCCACAAGATGGCGCCGTGTATCGGCGAATCCAATATTACAAAACCGATACCCGATTATGGGAAAATGCTTAAATATCGGGAAAAATATCGGTAAACCGATACATCGGTTGATCTCTAAGTCAGATTGACCGGTTTTTATGTCTTTTATTTTGCATTTGTCACACTTCTGTTCCTGGTTTTGTCATGTGATTCCCATAATTCCCGTAATCTCATAATGTGATCATGTCATGTGCTCCATTTGCTAGGCTTGTTTGACTTCATGCAGCACTGAGCAGACCGATTGGCGACTGATTTGAAGCAGCGCATGCCGGTTAGAAAAACGTCTTGAGACAACACAGATGAGACGTCACTGTGACGTATGCCATCAAAGTACTGCAAAAGTGAATTGAGATCAGCTGGCTCGTTCATTCTGCCCAGCTTCTCCAGAGTGGCTGCGTGAGTTCTGATGACGACACAACTGTTTCACGATTGGCCGGTGTTCTGACGGAACACCATACCCATCAGAATGGGATACCTTCGGTTAATGCGCATGCGCAGCAGTGAAATTTGTGGCATTGCGCATGCGTTAGATTTAAACCATCATTTCAGCATACCAGCGGTAAGTGTTGGTGTATTATATCGCATATTATATTTTAATTATATATTATATTTTTATTAAACCGTGGGGCTATCAAAACAGCATACCCCATTATAAACGAATCGGTTACCTAACGTAACCTCGGTTCTCTCTAGATGAGGGAACGAGTATTGCGTAAGCTAGCTTACGCTACGGGAAAGATTCATCTTTCTGAGAAATTGAAGCCAAAAAATTATCCTATAATTTTGTATCTATTGTCAACGCAGTTCAGCTGCAGCAGAGCATGAGCGGGCTAGCTAGCAGCTCATTGGCTCGCTCACAGGGAACTGCTTAAGCCTATGAGGAGACGCGATTGAACTCTCGTCCAATGAGAGTCGACATGCTCTCATTGCGTCATAGCCCGCCTGAGCGGGCGAGGTCAGAGAGTATAAATACTGGCGTCTTAGGCTGTAACTCTGGTTTTCATAGAATGAAGCGAGAACGCTAGTAGCACTAGCACGGCCGGGAACGCAATACTCGTTCCCTCATCTAGAGAGAACCGAGGTTACGTTAGGTAACCGATTCGTTCTCTTACGAGAGGTTCTCTCGTATTGCGTAAGCTAGCTTACGCTACGGGAACACCTGGTCAACGCCGTGCGTGCTAAGCATCCACTTATGAGTCCCAGGGGAGACCCGGGGGAACCCTTAATAGTGGGAAAAAATATATGTACGTGTGACAGGGCCAGCAGAGCGGGCCGGTGATTGTGTAGTACTAAGCACTTGATAAGAGAGACAGAGCGGGAACCGGTCTGTGTGAATAACTCTTTTTGTGCAGCTTACCAGAGAAACTGTAACATACTAGATAGCTAGTAGTTTAGCCTGCAAGGCGGGAACTTCGAGATTGTAAAATCTGACAAAGGTGGAAGGGGAAGACCATCCTGCTGCCACACAGATGTCATGAATGGAAATTCCGCTGGACCATGCCCACGATAAGGCCATGCCTTTAGTGGGATGAGCCCTGATGCCCAGAGGGCATGGCAGGTCTTTTGACGCGTATGCGGCTGCAATGGCATCAACTATCCATCTAGATAGTGTCTGTTTCGAGGCGGCCAACACTTTGGTGCGCCCACCAAACGAAACAAACAGCTGCTCAGATCGTCTGACCGGAGCAGTGCGGGAAATGCATAATCTCAGGGCCCTGATCGGACACAGGAGATTAGAGTCAGATTCGCTATCGGATGCAGGCAGAGCCGATAAAGAATAACTTGTGCCCTGAACGGGGTACCAATCGCTTTTGGGACATAACCATGTCTAGGTTTGAGAACGACTAAGGAGTCATTGGGCCCAAACTCAAGACAGGAAGCGCTAGTTGACAGCGCGTGAAGGTCTCCCACACGTTTTACTGATGCGAGCGCAAGCAGAAAAACGACTTTGAACGAGAGGTATTTGAGGTCCACGGTGTTTAGTGGTTCGAATGGGGGGGCTTTCATAGCTTCGAGAACTATGGAAAGATCCCAAATCGGCACCGAAGGGGCGTGAGGGGTTCATCCTTCTAGCTCCCCTGAGGAAGCGGATGACCAAACCGTCTTTGCCCAGTGACTGGCCGCGCCGGGGTTCAACGAACGCTGCGACGGCCGCCACATACACCTTGAGAGTGGACGGGGACCTGCCCTTGTCCAGCATCTCTTGGAGAAAACTTAGCAAGGAAGGAACCTCGCATGACCGTGGGTCCAAATTTTTTGTCGGTGCACCATTTTGAGAACACAGACCATTTAGACGCATAGAGCCTTCTCGTAGAGGCCGCTCTAGCCTGCATGATCGTGTTTAACACTCCCTCTGGCAAAGCAACGGGTAGTTGTTGATCACCCACGCGTGTAGCGCCCAGCACTCTGGGTGGGGGTGCCAGATCGTGCCGCGAGCTTGAGAGAGGAGATCTGCTCTGACTGGAATGGGCCACGGGGCTGTCTGTGACAGCTGAGTGAGCTCCGGAAACCAAGTCTGACCCTCCCAACGCGGAACTATGAGGAGCACCGAGTGGCGTGTTTCCCTGATTCTCTGAAGCACCTGTGGTAGCAGAGAAACCGGAGGGAATGCATAAAGCGGGCGGCTGGGCCAGGTCTGGGCTAGCGCGTCGTCGCTCTTTGAGAAAAATATTGGGCAATGGGTGTTCTCTTCTGAGGCGAAGAGGTCCACCTCTGCTCTGCCGAATATTCGCCACAGCTTTTGGATTGTAAGAGTGTGCAGGGACCATTCCCCGGGGGGAATGGGGTTCCTGGACAGACTGTCTGGGCCGTCGTTCAGATGGCCCGGCACGTGCATCGCTCTGAGCGAGAGCAGGTGACACTGCGACCAAACTAATATGCGTTCTGTCAGTCTGAAAAGATTTCTGGATCTGACTCCGCCCTGACGGTTTAGATAGGAGACCACGGCTATATTGTCCGAACGGATCAGCACGTGGTGACCGTGAACGCGCGGGAGAAAGCGCGTGAGCGCGTTCTCGACCGCCAACATCTCCAACAGTTTATGTGAAGGAGGCTCTCTTGAGCTGACCAGGGGCCGACGGCCGGTGAGCCCTCGCAGACCGCACCCCAACCCGTGTTGGATGCGTCTGTCGAGATGACTTTTCGGCGAGAAAAAGTCCCCATGGAAACGCCCCGCTGAAACCATTCTGTCACGGTCCATGGCTGCAGAGCTATAATACAGGTCTGCGTTACCTTTATCAGCTGGCGGCCCGTGGTCCACGCACGGTGAGACACACGGCTCTTCAACCAGAGCTGAAGCGGGCGCATGCGCAGTAACCCCAGCTGGAGCACCGCGGAGGCTGAGGCCATATAGCCCAACGCCTTCTGAAAAGTTTTCAGAGGTGTGAGTCTGTTCATCTGAAAAGATGCGGCGAGACGCTGAACACGGCGCGCGCGCTGTGTTGATAGGCGAGCCGTCATCGTGACCGAGTCTAGCTCTATACCCAAGAAGGAAATAGTCTGACTGGGTTGAAGTGCGCTCTTTGTCCAGTTGACAGAGAGGCCCAAACCTTTCAGATGGTCGAGGAGAACTGTACGATGAGACAGTATCTCTCTCTGTGATTGTGCCAAAATCAGCCAGTCGTCCAAATAGTTCAGTATTCGCAGCCCCTGACTCCGCAGGGGGGCGAGCGCCGCATCCATGCACTTCGTGAACGTACGAGGTGCCAAGGATAGGCCGAACGGAAGGACTGTGTATTGATAAACCTGGCCTTCGGAGGCGAAACATAAGAATGGCCTGTGAAGGGGATTTATCTGAATCTGAAAATAAGCATCTTTCAGATCTAGTGAAATGAACCAGTCCCCCTGGCGCACATGCGCGAGGAGTTTTCTGATAGTGAGCATTTTGAACGGTCTCTTCATGAGAACTTTGTTCAGCACTCTGAGGTCTAAGATTGGTCTGAGGCCGCCGTCTTTCTTGGGAACAAGAAAATAACGGCTGTAAAAACCCCGACTCGCTCATAGACAGAGGTACTCTCTCTCTATAGCCCTTTTGCACAATAGTTTTGCTATCTCTGAACGGAGCAGCGTCGCCGCGTCTAGGTTCACAGTAGTTTCTAGCCGCGCTCGAAAACTTGGAGGGCGGCGGTGAAACTGTAAACGATAGCCTAGCCTATTGTGTTTAGCACCCACTGGGAAATTCCCGGAATAGCTTCCCACGCTTTGAAGCGTAACGCTAGGGGGTGAATGGCTACATGGTCCCCGTCGCTGCACATAGCGGGCTGTGTGAGCGCGCTCATAGTGTTTATGACAGCGGGACTTACACTCAGAAAGGAGTTTATGGGCCGTGTAACAAAGTGAGCAGAGGGGGGACGCGCACACGGGCTCGTGGGCGCGCTTATGCACTCTGAAACTCGAGCAGGTAGGAACCGCTCTATGAGAGTGGACTCTGTGTGAGACACGGGAGCTGCAGTGCTTTTGTGTATGAGTGAACACAGTGTTGTGGGCACATTTTCTACACAAGAGGCTTTAATGCTCTCTTTTGTGAGATTTCTCTGGGTCGCCGTGAAAACGGTGTTTGTGCACCTGCAGTGCTTTGTGTATGAGTGAACACAGTGTTGTGGGCACATTTTCTACACAGGAGGCTTTTATGCTCTTTAGATTTCTCTGGGTTGCGGTGAAAACGGCGTTTGTGCACATGCAAGCGGGAAAAAAGACCGGCTTGTTGATGGCGGTGTACACTGCTGCAGTAGACGTGTGAACGGGGACTGACAGAGGGCGAAACTTTGACGGCGGTTCGGCCGCGGCGAGAAATAGCCGTCCTTTTCTCAGCTGAGGCTGGTCACGTGAGCGGCGGGATATATATATATAGCCTGAATTGGCTGCACTTGTGACGCGCGTCGTATGCAAGTGCGTGTTAGAAACGTGAGCGCAGCAAGCGGGCACGAGACTATTTTTAGCCTGCAGAGGCTGGACTTGTGATGCGCGCGGCCGTGTCGTGAACGCGGCCAATTTCTCACGTAAGAAAACTGGCGCGAGCTCAGAGCTGCATAAAAAATTATCTGCGAGAGCCGGAATCGAACGCGGGTCTCTGGCGCGAAAAGCTTTGTGATCCACCACTGAGCCACAGGGGTAATGACACAAGCACAATAGCGCGAGCAGATAAGAGGGCGTGATAGCAGTAACAGGTTCGGCCTCAGCGGAACTAACACACTATAACCCATTTGTCCAGCTTTATGCTCGGAAATGAGAACGTTTCTCATGAGCGCGGGAGAGCGCGGCCGCTCTCTGTCACGTAAGAGAGCTGGGCGCGAGCTCAGAGCTGCCTAAGATTATCTGCGAGAGCCGGAATCGAACACGGATCTCTGGCGCGAAAAGCTTTGTGTTCCACCACTGATCCAGGGGTAAAGACACAAACATAACAGCGCGAGCAGATAAGAGGGCGTGATAGTAGTAACAGGTTCGGTCTCGGCGGAACTGATACACACCCATTTGTCCAGCTTTATGTAGCGGCGTTATATGCAGGCGGGAGAGCGCGGCCGCTTTCTGTAACGTAAGAAAGCTGGCCGTGAGCTCAGAGCTGCATAAACAATTATCTGCGAGAGCCGGAATCGAACACGGGTTTCTGGCGCGAAAAGCTTTGTGTTCCACCACTGAGCTAGGGGGAAGACACAGGCTGAAAAGCGCGAGCAGATAAGAGGGCGTGATAGCAGCGACTAGTTCGGCCTCGACGGAACTAGCGCACTATAAACCCACTTGCCGGTGACGCGTATGCACGGGGTCGGGCTAGCTCTCTTGTAAAGTAAGAAAGCTAGCCGCGGTTGGCACAGCTGTAAGCGGCTCGTCCCCCATTCAGCGCTCGTGGGCGGTGAGAGGGGGAGGCGGCTTAACGCTTCGAGTCGAGCCCGCAGGGTCGACAACAGAAGCCCATTCGCAGAGGAAACATCCGCCGTCGGCGAGAGAAAACTCTGCGTGATCCAGTCCCAGGCAGAGAGCGCAGAAGAAGGCGGGCTCTGGCGCTGAGAGGGACGCGGCATGAGCCGCAGGTGTGCGAGGCATCTTAAAAAAGACGCTCGCTGCTCTTTTGTGAAGGTACACAAACAAAATACAATTGAAAAGGATACGTCGTCGGATGGCGCTAGCTTGCAGGACGGCTGAAGGTGGCGAAGACGGCCGACTTCCTCAGTCTCCCAGATGCTCGCTAGAAGGTGCCTTTTTCAACGACGACGACGGCGGCTTCTCTCAGGATCAGCAGATGCGTGTAGCCTCGCTGAAGAGATGAAAATCAGAGTTACAGCCTAAGACGCCAGTATTTATACTCTCTGACCTCGCCCGCTCAGGCGGGCTATGACGCAATGAGAGCATGTCGACTCTCATTGGACGAGAGTTCAATCGCGTCTCCTCATAGGCTTAAGCAGTTCCCTGTGAGCGAGCCAATGAGCTGCTAGCTAGCCCGCTCATGCTCTGCTGCAGCTGAACTGCGTTGACAATAGATACAAAATTATAGGATAATTTTTTGGCTTCAATTTCTCAGAAAGATGAATCTTTCCCGTAGCGTAAGCTAGCTTACGCAATACGAGAGAACCTCTCGTAAGAGAACTGTATTTTTTATTAAACCATGGGGCTATCAAAACAGCATACCCCATTATAAACTGTATTTTTATTAAACCAGGGGGCTATCAAAACAGCATACCCCATTATAAACTGTATTATTATTAAACCAGGGGGCTATCAAAACAGCATACCCCATTATAAACTGTATTATTATTAAACCAGGGGGCTATCAAAACAGCATACCCTTCACAAACACTGGTATGCTGTTTTGACAAAGTAGGCTAAATTGACAGACACCGTGTTAAAACTCAACTTCCGGTATGCTATTCTGACAAAGTATGCTACATTGACAGAACACCGGATTCACCACATGTACTCACACAGATACTCCATTGTGTATTTTACAAACTATAAATGTGCTGTTTTGCTATAAATTATATTTAAATGTCTAAAACCTAAAATAAACATTATGTGGTTAAAAACACTGAACAGTTGTGAATGTGATCGCCTATGACAGTCAAGCGCTAAGCGTGTCCGTCTTTGGCTCAGCCAGCCACAGCGCGAAAGCACAGTCTGAATCTGGCGGTCATGTCACTTCACTGTACATTCGCTCCTTAGTGGTCAGCTGGTGCAGAGCGGGCCGAAATCACAATTGCTGATGAGATATAGGAAAATATCTAGTGGAAAATGAGAATGTTATTCATCCAGTGAGAAACGTTCCGCGGTGCAAAACTAAGCGATTAAAATCAGTTATCGCGTTAATTAACGCGTTAAAGTCTGTAATTAATTAATCTTAATTAACGCGTTAAAGTCCCGGCCCTAATATATATATATATATATATAGAGGTGCATTATCAGACTTAATACGAATTAAAATTATGTATATAAAACATTTCTAAATAATTTATATAATTTCTAAATAATATAATTTATAATTTCTATAATTTCTAAAATGTGTAGAAATGTAAAATGAAAGTATGGTATTAATAATATACAAAATGACAGATGCATTCAAGAAATTATTTCACTATCACATTTTAGGCTTTCACTTTCAGTGGACATAATTTGATATATTTGTATTCGATTATATCAGCTCTAAGATTAGCAGTGTGTTATTTGCTTCATTATGGATGAGTTTAATTCCAACACCATTATGTCTGGTTTTTGGACCCGTCTGATCTCTGAACAGACTGAACTTCTTCCTCCGGTGTTCCTCCTGGAAACAAACAAACTATCAGTTCCATGTTTCTGCTAATGCTGTATCATTTCATTTAAAAGTCTCAATCTCTAAACACGTGTGCCCATTAGCAATTATTTTTAATTAGTAAATACATAAGAGCTAGAATAAACTTAAATCATATAAAACAATGTCAAATGTTCTAATAATCAAATCTCCAAGTCATTATTTCCTGTGACACCTGTAAAGTCACGTCCACAAACCTCTTGCGTATTGTTTGGTCACACCACAAGGTGTCACTGTGGTCTCAAAGCTTCAGCACTTCCACTCTGAGATCGACTGCTATGTCTTAAAACACACCCCCCTCATTAGCATACAGAGCAATAAATGAATAAAATAAATGTATAAATAAATAAATGTATAAATAAATGTAGACATATACATTTAAACATAAATAAATGTGAAAATAAATCAAATTGAAAATAAATAAATGCATAAATAAATAAATGAAAAAATAAATAAATGTGAAAAAAACATAATTATACATAAATAAGGAAATAAAAGTATAAATAGTCATTTATTTTTTTTATTTTTTACATTTATTCGCATATTTATTTGTTTATTTATTAATTAATTAATTTTTAGTTTCTGCAGGTTTGGTCCTCCATACAACACACATTGTAGGGGGGGTTTGGATTTAACCCTCTTAACTCGTTTGAAAAGACTACTGCTCGTTAAGTAATAGTTAAAAAAAAATATTAGTACAGGTACATAATAAAAATTTACAATTGTACATTGTAGATAAAAGTAAATAAATACAATTTCTGTAACAATGAATCTTTCACCAAGTAATGCCATTTTAACATTTTGTGTAAAACAGTTAATGGAAAGGCAGTCAGGAAATTTTGATTTAACGACTTCTCAGTTTATTTGCTTTCTGTGCTCTCTGTTCCCCAAAGAGATAAAGATCCTATATGCTACTTATAGAAAAATACTATAATTTAAACAGAACATAAATTATTTCAAACAGGGAAGCGACCAAAGACTTGAAAATAAAAGCACAACCCTGAACAAAAATCAAACCAAAAGATCCACAAAACCATCACAGCACCTTTACACACTGATACAAGTCTGTGTCTAAAAGTCACAAACCTCAACTGAATCAGTTAATGACCGTGATAGATAAATTAAAACTTTATATTCTAACATTTATATTTATAACAGTTTATTGTTTAATACTTACATTTTAAAAAACAATGAACAGCTCTCGTATTTACTGTCAAATCAATTTATTCTCAAATATTTTCCATCTCATCTGAAACAAAATCTTTCATAAAATCTTTGTTTCAAAAACAAAATAAGGCAGAACCTGTTGCTGTTTGAACTGTGTAGAAAAAAATGAGTAATAAATCCCATTTTAATACATTTTTGAAAGCCATTCAGCTTTAGAAATGTTAATTTTGTTGTTACTATTATAACAAGCAACTTTACATTTAAAACTGAGAGACTTACAGTGGTAACTTCAGTCTTGAAGACTGTATAGCTCAGTTTGACCACCAACTGTCCTGAGGAGAAACATTTGAGGCGGAATATTTGCCTCATAACCTTCATAAAAATTTTTTATGAAAATTGAGGGATTTAGTTAAGCACAATGAACAGTTATAACTTACATCAGGACTCCAGCTCAGGGATTACACCTTAACTACTTGCCTTAATTTAACTTCACTGAACAATCCAGGATGATTGTAGAATAAATGAAGATTGTGTAAACTGGAGGGAGTTTGTCAACTGGCCAATCTAAAGGATTTATGAGATGTGGATAACTAGAGCGTCTGACTGCATTATCAACACAAGGAAGACACATGTACAATACAAATAATTTTATTAACAAGACAACAGAAAATAACAGAACTAAATGAAAACCATGAGTGGATAAAGAAATAAAGTGCATTAGATTCCTTGAATGTAGGCTAAGTGATTCAAGTTGTTGCTATGACAGAGTTATCTGATGAAAAGAGAAAAACTAGTGAAGAGGAAGAACCTTATTCTGCTTTAAACAAATAAACAAGATTATTATTAACTGAATCAGCTATAGGCTACAGCATCTAAATGTAAGTGTAAAAATGTAAAAAGTTTTTTAAATGTAAAAAAAGAATCACAAAGGCCTCTAGAAAGAGGTTTGGTTAAAGTGCAGCATTTTTTATTTATTTATTTGGATTGTAATCTAAGCAATCGTGATGTTTGAAGCAGTATAATTGGGCATACTGAAGAAGTTTTGTATGTATATGCCTCTCAGAGTTTTCTGGTGGTTATTTTCATTAAAAGCTGCATGTAACTGTCAAAGTTCATTTGTTTCAGCTCAGTGGATGATTGACAGGCAAGTAGGCGGAACTTCACTTCAGTCTGGGATGCATTGAACGCTTCTGTTAAAAACACCTACAGTAGCTGAAAAATACTGTATTTACATTTGTTTATTATGTTATGTATAGCCTATATAATGTGAGTCGTTGTTCTTATTTTTTTAATATCAAAGTATCAAAAAATATTAATTTTAAATTTAAATTTAAATTTTAAATTAAATGTTTTTTTCCTTGTAAGGCTTTGTTTTTTAAAATAGGGAAATAAGTTTGGCTGTGATGGTTACTTGCAAAATAGTAAAATCAACATGAAAAAGAATCGTGATAAAATCGTGAATCGTGATTTTCCTGAAAAAAATTGTGATATGATATTTCTGCCATATTGCCTACCCATAATTCAAGAACTGCAAGTAATCTTCTATTTGTCTTTTGTTGTTTGATTCGCATTAATGGCACAATTGTCCGCAGGTTTATTAGACTGCTGCCCCTTTAAGACCAAATGCAGATATAATAACACAAAACATATTTTCTCCTTACTATTTACGTCCATTTAACATTTAAACTGTTTAAGTCAATACTCTACATGCTGGTAATTTTTAGATATTTTTGAGTATATTTGAGCATTAAAAAATAAAGAAATCATGAAGCCCACAACAATTTAACGTTCAATATCACGTGATACATTTAAGTGCTAAATTTGGCAATGACAGTTATGATTAGCAATATTTTAATTGCTTCAATGTGGATGAGTTTAATTCCAAAATCATTATGATTGTAGGCCTTATACTAAAGACTTATTAATTCTTGCTTCATCTCAGCTCTGACCAAGATCTTCTCAATCCATTTCACCTGTAAATAAAATAATAATTAGTAAGAGTACTAAACCAACAATAATCATTCAATATCGCTTATTTGTACATGTATATTTCTAATAATGCTGTTTACATTACTAGTCATTTTAAATAGTAATTCATCAGATAAACTTGTGTGGTAAACTATGATAAACTTTACATTTGTCGAAGCAGTGTGGTTTATAGCAGTTTAAATCTGCTATTAAATATGCATTTCTGGATAATCACTTTGAATTCATAAGATGTAGGTTTTAAATGGTCTCACCAAAATCCCTGTTCATTTCAAAGATATAAAACTTATATTGTCAGTTGAGAACAGAGTTAATATTTTAATATAGAATGTACATTTTGGATTAAGTTGTACAGACATCAGATCCTCACCCATTTCTTAGAGTTTGGAAAGTAAAGAAAGCCTAAAGCAATGTGACGCTTGTCAAAGTAAAAACACACAAAAGAGACAGAGACATTGAACATGTGAGGCTGGACGGCTGTGAGCTGAAGCTGGAATCTGCTCTGGTTTTATACGTTTACAATCTGTGTACAACTATCAGTCTAATTTTGTTCTATCAAATTCGAATGATTTTGTACTGATGCAATTCATAAAGCGATTTCTTTAAACACTAAAGTACCGCCCCCAGCTGATTCTAAAGATTTCATAGGTCATGTCAAGTCAGGTCACCTTCATTTATATAGCGCTTTTTACTATACAGACTTTTTACAAAGCAGCTTTACAGTGATAATAGGAAATGTCTGTACAGCAGGTCTAGAAGAAAGTCATTTTCCAGTTTAAGTTCAGGGTTGATTAATTTCCGTTGTAAAAATCATTATAGAGCCATTTACACAACACAGTTTTCAACAGAAAACTTTGAATGCATTCTGGTCGTTCGTTTACATGACACAGCATGTTTTAGGCCTGAGAATGCAAACTTTGAAACAACTTTCAATGTGCACGTTTTTGAATACAATAAACTTAAAAAGCGTGAAAACAGTGATGCGTGCACATGAATAGCCTATATCGTGTTTAGTCTATGTATGCGCATGTGTGCAGGCGCGTACTATTTCTTTACGAAGTGACATCGCCAACTACTTGTCTGGCCTGCATAATACAGCGCTTTAACCTTAGAAGTTATGAAGCACATCATAGTAGAGAGCATTACGGTTTTTCAGTTTTTCACAATCAGATCCATCCATGATTTTTATGAAGTCTGAACTTTCTTGGCAGGTGACTGTGTGAATGACCAATGATTTAGAATTAACTGTGCGGTGGGCTTGTGCTTAACTGGTTCTCTTACGAGAGGTTCTCTCGTACTGCGCAATATCTAACGCTAGGGGAAAATCCTAGCCTGGGAAAACCCAGACAACTTCCGGCAAATTTAGATTTGCTCTGAAAGTTAGTCTGGCAAAGAGCTCATTCAAGCCCATTTCCAGTCCGCAGAAATCGAGGCACCAATCAGAAACATTGGGTCGGGCTTTACATGATGACGACAGCGCTGGGATTTTGAAGCAGATACATTACAAAGATGGATGCCGCCGTCGAACATCACTTGTTCGAATCAGCTATCGCATCTGTTTTAAGCGATTTAAAATTTTCCTTTTCGTTAAAACCCGAGCGACGACGGTGAAGATCGAGAGAGGACAGGCCTGAATTTTATTTGATGTTTTGTTTTATTATGTGTGGCGGCAGTCGACCGTGGGGGACTTTGTATTTGTTTTATTTTGTCATTTAAATGTGAATGTTCGCCGGTTTCCGCCTCCTCCTTCCCATAACAATAAGCCCCGTTGGTGGCTAAACGAATGGGTGGGTCTTAGCCATAGGGCGAGAACCCTCTGCATACGTCATCTCCTTCATCGCTCTGATTGGTTTTAGGTCTATCCAATTGCGCCAAGAGGCATTTGAGGGACGTCCGTTGGTGACGCCCTTTGGAAATGATTTGTCTAAGGAGCTTTGCCAGACCCTTACTCAGTTTTAACTGAGAATGGTCTGGTTTTAACCAGGCTAGGAAAAACCCTTTTCCTCGAGATATTGAAGCCAAAAATTATCCTTAATTTTGAATATCTGTGAAACGCGTTGCGGCAGCATACAGACATAGGCAAGACGGCTCGCGTGCCTATTGACTGTCCTGTGGCAACTGTAGCAGCCTATCGAGAGAGGCCTCTCGTGATGTCATATCCAATGGGTGCATCTCGCTGTCACGTTCTGCCACAAGAGGCGTGGCTTAGGCCTATAAATACAGCTCGATGGGCTGATATAATCTGATTTTTCATCTCTTCAGCGAAGCTCACGCATCGCTGGATCCTGAGTGAAGAAGCCGTGCTGTCGAAATAAGCCTTTCAGCGGGACAAGCCTCCGAGGACGCCGGCCTGCACCTTGCCGCCTTCAGTCGCCGTACCTGCTGCGCTTTCCGGTGTTATATCCTTTTACTCTGCTGAAGTGTGTGTTCGCCGCTGCGACACATGATGACGACGAGCTGCATCTGTGGTGAAGGCCAGCTGATGGCTAGCTTTCTTTACACTACAAAAGCTACCCCGCGCCCCATGCGCATGCGTCACTGGTGAAGTGAAGAGAGGAAAAAGCGAGGAAAGAAGTCCGCGGCCGGACTAATCTCCATTTCTCAAACATTTTTCAGCTCCTCTCGAGCAGCTGGAAATGTCTATACTGCAGCAGTGAGCCTGTTATATTACACGCACGCCTGCAAATAATCGCCGACACACACTACTGTGATGACGCTCTCTTATCTGCTCGCGCTACATAAAGATTATGTCGTTTTCCCCCTGTGGCTCAGTGGCAAAACCCAAGGCTTTAGTGCCAGAGACCAGTGTTCGATCCCGGCTCTCGCAGCGGACAAAATTTATGCGGAAATGAGGATAAAGTGTACTTTAGTCCCTCCGCGGCCGGACCAATCTCCATTTCTCAGCTCCTCTTAGTTCGAGCAGGCTGGAAATGTCAATACTGCAGCAGTGAGCCTGTTTTATAACACTCAAGCCTGCAAATAAACGCCGACACACAAAACTGTGCTCTCTTATCTGCACGCGCTAAATTCAGCTTATGTTGTTTTCCCCCTGCGGCTCAGTGGCAAAACCCAAGGCAAACCCTGTGTTCGATCCCAGCTCTCGCAGCAGATACATTTTTTGCAGAAATGAGGAAAGAGTGTAGTTTAGTCCCGCCGTGGCCGGACCAATTCCCATTCCTCAAACATTTCTCAGCTCCTCTTAGTTCGAGCGGCTGGAAATGTCATATTGCAGTAATTAACCTGTTATATAACACGCACGCCTGCAAACAACTAGCCTGACTACGTCAGACTTCGTACTTCCGCTCAATTTCAGTTTGCTTCTGTACTCAGTCTGAGATAGCGACCTATCTCTCAGTTTTCCTCCGGTCTGAAAACAGCTGGCCAATCAACGAACAGAGGGTGGGCTGAGAGCCGTGACGTAGACGCTAAGCTCCGAGTTTAAGATTGTGTTTTAGGTTAGGGAAATTGAAAACGACCGTGGATGTGGAGACACGGGATGCAATTCCCTCTGTTGTGGAGAATATTCCCGTATTTGCAAACTGAAGCCCGAAAATAGAAGAGTGTTTGTTAACCCTCTGGGGTCTGAAATCACGCCGGCGTGATTTGCTCGCTTTTTTTCTTATCAGTGCAAAAGAGACTCAAAATACTCTGTTGATTTTGATCTTACATATAAGTGTTATACATCATTAGATCCTGTTAAGTGTCTATTTTTTTTTGTGGATACTCGCAATAAAAACAAAGTGTTGTGCTTTTCGCCAAATAAAGAAAAACGAACATGATGCGAGTTCTGCGTTCTCTCTGTCTGTGAAGTCCATTCTGAAACACGTCCTAAGATTAACTGTAACTCCGCGAATACTTGTCACACAGGCACGAGAGATTTTTCTTTATGAAGCTTGAATTCTCTTCTTTTAAATGAAGTAATTTATATAAAAAACAAATACTCACAGTTTATGTAATCCGTTTGAAACCAAGGAGAGGTCCAGTTTTTTCTTTCTCCCCTCATTATTTTTAATGAGTTGAGGCCGCCACGCCCCCGGCGCTATTCACATGTAAATAGTTTAGGTGATCTATATGCATCGCACACGCCCCCGATCAATGCCATAAAAACACACAATTTCTTCATGAGATTCGCTGATAGTTCATCGCGTTTTGAGGATGGCACAGCGGGCACGCTACTCCGGTAAAGAGGCCGCCAGATGATTCTGTACAGCGAGGAAGAATTCACCTTTTTTCCTCAGAGGAAGATTATTGCAACTCAAGACGACGAACGGCTGCATTTTGAAGAGAGAATTGATCCCGCCGTGGATACAAGTTCGGAGTAAGTGTTATATTGTTTAGTGTTATATAATTATTTTTCTGATCATATAGAACTCATGTTTTCAGACTATATTTTGCTTAGTATTGCCTTACAATATAACATTCGTGTACATGCTCAAGTGTAAACTTTCAATATGATAACGTTACTCTCTAAACATTTGTATATTAAATATATTTCACTCAGTTTTGATTAGCTTATGCGTAATGTAGCTTATTTGCGAATATCTGCTTAGGTGTAGCCTAAATATAATGTGATTTAGTGCAAATATATTTCAGCTTCCGGTAAAATACTGTCTAAATACTAGACATTATATTTTTATATATAAATGTTCTGTTTTGGTTAGCCTATGACACTGCTTATCCTGCTAAAATACTGCACAGATGATTGTGAATACAGGTGTAAATGTTTGAAATGCTCTAAATGCGCGCGGTCTATACGTTATGGCCCATCAGCAGATTCTCGCGGTGTATGGCCCATAAATAGATATTTCTCCGTCCTATGGCCCATCAATAGATATACATTGTTTGTCCATACCCATTAATTGCCCACAGTTTACTTTGGATAATGTATGCTAACAGTTTTTGTTGTTGTTGTAGGATTGTGTCTGCATCACGCTCTCCTTCTCCAGCACCGCAGAGGAGCACGCGTGTCATTCAGTTCTCAGTGCGATCGAGAATCATACTGAGTAAGTGCACAGACATAATATTTACAGATGAAATGTAATTGTGTTTACATCGTCATAATATACAAGTACCCATTCTTGTGTGAAATTACAAAAACTTTTTGTCTTTTTTTTTATCCATGGCCATTAGTGATTGATAATGATAATAATACAGCTTCTTTGATTGTGTTATCAGCAAATATAAATGGATGGGTATATGTAGAATTTTATACAGGTATCCATCAAAAGTTTGCAAACTTTTTTAATGTTTTAGAAGTCTCTGATGCTCATCACGTCTGCGTATATTTGATTAAAAAACAAACAAACAAAAAACCCAGTAATATTGTGAAATAGTATTACAGTCTAAAATAGCCTAACTGTATATTTTAAAATGTTGTTCTGTTGTTCTGTGATTCATCATTACTTCAGTCTTCAGTGTCACATGATCCTTCAGAAATCATTCTGATATGATGATTTATTTTAAAAAAATCAATGTTGAAAACAGTTGTGCTGCTTAATATTTTAAAAAATATAAAAAATAGTAATGTGTTCTAGGAATTACAATAAAACAGATTGAAAAACCAAACCTTTGCATCTCCTGTCATTCTTTGTTCAGGTTGCCTCACAGCACATTGATGGGGCATTAGCCTTTGGGGGAGTGTCTTTTGTCTCCCCTGGTGTGAATCTCATTAATATTCATGGCCATTGACACTCCCACGCATACAGCAGTGCTGACACAAAAACTGACTTACAAAATTTTAATTGTTATATTGTTGTTTGTGAAAGAGTGGTAAGAATGATTTTCACATCATTTTGTAGTAAAAATTCTAGCCTACAAGAATAGTAACTCAAAAGTCTTGTGGACAACTGTTCAGTATGTGTTATATGGCCTTATTGCGGTGACAATTTTTTTCCCGAAACTTACTAACCACGCATAAAAAAAATTTTCTATAAAATGCAAACATGTACATCTATTTCGCTCACATATTATTGTAGCAGAGTTTGTGCTGAATACAGCCAAATTACATGTTGGCCAATGGTATGTTGTAAGTAGCTGAAATAAGCACAAATGTCAGAGCATGTCAAAACACCTCAAAGGCCTTAAAAACACCTCAGACCCCAGAGGGTTAAACATTTTGAATGGAGGTGATGTTGTGGCCCAAACGTTATGTCATTGGCTTACGGGTAACCAATGATTTTATACTTCAGACAAGCGCCTCCCCGCGAGAAAGAAAACACTTTTCAATTATGCCATTCCAGACTCTGTCTACGAAGCAAAGCGAAGTAGCAGAGTTTGGTATTACCAGGCTAGCAAACAACCACCGTCATGCACTGAGGTCATTTCCCTCAGTGGCGAAACCCAAAGCTTTCGCGTTAGAGACCCGTGTTCGATCCCGGCTCTCGCAGCAAATAAAATGTATGCGGCTGACGACTATCAGCCTTTTTCCTAGCCCTTCTCGACTCACGTTGCCCTTCCGAGGGGAAAAATAAATATATCGTACAATGGATGCAGAATTTCACATAGGCCTTGATAAAAAAATAAAATAAAAATCGCAAAGCCTCATTCACTTCCATTCGGGCACCGAAAGTGAAAGTCAGAAGGGGAAGGGCAAACTCTGTTCACGTGGCTGCAGCGCTGCACGCGACCACCGGTGAAGCAGTCGATTCTGTTCCCTACTGGGACTCCTGTTCCCTTTATGCAATCATACTACAAATCATGCGTAGTTGCCCAGTTACCATACGTACCATCAGAACTGAATACGAGCAAGAAGCACAACTGGATGTACGGGAAGCCAAAAGGTTAAAAAAGGATTGTATTTTTTTACCGAAATCTAAGTGTTTTTTATTTATTTATTTTTCATTAGAAGTGAGTTTTTCCCCATCTCTCACTTAAATTCAGATTATTTCTTTTCAAATTTAAAAAAATTAAAAATGAATAAATAATAATAATAAAAAAAAACACTAAACAATAATACGAGGAACTCTTTTCCTCATGTGTATTTTGGTGACATTTAACATATTGTTAATACATTTGTATACTGTTTACAAAGTTGTTGTATTGTAATAACACAGAAAAACACATGTTTTGGGTCACACATGTTTCAGGTCAGAGCAACTGCCACTCAAAATTCCTGTGCACGTCCCTGAGCAGGAGAATGGTCTCTGCATCCGCAGACGGTCCTACAGGGAAAAAGGATGCCCAGTGCTACTCGTGGCTCCGCTCTGGAAAAACTGCACTGACACGGATACGTGCCAAAATCCCTCAGCACACCGTTCAGGGCGCAGGTTATCTCCCTGTGTGCCCTGCTGGTTCACAATGAGGAAAAGGACGCAAGCTTTCTCTGTCCAGTCAGAGCATTAAAAGCCTACGTGTCTCGCACGTCTGCGTTCAGACAAACTGAACAGCTCTTCGTTTCGTTCAGCGGACGTCCTAAAGGGCTAGCCGCATCGAAACAGAGCATATCCAGATGGATAGTTGATGCCATAGCGGTGACCTACACTTCTAAAGTCCTACAATGTAGTCCAATGCACCAATGTTGGGTGCCCTCTTCTAGAGAGAACCGAGGTTACGTTAGTAACCGAGTACGTTTTCAATCAATTAAAATTTTGCCCTCATTGTTTCAATGAAACTTAATTATATTTTCCTTGCACAAATATTGAATGAAAAATGTAAGTATCTTTAACATCACTGATGTTTACTCACCTCAGTGTACAGTTTGAGTGTCGGATCACGTCTCTTAGCTGGTTTGAGTCTCTGATCACATTGTTTCTCAGATCAATCTCTTTTAAAAACTGCATTGCTTTTGAGTTTTTCAAAGACTGAGTTAAAGCAGAAATATCTGTAATGCCACAGTCCTTTAGTCTAGAAAGAGACAAACAGACCGAGATCATCTTACTTTCACCAGATCACAAAACACATGACTAAGGTAAATTATTTTCCATAAATACACTGTAAACAGTCTTTTCAGGAGAGAGTATAAAGTGTCTTGTTTTAAACGGTTGAAGTGTTTGTTTAAGAGATACTTCACACAAGGTTACAGTTAATTTATATATGGTTTATTGTTTGAAAAGTTTAAAATATTATTATTATTTTCACAAACACCTATTGTTTTTTCTTTTGCTCTGGGGTCATATGGATGGGGTCATGTGTGTGCTTTATGAAGTGTCATCTTTGGAGGTCCAGTACATAAAGACAGATTATTTATCTAGAAATCTTAATTCGTTCATCTGAATAAACTCATATACATCTGATATTGCATGAAACTCTTTGGGTTGTTTTGGGTTGAGTATCTCTTTATCGCTACACTACACTACACTTTTGTCTCTCTATTGGTGAAAAATAAAACTAAATTACTTTAGTTACTTTTCTCTGTATAAGTGTGTATGATGCAAGTAATTTCCCATGAAATCCATACAAACAGCTCTAAAATACAGTTTAATATTACAGGTTTATCAAAGTGTATTTGGGTAAAGCCACAGTTTGGAAGACTCAGATTAATAACATGTTATTTTTTAAATAAATAAAAAATGCATAGTGTAGCTTTAAACATTTTTATTATTTTAGTCGTTTTCATCTCAGGTGGTACAAAGCACAAACAGGCCTGGATTTACAGGTTGTTGAACACCTATTGATCTTTAAATCAGACAGAGCACTTCAAGCTCCTCTAAACAGACGGGAAGAGTTTTGAAATAGACTAAATTGCTACAGATGTATTTATTTGGCTTTCAAAACTTCTAATTTTTACTATTGTGGTGTGTGTGTGTGTGTGTGTTGTGTTATTAGATTCCACAGATCTGCAAAAGGAAAGAGGCAAAGAACTGATGCAGGTCTCAAACACATGATTCTGAACTACAGGAATATTAATATTAAACAAAATATGATATACAAAATGTGGTTTCTGTCCATAAGAGAAGTTTGAGAACCACTGTTGTGTGTGAATGTTACTGACCTCAATATCTCCAGTTTACAGTGTGAATCCTTTAGTACGTCACTTAAGTGATTCACTCCTGTGTTTTCTATTTTATTCTCACGGAGTTCCAGATTTCTCAGGTGGGATGGGTTTGATTTCAGAGCTGAAGTCAGGATGAGACACTGTTTCTTTGTAATACTGCATTTACGCAGACTGAAGACAGAAAGAGAAAACACGATGACTCCGATCTATGAGAACCACCTAACTGAAGTGCTACATAAGGCACTTAGTTAAATTCCCATACTCTGTTTTTAAGACTGTCACAAGTTCTGTGTGCTGGAATATGTTGTTTATTCTCTTTCATTTTTCTTCTATTTATTTCTACTCTTTACCGTAGAAGTAGATTTTTTCCCCACATTTACACAATCAGTACATTCTTTTCAGTACATTCTCAAATTTAACACAATAGACCTTAGTCAGGTTAGATGACATCTTTATGTGGATGAAAATGAGGCTGTTAGAAAAAAATCTATATATATAGCAATGCACTAATATTTATTAAAAGACATTTCAAATAAAGTGTAATAGAACTAGAAAGCTATGGTTTGTCTGTGTCAGTTAATAATATCAGTGCCTTACCAATTTCAGATCATTCGCTGATATTATTTGACATGTTTATCCCTAATTCATTTAGTATGGGGAAAATGGAGCAGAAGACAGGTTATCTCGTTATATTAGCACTAATGCTTTACATGACCTAAATTTGAAACTACCAGATGTGATGGATCCAGTTCTCTTACGAGAGGTTCTCTCGTATTGCGTAAGCTAGCTTACACTACGGGAAAGATTCATCTTTTCTGAGAAATTGAAGCCAAAAAATTATCCTATAATTTGTATCCATTGTCAACGCAGTTCAGCTGCAGCAGACCATGAGCGGGCTAGCCAGCAGCTCATTGGTTCGCTCACAGGGAACTGCTTAAGCCTATGAGGAGACGTGAATGAACTCTCGGCCAATGAGAGTCTGACGAGCTCTCATTGCGTCCGAGAAGGGCGTGGTCAGAGAGTATAAATATCGGCGTCATAGGCTGTAACTCTGATTTTCATCTCTTCAGCGAGGCTACACGCATCTGCTGATCTTGAGAGAAGCCGCCGTCGTTGAAAAGGCAACTTTAGCGAGCATCTTGGAGACCGAGGAAGCCGGCCGTCTTCGCCACCTTCAGCCGTCCTGCGAGCTAACGCCATCCGACGGATTTGTATCCTTTTTTACAAAGCTTCCTATATTGTATCCTAAAGAGCTGAGCGTCTTTTTCAAGATGTCTCTAAAAATTTCCTGCGGTTCTTGCCGCGCTCCCCTCGAGAGTGGAGACCGCCACGTCATCTGCGCTCTCTGCCTCGGATTGGAGCACGCCGAGCTCGCCCTCGCCGACGGCGGCTGCAAGCTCTGCGAAAACCTGCCGTTGTCGACCCTGCGGGCTCGACTTCAGGCCACTAAACATGCTTCCGCGCCGCCTCTGACTTCGCCGCGGAAGAAGAAACGCCGCTCTCAGAGGCCGCCGGAACCCCAGCCTGAAGCGTTCATCCCGCCGGAGCCTGTCGCCTCCCGCTCTCCGTCTCCGCCGCTTCCGGACATACAGCTGCCGCCGAGTGGCCGCTCTGTTGCCTCCGATGATGCCGCGGACATCAAGGAGACATGTTCGCTTCTCGCTTCAGACAGTGAGGAATGGTCCGGTTCTCACGCCTCCTCGGCCCGAGAATCCACCGGGACCCGCGCTGGTATTGAGGAGGAATTAATGCGCCTCCTTTCACAGGCCGTCGAACGCCTCGGGCTCGAGTGGTCCCCTCCCCCCGAGCAGACCACCAACCGTATGGACGGCAGCTACTTCCACCAGCGTTCGACTCCCGCCACTAAGCGGGCCGCGCCCTTCCTGCCTGAACTGCACGCGGAACTCACAAAGTCCTGTAACGCCCCGCTCTCTGCTAGAACTCGCTCTGATTCTTCCACCCCGCTTCGCGTTGTGGACGGAGCCGCAGAGAAGGGCTATCTCTCCATTCCCCCTGTAGAGGACCTGGTCGCCGCACATCTGTGCCCGCCCTCCGCGAGATGGCGCTCATCACCTGTGCTTCCCTCTAAAGCCTGCAGAGCGATTTAAAGCTTTCACGCCCACGCTTACTCAGCTGCCGGCCAAGCAGCCTCTGCACTTCACTCAATGTCCGTCCTCCAGATACCACAGGGTGACATTCTTCGTGAATGGGACGAGAGCGGAAGGAATCCCCCTCCAGTCGCGGATTTGAGGAGCGCCACGGACCTTGCCCTTCGCGCTACAAAATTTGCCGCGGAAGCCCTTGGGAAATGCATGGCCGCCATTTGTGTGTCTGAGAGACATTTGTGGCTTACACTCGCCGACATGGGAGATTCTGAGCGCGCCACCTTTCTCAACGCCCCGCTCTCTCCATCCGGCCTCTTCGGATCTGCTGTCACGGGTATCGTCGACCGATTTTCCGAAGTGCAGAAAGCCTCCCAGGCCATGAATCTCTTTCTGCCTCGTCGCGCTAGCTCCTCTGCAGGCCGCTCATGTGACCAGCCTCCTGCACGAGCCCCACCCCAGCGCCCAGCTCAGCACAGTCAGACTTCTCAGCGACGCCAGGACGGCCGCCCTCGTTCTCGCTCTGACAGCCGCCACAGACCGCCGCCTCCTTGGGGGCCTCGGCCTAGGATCACGCTGAAACCCGATCACCCGAAGTCTGCCTAGCACAGCTGAGAAAAAGACGGCGCTCTCCCGCCGCGGCCGGACCGCCGTCAAAGTTTTGCCCTCTGTTAGTCCCCGCTCACGCGGCTACTACAGCAGTGTATTCCGCCATTACCAAGCCGGTCTCTTTTCCCGCTTCCATGAGCACAAACGCCGTTTTCACGGCGACCCAGAGAAATCGCAAAAAGAGCATAAAAGCCTCGTGTAGAAAATGTGCCCACAACACGGTGTTCACTCATACACAAAAGCACTTCAGTCCCCGTGTCTCACACAGAGTCCACTCTCATAAAGCGGTTCCAACCCGCTCGAGTTTCAGGGTGCATAAGCGCGCCCACGAGCCCGTGTGCGCGTCCTCCCTCTGTTCACTCTGTTACACGGCCCAAAGACTGCTCTCTGAGTGTAAGTCCCGCTGTCATAAACACTATGAGTGCGCTCACGCAGCCCGCTATGTGCAGCGACGGGGACCATGTAGCCATTCACCCCCTAGCGTTACGCTTCAAAGCGTGGGAAGCTATTCCGGGAATTTCCCAGTGGGTACTAAACACAATAAAGCAAGGCTATCGCTTACAGTTTCACTGCCGCCCTCCACATTTTCAAGCGCGACTAGAAACTACCGTGAACCCAGAAGCAGTGACGCTGCTCCGTTCAGAGATAGCAAAGCTTTTGTGCAAAAGGGCTATAGAGAGAGTGCCTCTGTCTATGAGCGAGTCGGGGTTTTACGGCCGTTATTTTCTTGTTCCCAAGAAAGACGGCGGCCTCAGACTCAGATTTCTGAACAAAGTTCTCATGAAAAGACCGTTCAAAATGCTCACTATCAGAAAACTCCTCGCGCATGTGCACCAGGGGGACTGGTTAATTTCAGTAGATCTGAAAGATGCGTACTTTCAGATTCAGATAAATCCCCTTCACAGGCCATTCTTACGTTTCGCCTTCGAAGGCCAGGTTTATCAATACACCGTCCTCCCGTTCGGCCTATGTACATTCACGAAGTGCATGGATGCGGCGCTCGCCCCCCTGCGGAGTCAGGGGCTGCGAATACTGAACTATTTGGACGACTGGCTGATTTTGGCACAATCACAGAGAGAGCTACTGTCTCATCGTACAGTTTCTCCTCGACCATCTGAAAGCTCTGGGCCTCTCTGTCAACTGGACAAAGAGCACGCTACAACCCAGTCAGGCTATCTCCTTCTTGGGTATAGAGTTAGACTCGGTCACGATGACGGCTCGTCTGTCAACACAGCGCGCGCGCCGTGTTCAGCGTCTCGCCGCATCTTTTCAGATGAACAGACTCACACCTCTGAAAACCTTCAGAAGGCGTTGGGTTACATGGCCTCAGCCTCCGCGGTGCTCCAGCTGGGGTTACTGCGCCCGCTTCAGTTCTGGTTGAAGAGCCGTGTGTCTCACCGCGCGTGGACCACGGGCCGCCAGCTGATAAAAGTAACGCAGACCTGTATCACAGCTCTGCAGCCATGGACTGTGGCAAAATGGTTTCAGCGGGGCGTTTCCATGGGGACCTTTTCTCGCCGAAAAGTTATCTCGACAGACGCATCCAACACGGGTCAGCTCAAGAGAGCCTCCTCCACATAAACTGCTTGGAGATGTTGGCGGTCAAAAACGCGCTCACGCGCTTTCTCCCGCGCATTCACGGTCACCACGTGCTGATCCGTTCGGACAATATAGCCGTGGTCTCCTATCTAAACCGCCAGGGCAGAGTCAGATCCAGGAATCTCTTCCGGCTGACAGAACGCATCTTAGTTTGGTCTCAGTGTCACCTGCTCTCGCTCAGAGCGACGCACGTGCCAGGCCATCTGAACGACGGTCCAGACAGCCTGTCCAGGAACCCCATTCCCCCCGGGGAATGGTCCCTGCACACTCTTACAGTCCAAAAACTTTGGCGAATATTCGGCAGAGCAGAGGTGGACCTCTTCGCCTCAGAAGAGAACACCCACTGCCCAATATTTTTCTCAAAGAGCGAGGACGCGCTAGCCCAGACCTGGCCCAGCCGCCCGCTTTATGCATTCCCTCCGGTTTCTATACTACCACAGGAACTTCAGAGAATCAGGGAAACACGCCACTCGGTGCTCCTCATAGCTCCGCGTTGGGAGGGTCAGACTTGGTTTCTGGAGCTCACTCAGCTGTCACAGACAGCCCCGTGGCCCATTCCAGTCAGAGCAGATCTCCTCTCCCAAGCTCGCGGCACGATCTGGCATCCCCACCCAGAGCGCTGGGCGCTACATGCGTGGGTGATCAACAACTACCCGTTGCTTTGCCAGAGGGAGTGTTAAACACGATCATGCAGGCTAGAGCGGCTTCCACGAGAAGGCTTTATGCATCTAAATGGTCTGTGTTCTCAAAATGGTGCACCGACAAAAATGTGGACCCACGGTCATGCGAGGTTCCGTCCTTGCTAGCTTTTCTCCAAGAGATGTTGGACAAGGGCAGGTCCCCGTCCACTCTCAAGGTGTATGTAGCAGCCGCCGCGGCGTTCGTTGAACCTCGGCGCGGCCAGTCACTGGGCAAAGATGGCTTGGTCATCCGCTTCCTCAGCTAGAAGGATGAACCCCCCACGCCCCCCTTCGGTGCCGATCTGGGATCTTTCCATAGTTCTCGAAGCTATGAAAGCCCCCCCGTTCGAACCGCTAAACACTGTGGACCTCAAATACCTTTCGTTCAAAGCCGTTTTTTCTGCTCGCGCTCGCGTCAGTAAAACGTGTGGGAGACCTTCACGCGCTGTCCACTAGCGCGTCCTGTCTCGAGTTTGGGCCCAATGACTCCTTAGTCGTTCTCAAACCCAGACATGGTTATGTGCCGAAAGCGATTGGTACCCCGTTCAGGGCACAAGTTATTTCCCTATCGGCTCTGCCTGCATCCGATAGCGAATCTGGCTCTAATCTCCTGTGTCCGGTCAGGGCCCTGAGATTATACATTACTCGTACTGCTCCGGTCAGACGATCTGAGCAGCTTTTTGTTTCGTTCGGAGGGCGCACCAAAAAGGGTTGGCCGCCTCGAAACAGACTCTATCCAGATGGATAGTTGATGCCATTGCAGCCGCATACGCATCAAAAGACCTGCCATGCCCTCTGGGCATCAGGGCGCATTCCACTAGAGGCGTGGCCTCATCGTGGGCATGGTCCAGCGGAATTTCCATTCACAACATTTGTGTGGCAGCGGGATGGGCTTCCCCCTCCACCGTTGTCAGATTTTACAATCTGGAGGTTCCCGCCTTGCAGGCTAAACTACTAGCAGTCTAGTATGTTACAGCTCTTCTGGTTGAGCCGCACTTTAGGGAGTTATCCACACAGACCGGTTTCGCTCTGTCCCTCTCTATCATGTGCTTAAGTACTACACAATCACCGGCCCGCTATGCTGGCCTTTGTCTCTTGTACTTGTATTCATTCCCACTCATAGGGCTCCCCGGGGTCTCCCCTGGGACTCGTAGTGGATGCTTAGCACGCACGGCGTTGACCAGGTGTTCCCGTAGCGTAAGCTAACTTACGCAATACGAGAGAACCTCTCGTAAGAGAACGAATCGGTTACCTAATGTAACCTCGGTTCTCTCTAGATGAGGGAACGAGTATTGCGTTCCTGGCCGTGCTTGTGCTACTAGCTTTCTCGCTTCATTCTATGAAAACCAGAGTTACAGCCTATGACGCCGATATTTATACTCTCTGACCACGCCCTTCTCGGGGGGTTCTGACGCAATGAGAGCTCGTCAGACTCTCATTGGCCGAGAGTTCATTTGCGTTATAACAACTTCAACTTTTCATAAAAGGGTAAAGTTATTACAACAAGGGGGGTGGTCTATTATTTCCTTTTACTCATAAGTACTATCTTCTTTTTATCTTCACCGGGCCTTCCCATTTAGGGGCAAGTTTAGATGTAAAGAAATCATCTGCTTTCGACATAGGATGAGCACGAACCCAAACCAGTTCTCCTTCTTGGAATTGTACAAATTTCCGTCAGGCATTATAATACCTGGCTTGTTTGGTGTGCGCTTTCCTCATTGCCTTAAGTGCATCCTGCTGGAGTTGTTGTTGTCGTTCTATGAGGGAATATCCTGATTGTCCTGGATTGGGAGAATGAGCAACTAGGCGTTCTAGGGGACCTTTCAACTGCCTGCCCAGTGCTAGCTCAGCAGGAGAGTGTCCTGTGGTCTCATTGCGAGCGGTGTTAATAGCAAAACGAAATTCAGTCAGCCACCTGTCCCAGTCCCGATGGCTTTCACCTACAAATGAGGCAATCATGGTCTTGATGGTTCGGTTGACTCGCTCTGAGAGATTCGTTTGAGGGTGGTAGCTGGTGGTGAGCTTCCTTGTTATTCCCCATTTCTTACACAGTTCCTCCATCAGCTGGCTTAGAAACTGGGGCCCACGGTCTGACAGTAGGAATTTCGGAACTCCCCACCTCGTAAACACCTCCTCTTGCAGAATCTGGCAGATTCTGTGCGTCTTGCTATCTCTGATAGGAAACAGCTCTACCCATTTGGTGAAATAATCAACTACTACCAGAAGATACACATTACCCTTTTTACTTTTGGGGAGTGGCCCCATAAGGTCCACTCCTAACATGTACCCAGGCTCCTCCACCTCCGTGGACTGGAGGAAACCGGAGGGTTTGGTGTTACTGGGCTTGTACTTCTGGCAGACTGTGCATTCCTTCACGTACTTCCATACGTCTTTGCGCACTCCAGGCCACCAGGCGACTTCTAGGATTTTCAGAAGTGTCTTCATTCGTCCCAGATGTGCCCCTAGTGGATTGTTATGGAAGTAATTGATGAAGGTTGTGGTTAGAGACTTGGGCACTGCTAGCTGGTACTTTATGCCAGCAGCAAAGGGCGACACTCTGTACAACACCCCTTGCTGGACTTCCCATCTGATGCGGTTGATGTCATCCGTGATCCCGAGCTTCCCCTTTAACTCGGTCACCTCAACGTCCTCACTCTGGGCTTTTAATATTTCTGCCATGGTTGATGGGATATCCAAGCTCCAATGGGAGGATTTCTCATCAACATACACAGCTAAGGGGACATCATCACAATGTTGAGCTCTTGACAAGGCATCAGGCACTACATTCATCCGTCCCTTGTGGTACTGGACCTGGAAATGAAACCGCTGGAGCCTTAAGGTCCATCTCGTCAGCCGAGAGGTAGTTTTGGGTGAGTTAAAGGCCCAGGTCAAGGCAGCATGGTCTGTATACACCACAAATGGTACTCCTTCCAGGTAGTGGTGCCACTTTTCAACGGCCCAAACAACCGCAAGACACTCCTTTTCTGAAGTTGAATAATTCACCTCTGCTCCCCTCAATCCTCTCGAGGCATACGCAATCACCTTCTCTTCTCCACTGATGTTCTGCGTTAGTACCGCTCCCAGGCCAATTGAGCTAGCATCCGTCTGAACCTGGAAGGGTTGCGACAGATCAGGTTGAGCTAGTACTGGGGCATGTTGCAGAGCATGTTTGAGACTCTCAAAGCTCAACTGGGTTTCGTTGGTCCATGTCCATTTCATGCCTTTTCTTTTAAGGTGGTTCAAGGGGGCAGCCAGTTCAGCAAAGTGTGGGATAAACTTATGGTACCATCCAACCAACCCCAGGAATCTCTGAAGTTCCAACAAGTTTTGTGGGGTTGGGTACCCACTGATGGCGGTGACCTTGTTCGAGTCGACTTTTACTCCCTCCTCGGACACAATATGTCCCAAAAACTTGAGCTCTCCTTTCATGAAGTGGCATTTCTTTAGGTTTAGGGTAAGATTAGCCTCCTCCAGTTTCTGAAAGACAGCTTTGAGATCTTTTAAGTGTTGTTGTTGGCTTGGGGAGTAGACAATGATGTCATCTATGTAGACAAAGCACATTTTTCCTCTTAGTTTACCCAACACTCTCTCCATCAACCTCTGGAACGTGGCCCCAGCATTTTTCAGCCCGAAGGGCATGGTCAAGAAATGAAATAATCCAAAGGGGGTTATAAAAGCGGTCTTTTCCCTGCTGCTTTCTTCCATTTCGACCTGCCAGTATCCAGATTTTAAATCGAGGGTACTGAAATAATGGGCACCTTGCAACGACTCCAGTATTTCGTGGATGAGAGGCATCGGGTAGGCATCTTGGGGAGTTTTGGAATTAAGCCGGCGATAATCCACGCAGAACCTTAGACTGCCGTCTGTCTTCGGAACCAATACTACTGGAGATGCCCAAGAGGATTGAGACGGCTCAATGATACCTTCTTGCATCATCTTATCGATCTCCCTTTCCATCACTTCTTTCTTCAATGGAGACACTCTATAGGCTTTCGATCGAACTGGTATTTCATCTGTTGTTATGATCTGATGAATAGCTTGATTAGTTCTCCCTAGAGTTCCAGCACAGACCGTCGCCCATTTATTTAGGAAGATCTGGACTTTTGGTAGTTGTCTTGCTATAATATCTTTTCTGTTAGTGGCTATCGCAGTGGATGTCTCCAGCTCTCCCCCCTTCTCCATGGGTACCGCCATGAACAAGGAGATAACAGGTTCCCTCTTCAGAATGCACGGCTGCTCCCACTGTGGCTGCTGGAGAAAAGGATAGACTCTAACTTGCCCTTTGACCTTCAGCTCATAGCTCATCGCGGCAACGTTCAGCTGTACCCCTGTTTGTCTCAGGAAGTCCAGTCCGAGGACAAGAGGAAATGCTAGGTGTTCATTTGACATTACATAGGTGTCAATAGTCCAGACCATTCCATGCCACTCATAAACCACAGGGGTTCTACCCTCTGATACGTGAGCCTTTCCATCTGCCACCATGAACGTCCTGTTCAAACTCTGCAGCAGACATTCTTCTGGCTTTTTTATAGCCTCCCATAACTGTTTCTGCATTAAAGAATAGGTCGAACCCGTGTCGACAATGGCTTCGACGTGGTAATTGCTGACATCTATGGCCACTTTCAGCAGAGGAGGCGTGGTTGTTTGAATCAGTGAGACATGTTGGACTGGTGTACTCTGTGGTCTGGATTGTTGGTCACGTCGTAATGAGGCAACCTTTTTTCCTTCATTATTTACCTTGAGCTGGTTGACTCGAGCCCAATAGTCCTTCTTTGAATTAAAGTCTCTCTCCACCAATGATCCCACTTTAACTAGCTGCTCCACAGTATACACTGCACCTCTGAGACTGCTCGCCAGGGAAGGATTACAACTATTTAGAATTCGTCTTACCACCTCCTCTTCTGGCAAGTCGTCCCTCCATCTCAGGCACAGAGCTCTATAGTCGTAGGCAAAATCCCGGATACTCTGGTTAGGGCCTTGAATCATAGCCTTGAGCTGGTCTTCTAACTCAGTCAGGTAATCGGTAGAAAGGAAGACAGACATGAATGAGTGTTTGAACTCATCCCAGTTGCATATTTTTAACTTTTCAGCTGCCCACCAACTCCTCGCAGGTCCTGTTAGCACTGCATTGATTGTGGCTAGCAGTTCCACATCTGTGAGTGGTCTGAGTGTCAGGAAGTTCTCACACTTTTCAATGAACTCCAAAACATCACAGGTTTCACGGTTTTGTCCGAAGGTAGGAAACTCTAGGTTGATAGGAGGCTTAGGTGTCGTCGGAGAAGGAATCGCAGAGGGAAGATGTCCTGGATCTGTAAAGCTATGGTTAAAAGGGTAGGGCGATACTGGAGTACTGGTCGTCTTTACTCGTGACATTTCTTTTTTCCATTGTTCATCACGTCGCTTAAGACAATTCACCATCTCTGTCTCTAAGTGGTTCAAAGATCTATTCATTCCTCTTTCAAGTGCCTCGAAACGTTGATCAATAGCATCCCTGAAACAGGCCTCCCGGTTAACAATGCTATCATTGCTGGCTATGAAATCACTTTTGAGTGTTTGCACCTCGGTCTGCAGAGCCTGAAGGGTTGAAGAGAGCTTGGTTATTTGAGGTTCAAGGTGTTCAAACTTTTCTTCCCTCAGTTTCAACAGTGGGGGTTCATCCTCTTCACTTCCTCCAGCCTGGCCATCAATATACATATCGCTCATCATGGAACTCAATTCTATTACTGGCAATGGTTCTCTATATGAGACACCAGGGGGAGGTTGATAAGGATGGGCCTCTGAACACTCTTCCCCCTCGCCAGACACAGCCTGCTCACAAACATTATCTGAGGGGTTATCCATGACTTACAGACAGACAGTTTAGCAAACGCAAAAGGTACAATATAAATTTGTATATAATAATCCGTTCCCTGTACGGGCCACCATCTATAACAGGGATGGGCAACATCAGTCCTGGAGGGCCACTGTCCTACAGAGTTTAGCTCCAACCCTGAAAAAAAATCACCTGCCTGTAACTTTCTAGTAATCCTGAAGACCTTGATTAGCTTGTTCATCTTGTTCAGGTGTGTTTGATTAGGGTTGAAGCTAAACTCTGTAGGACAGTGGCCCTCCAGGACCGAAGTTGCCCATCCCTGATCTATAACAACTTCAACTTTTCATAAAAGGGTAAAGTTATTACAACAAGGGGGGTGGTCTATTATTTCCTTTTACTCATAAGTACTACACAAAAACAGCATGATTACAAAGACAGCACAGCCACCAGAGAACAGCGTGTTGAAATTATAAGGCCAATTTATAATTTGTCAGGCACATGCACACATAACAAATCTGTTGACTCTTTGTTTAAACCTCAAACAAAGCAAAACAGCAAAATATAAACAAAGATACTCAACAGTCCTGACTCAGTCCTTTTCCGCTTTGGGGTAGGTAGGCAATTCAAAGTCTGGATGGAAAACAATGTCCCCAAAAAGAGAAAAAGAATAAATCCACTGGTCCGAGGTCCCACAAAAAAAAGGTTATCCTCCAGTTGGAAAAAGTCCCCAAAAGTATAGTCCACCACGTATATCCCAGGGCATGCACATATGAAATGGCTCCAACGTCTAATAGGCCATGTCTCTATTCCCAGAGGTCATTTTGGGCAAATTTCTCTGAGCTAGGTTAGCCAAAAAAAACCATGCCACCTCACCAAACAGCCACTTTACCAAACAGCCACCTTCCCAAACAGCCACCTCCCCCAAAATGGCCGCTCTTTTTTTCCCTTTTACCCTGGGCTTATCATAATAAAAGTCCTAAGAGTCCAACAAAAGTTTCCCCCCAACCAAAACAAGCATAAGCAAATGCCCAAAATCAAACATACAGAAAGATAAAAAACAAAACAAAATAAACTTTCCGGCATGGCACCTATACAGACGGTATACAATACATATATATATATATACACATATATATTTTAACTTAAGTGAGCATCGTGCAGGGCAGTGTCTGTGGCAGTGTCACAGCGTCTCCTCATAGGCTTAAGCAGTTCCCTGTGAGCGAACCAATGAGCTGCTAGCTAGCCCGCTCATGGTCTGCTGCAGCTGAACTGCATTGACAATGGATACAAATTATAGGATAATTTTTTGGCTTCAATTTCTCAGAAAAGATGAATCTTGCCCGTAGCGTAAGCTAGCTTATGCAATACTCGTTCCCTCATCTAGAGAGAACCGAGGTTACGTTAGGTAACCGATTAGTTTTTAGCCAAGATTGTTCGGTGGACTGTCTAACAGAAAACTTTAATGGTGCACTCCGGGACATGTTGGAGTTGGTGGCCCCTGCAAAGACACGGAAGTGTTCTCCAAAAAAATCATACACCTTGGCTAAATGATGAGTTATTGACTCTCAGAAAGTGCTGTAGAAAAGTTGAACGTCATTGGCGCCATACTAAGCTTGAAGTTTAGTACAGGGCATGGCATGACAGTCTGACTACTTATCAGACTAGGATGGCTACTGCTAAGGCAGCCTTTTATTCTAACGTGATTATGAATAATAAGCATAACCCTAGACTTTTATTTGAAACTGTTAACAGACTTACACAGTGTCAGCAGCCAGTAAATAGTATGGATTTGTCAGCACATGATTTTATGATGTTTTTTTATGAGAGGGTTAATGACATCCGCACTATGATACCCCAGTCTGAGGTTGGGGGTTTAGACTGCGCTATCACAGGACCATCTTCTACCGGAGAGGGCTACCATGAGTTTGAGCCGATTTCATTAGCTGAGTTGACTAAAATTATTGTAACTGCAAGAGGGACCACTTGCTCTCTGGATCCTTTGCCTGCTTGGGTTGTTAATGAACTATGGCCAACATTAGGATTATATGTTTTAGCTGTTTTAAACCTTTCGCTTTCCACAGGAGTTTTTCCGGCTTGCTTTAAATCTGCGGTGGTTAAACCACTAATGAAGAAACCAAATCTGGATATAAACTCGGAAAATTATAGACCTGTTTCTAATTTGGCCTTCTAAGCTAAAGTATTTGAGAAAGTGGTCTCAAATTACCTTTTAAAGTATCTGTCATCAAATAATCTTTTTGAGCCGTTGCAAGTCTGCTTTTCGAGCAAAACATTCGACTGAAACAGCACTCACAAAGGTGGTAAATGATCTGTTACTGGCTGCTGACCCAGACTTAACATCTGTCCTTTTGTTGTTGGAACTTAGCGCAGTTTTTGATACTGTGGACCACAGTATTTTGTTGAACAGAATTGGGAAATACTTTGGCATCTCTGGACAGGTGCTTAAGTGGTTGAGGTCCTACCTCTCAGAGAGATATCAATGTGTGTTTTATAATAACACTTTTTTAGACCCTTTCCTTCTTCAGCACGGGGTTCCACAGGGCTCAGTCTTTGTTCCATTGTTGTTTTCGTTATACTTAGCGCCACTGGGTCAAATCATTCGTTCTTTTGGGATTGCTTTTCATTGCTATTCTGATGATTTACAAATATATATGCCAGTTATTGTAGAAAATGCATCTGATTCGGTTAAGTTATCGACTTGCTTGGCTGCTGTGAGAAGCTGGTTATCAGCTAACTTCCTGTTACTCAATTCAGCAAAAACTGAGATGATAGCTATTGGACCAACAAGATTAGGTTATTTGTATGACAATTTTACTCTGTCCATTGATGATTCGGTCATTTAGTGCAAGGATAGAGTTAAGAATCTTGGGGTAGTTTTCGATCGGTCACTGTCATTTGATTTGCATATTAAAGAGGTGACCAAAGTAGCCTTCTATCATCTCCGAAAAATCACAAAGATTAGATCAATATTGGCACTGAAAGATGCGGAGGCCCTTATTCATGTCTTTGTTACATCTAGGCTGAATTATTGTAATGTAATTTTCTCGGGGCTGCCTAAGAAAAGTTTGCGAGGTCTGCAGATGGTCCAGAATGCTGCAGCTCGTATTCTGACTGGATCATCTAAATACATGCATATAACTCCTGTGCTGGCCTCACTGCATTGGCTCCCTGTTCCGGTTAGAGTAGATTTTAAGGTTTTGTTGTTAACATACAAAATAGTGAATGGCCTTGCACCATTATATCTGTCTGATCTCTTAAATTCTTATGTGCCTACACGGTTGCTGCGCTCCCACGGGACAGGACTTCTGACTGTACCAAAGGTTAGGAAGAAAACGGTTGGTGAGCGAGCCTTTTCGTTTCGTGCTCCAACATTATGGAACAGTCTTCCCGCAGATATTAGGCTGGCATGTTCAATTGAGGTTTTTAAATCTAAGCTTAAGACCTACTTATTCACTGCTGTGTATGAGTCCTAAATGTTAAGTTATCTTTGATGTTTTTGTATAGTGGTATTATTTTTGGTGTGGGATGGGATTGGCTGCAGCCCCCTGCGGCCCTGTGTGCTGGGTGGGATGGATGGATGGATGTCTCGATTTGAAATTTTTATTGTATTGTTTGTATTTTAACTATATTCTTTTTGTAAAGCACTTTGATTGAAAGCGCTCTAAATAAATGTATTATTATATTATTATTATTAGAACTGTAGCAGAACTATAAACACTATTACTTGAGTCCTGTTGTCTTAAAATAAACTGTAAACTGTAATCTCACAGTAACTGCTGTACAGTATAATGTTACTAACTGTAGTCTCTCCAGCTTGCACTGTGGGTTCATCAGTAGATCACTGAGGTTTCTCACTCCAGAGTCTCCTAGTTTATTCCAACTCAGGTTCAGCTCTCTCAGGTGTGATGGGTTAGAGTTCAGAGCTGAAGTCACAGCAGAACAACCTTCATCTGTCATATCACAGGCGCTTAAGCTACATTTGGAGAAAAAGAAAATCTTCATTTTACAAAGTTATAGCACCTAAAAAAAATAACAAATAAAGGACAAATTCCACACTGTTGTTTTGCACCCTTCAAAGGCAGAGGAGACACGATCTGTAGGGACGTTCAAAACGAAAGTAAACACCTGAATCCCTTCATGAAGGGCCTTTCCACAAGTCTGTTAAGGGTACATGTGATGGTCACTTTTTAATTTTACATTACACTTTTAAAATGTATGGTCATGTGACCTTGGGTGACGCGTCCTTGTGATTCAATTTAAAGACAGATGATGGGAGAGTTTGAGTAAACATATGATCAGAATAATTCAAGTTGTTTTGTTTGTGATATATAGGCCTATTACACACATCTTCATCTTGAATTTCATATGACGTTTAAATAAGTTAATAGGTAAGAAATATTTTTAATAGTAGACATGTAAGGTAAATGTGACTATAGCAGAGTCCAAAGAAGAGACGGTAAGTTTATAAATTTGAGAGCAGAGAGGGAACGCACCGACACACAAAAAGCTTATTTTAAAACCTTCATTACAAAATAAATAAATAAATATAAATTTCCAAAAATGTTGTTGTAAAATGTTAACGTAAGAAAAGCCAATGGGCTGCTGGACGCCATACTGTGTTGTCATGGTAACATTCCAAGTGAAGATAATGAGGAAATGACATTGTCTTTTCTTCACCAAGTGCGTTCCAAACCGCTTCATTATGACACGCAAAAGCCCTGATGCCCTTAAAGTCCCCATTTCAAGGACTATCAGAGTGAGAAGGGCATAAGGATGCTCACTTCCAATTGGAATTCACCAAAACTGTGATCTCAGTGTCTTGATTTAAACTGTAGAAGTGATAATAAGAATTATGATTGATGTATGTGATTGTTACTGACCTCAATATCTCCAGTTTACAGTGTGAATCCTTCAGTACATCACTTAAGTGATTCACTCCTGTGTTTCTTATTTCATTTATACTCAGGTACAGTTCTCTCAGGTGTGATGGGTTTGATTTCAGAGCTGAAGTCAGACTGAGACACTGTTTCTCTGTAATACTGCATTTATACAGCCTGAAGACAAAAATAAAAAAAGACTAACAGAAGTGCTACATCAGTCACTAAGTTTAATTCCCATACTGTCACACTAGTTCTGTGTGCTGGAAAATGTCAATTCTTCTCTATTATTTTTCAACAATATCTTTTGTCTGTTTTCTTTACTCTTTATCGTAGCAGCAGATTTCTGCAGAATGTCATTTAGACAATCAGTGCATGGAATCAAATTCTTTAACTTTAACACAATAGACCTTAGTCAGGTTAAACAACATTGAATTTTATGTGAATGAAAATTAGGTTGTGAGAAAAATTTATATAGCCTATGTAAACTGGTACAATACGATTTATTACATGCTATTTAAAAGACATTTAAAATAAAGTGTAACAGAAGGTGCAGAACTATAAACACTATTACTGGAGTCCTGTTGTCTTAAAATAAACTGTAAACTATAATCTCACAGTAACTGCTGTACAGTATAATGTTACTAACTCTAGTTTCTGCAGCTTGCACTGTGGGTTCATCAGTAGATCACTGAGGTTTCTCACTCCTGAGTCTCCTAGTTCATTCTGGCTCAGACTCAGCTCTCTCAGGTGTGATGGGTTTGAGTTCAGAGCTGAAGTCACAGCAGAACAACCTTCACCTGTCATATAACAGTCTCTTAACCTACATTTGGAGAAATGAGAAAAAGAAAATCTTCATTCTGCAAAGTTATAGCACCTTCATAACAAATAAAGGACAAATTCCAAACTGATTTTTTTTGTGCCCTTCAATGGCAGAGGAGACACGATCTGTAGAGACGTTCAAAACGAAAGTGAACAACTGAATCCCTTCATGAGGGGCCTTTCCACAAGTCTGTTAGTGATGGATTGCAGAGTTCACATTGCAGGCTTTTCAACGTGGTCAGGTCACTATTCTTTCCACACTGCAGGACTATCTGGGGTAACATTCAGTTGCTGCTGTGTGCATACGCCATGATGGATCGGTTTGGTTACAAATTGAATGACTTTACAATAGGAAGAATCGCAGACAACTCTGTCTGAACCGCAAACTACATTTCACAACCAAACACACACGGGAAGCGATAAGGAAATAATGCAAGATTGCGCACGAGACCGGAGTTCTCGAGCAAGACTGGAATTGTTATTAAAAATGGTAGCCCATAAGAAGCTTGGGATCCAATTAAGCATTAAATATATATATATATATATATATATATATACTCACCGGCCACTTTATTAGGTACCCCATGCTAGTAACGGGTTGGACCCCCTTTTGCCTTCAGAACTGCCTCAATTCTTCGTGGCATAGATTCAACAAGGTGCTGGAAGCATTCCTCAGGGAGTTTGGTCCATATTGACATGATGGCATCAGACAGTTGCCGCAGATTTGTCGGCTGCACATCCATGATGCGAATCTCCCGTTCCACCACATCCCAAAGATGCTCTATTGGATTGAGATCTGGTGACTGTGGAGGCCATTTGAGTACAGCGAACTCATTGTCATGTTCAAGAAACCAGTCTGAGATGATTCCAGCTTTATGACATGGCGCATTATCCTGCTGAAAGTAGCCATCAGAAGTTGGGTACATTGTGGTCATAAAGGGATGGACATGGTCAGCAACAATACTCAGGTAGGCTGTGGCGTTGCAACGATGCTCAATTGGTACCAAGGGGCCCAAAGAGTGCCAAGAAAATATTCCCCACACCATGACACCACCACCACCAGCCTGAACCGTTGACACAAGGCAGGATGGATCCATGCTTTCATGTTGTAGACGCCAAATTCTGACCCTACCATCCGAATGTCGCAGTAGAAATCGAGACTCATCAGACCAGGCAAAGTTTTTCCAATCTTCTATTGTCCAATTTCGATGAGCTTGTGCAAATTGTAGCCTCAGTTTCCTGTTCTTAGCTGAAAGGAGTGGCACCCGGTGTGGTCTTCTGCTGCTGTAGCCCATCTGCCTCAAAGTTCGACGTACTGTGCGTTCAGAGATGCTCTTCTGCCCACCTTGGTTGTAACGGGTGGTTATTTGAGTCACTGTTGCCCTTCTATCAGCTCGAACCAGTCTGGCCATTCTCCTCTGACCTCTGGCATCAACAAGGCATTTCCGCCCACAGAACTGCCGCTCACTGGATGTTTTTTCTTTTTCGGACCATTCTCTGTAAACCCTAGAGATGGTTGTGCGTGAAAATCCCAGTAGATTAGCAGTTTCTGAAATACTCAGACCAGCCCTTCTGGCACCAACAATCATGCCACGTTCAAAGTCACTCAAATCACCTTTCTTCCCCATACTGATGCTCGGTTTGAACTGCAGGAGATTGTCTTGACCATGTCTACATGCCTAAATGCACTGAGTTGCCGCCATGTGATTGGCTGCTTAGAAATTAAGTGTTAACGAGCAGTTGGACAGGTGTACCTAATAAAGTGGCCGGTGAGTGTATATATAGATATATATATATAGATATATATAATAGCATGCGCGAGAACTGAGTAACAAGTAACAAGAAGTAGTCGTCCTCTTTATCGACTACGTTGGACTTCGACCGAAAACAGGAAGAAAATACAGGTATGTGAGCTGGCTGAATTAACATCATTATTAATATCTTTCACATCTACTGCAGTCAGATTGACCGTGTTTACTCTTAATAACACCACTCACATGGCTGTGCACTTGTAATGACATATCAAGGATGTTAAGAGGCTAAAAGCAGGTTTAAAACTTGCCCCATTGAAGTCAACAGGGTGCAAATTTAAAAAAGAAAATAACACGGTGTAGGCAACACAGATTATTGTCGTTGTTCTCTGTACTGACAGCACTCCAAATTTACAAAAAATGAGCTCAATGTTAAAATTGACCGGAGTTCTCCTTTAAGGGGGCTGAATAATTTAGCTCACCCAATTTTTCAGTTTTTTATTTGTTAAAAAAGTTTGAAATATCCAATAAATTTCATTCCACTTCATGATTGTGTCCCACCTGTTGTTGATTCTTCACAAAAAATTACAGTTTTATATCTTTATGTTTGAAGCCTGAAATGTGGCAAAAGGTCGAAAAGTTCAAGGGAGCCGAATACTTTCGCAAGGCACTGTATTGTGTGCGAGAGAGATCACAGGACTGCTGGGACTGGGAGCATATTGTGGCGGGCTTTAACGAGGAGCAGTGGGTCCGAAATTTTAGAATGAGCAAGCCAACCTTTGAAATGTTGTTTCAAAGTGTGTCCACATTCCTGTCCTACAATGACACAACGTTTCGTCGGGCCATCCGTCCCTTTACAGATGCGCGTCATGGTTGCTCTCATCATTAAACCGTGGAGACATTGCCTAATGCCTCAGAAAATCCGATCTGCCTGATTACATGACAGTCGCATTGGCACATATTTAAATCTGATTTATTTGCACATATAAATGAGGCCTGAAACTGAAACTGATCTCGAAATATCTGAATGCATGCGTTTTTTTCCTGTTTACACTGTCATAGAACACATATCTGTGTCATATATGAGCAAAACATCGGAATTGGGTCACATTTCACTGACAGTGTAAACGAGGCCAGAGTGAGAAGGGCATAAGGATGCTCACTTCCAATAGTAATTCACCAAAATTGTGAACTCAGTGTCTTGATTTAAACTGTAGAAGTGATATTAAGAAAGTGATATTATGATTGATGTATGTGATTGTTACTGACTTCAATATCTCCAGTTTACAGTGTGAATCCTTCAGTACGTCACATAAGTGATTCACTCCTGTGTTTCTTATTCCATTCCCACTCAGGTCAAGGTCTCTCAGGTGTGATGGGTTTGATTTCAGAGCTGAAGTCACAGCAGAACATCCTTCATCTGTCATATCACAGTAACTTAACCTACATTGGGAGAAATGAGACAAACAAAGTCTTAATTCTGTTTCGGACAAATACCAAAACAATTTTCCCTTTCATTTAGATTAAATTAATCTTCCTCACCACAGTCTCTCCAGTTTACAGTGTGAATCCTTCAGGATTTCACATAAGTGCTTCATTCCTGTGTTTTTTATTTGATTCGTATTGAGGTCCAGCTCTCTCAGGTGTGATGGGTTTGATTTCAGAGCTGAAGTCAGGATGAGACACTGTTTCTCTGTAATACTGCATTTACACAGACTGAAGACAGAAAGAGAAAAGACAATGACTCAGATCAATGTGAACCACTTAAATTAAGTGCTACAAGTGCTGCATATGAATCTCATAATCCGTTATTAACTGTGCGTTCACACCGCCGGTGGCGAGAGCGTCAAAGTGTCCGGAAGTCATTCATTTTCAATGAGAGCCGCCGGCGAGGGCGGCGCGGCGCGTCTTGGACGGTGAAAACGGCGAGGAGAAGTTGAAATCAGCTCAACTTTATGGTAATGAGCTATGACGCGGTTCGGCGGCAACCGGCGGCAACCAATCGGAATGTAGAAGTGCTCCGTTTGAGAGGATTCCAGAGAACGCAGTCAAGTAACTTTGGTTCCGACCACATTAGTTCCCAAGCAAAATAGAGGAGAGGTTGATCATTTGAATTTCATAAGAAGGCGCGCAACACTGTTTATAGGCAAGATATTCGCGCTAGAACGCTTGTTTTTCAGCGGGAATGCAAATTAGAATAACACTTAACCATGAACACAAAAGCCACACCACACAAATGGCTTTTAATTGGTTTATTTCGTTAGCAAACATGTCACTATAATTGTTAAAGTTCTTTCCATCAATCAATTTTCTGCAAACATAACGATCGACATGCTTGTTTGCTTTGCGGCCCCTTTAAATAAAGTTTAAAAAAAAGACCAAGCATTCGATCTACGTCAGAGCATCAGAGCGTCCACGAATCTTTCCACGGCGTCGCTGACAGGGCGGCGAGAGCGAATCTTGCCGCTCTCGCCGGCGGCGGTGTGAACGTACGGTTAGGCTGTCACACTAGTTCTGTATGCTGGAATATGTCGATTCTTCTCTATAATTTTTCAACAATGTCTTTTGTCTGTTTTTTTTTAAAACTCTTTATCGTTACAGATTTCTGCAGAACGACATTTACACAATCAATACATTGTATCAAATTTTTCAACTATAACACAATAGACTTTAGTCAGGTTAGACTCCATATTGAATTTTATGTGGATGAAAATGAGGTTGTGAGAAAAAAATTAAATATATACTGGTACACTAAGAATCAATACTTACTAGTTAAAAGACATTTAAAAAAAGTGTAAAAGAAGGTGCCGAGCTTAAACCGTAAACTTTAATCAACACAGTAACTGCTGTACAGTAAAATGTTACCAACTTTAGATTTTCAAGCTTGCACTGTGGGTTCATCAGTAGATCACTGAGGTTTCTCACTCCAGAGTCTCCTAGTTTATTCTCACTCAGGTACAGTTCTCTCAGGTGTGATGGGTTTGATTTCAGAGCTGAAGTCAGGATGAGACACTGTTTCTCTGTAATACTGCATCCACATAGACTGAAGACAGAAAGAGAAAAGAAAGTGACTCAGATCTATGATGGCCCACTCATTTGCTTTTGTTTTGTTTATTGGTGGTCTTGTCCAAGGGCGTAGTTTCGGTTTGAACATTGGGGGGGTTGAAGTGTCAACTGTTTATCGGGGTCCCGGGGCATGCTCTCTCATGAGATTTATTTATTTGTTTGTTTTTGCAAAATAGTTTTTTTTTGTATCATACACGGATGAATTGATAGCATAACTGCAATAAAGTAATAGCCTAGTTAACAATTATTTGTTTGCATAGGATAATAATGTATTTTATTTTATCTAAGTTAAAACTTATGAGTTTGACAGAATTTCAAATCAAAGTGCCATGGTAGATCAAACTAACTTTACTTAACATTTTCTTATATTGAAAATGTTAATTTACTGTTATCTCTTGGCATATCTGAAAGGCAGGTTTTTCCTAATATCTGTAATTATTAGCAGAAAACACATTGTTTAGTCAATCATTCAAGAAGGTACTCTGGATTTTAACATCTATTAGGTCTAAAAAGTAGTTATTGTAATTGTTTAACTATAGCATTTATTACAATAAGGACATAATTACAGGTAATAACATTGATGTCTCCTCATTACCATAAGGCCAATGTTAAATTTTTGTAATTTTTTTTTTTTATCTATAGCATTTGCAATGAAAAATAGCAACCCACACAATTCAGAAACTATATACATGCCACAGTTGTAATAGAAAACAACAGATGATCTATTATAAATTCTACAAGTTAGTCAACATTTATCACAATAAATACAATAGAATTTGATCAATTCTAGTAATAGTGGTAATGAGTTATTTAAAAAGCTTTCTAATTTATGTTGGTGCAGGAAGACATTTTCCTCTTTTCATCAGTCTTTTTGGTTTATGTGGCTGTTTTAGATCATGTTTGACTTTCTCCATTGTGTTTTAAAGTAGTCAATTCTCAATATAATTCAAATAGGTTGTACAGGGGTAACCACTCCAATAACCAAAACAATCAAGTACAACCCAACAACTACGTCCCAAGTCATGTCTGATAGTAGTTTGTAATTTGAAAATCACTACACATATTAACTGAAAAAAAAGAAAAAAATTATCAGAATAATCAAATTTGTTTCCTTCAACAGTCAAAAACTGAAATAGTTATTACAATCAATTTATTGTAGTTTTGTGTCTGCAAGGGAAAATCGCCCAAATCGTTTCCTCAAACAATGAGGAAATGGTATTACCAACTGCTGTAACATTAGTAAAGTTAATAAAAATACTATTTTTAACCATGTAAAATACTCACTTGAGTGTGTTGAGTTTACAGTGTTTATCCTGCAGTAGAGCAGAGATCTGATTCACTCGTGTGTCTCCTAGTACACGTCCACTCAGATTCAGCTCTCTCAGGAGTAACGGGTTTTTACCCACAATTCCTCTCACATACTGACAGGCTTCCTCTGCAGCAGGACTCAAAAACCTGCAGAAGGGAAGATGAAGCAGGATTCAGTTAAATTCTCAACTAAACTTGGTGTAATTACAAAATCCATTTTACATGATTTTTGTCTTGAAATCATTCAGTCAACTTTGATGTAACAACATATTATGTAGCTTATTGTATTATTGAAAAAATATCTCTATAAATAATTTGGCTGCATATAATGTATTTTCTATTATTTCATCCTGTCTCACCTCAGAGTCTTCAGTTGACTGTTTGGATCCTGTAGTACATCATTGAGCTCCTTCACTCCTGATTGTCCAGGATCATTTCCTCTGAGATCCAGCTCTATCAGGTGTGAAGGGTTTGATCTCAGAGCTGAAGCCAGAGCTTTATACCCTTCTTCAGTGATACTGCAGTCTGACAGTCTAGAAAAAAAGACAATGTAATATTCAGATAATTAATCAGTTACCTATTAAAAGTACCTGAACAAAATAAATAAAATTAAATAAACTGAATTAGCCTATATTTAGTTCCTTGTACAATAAAAATCTAAGTCAGTTGCAAACCAATCTGGTAATGTGGGTCAAACAAAAGGCCCCAAAGAATATATCAACATCACTTTCAAAGTTTCAATTATATAACACTCCACAGGTGTGAAAGTTTTTGATCTGAATGATCCAAAATGTACAGGCAACACATGCTTTGAAATGTCCTAAAAGTTCACATATAAACCCAGTGTTTCCCCTAGGATTTTTTCCAGCAGCGGTGCTGTTACGTGCCGGAGGTTGTTACCAAGACGCGCGCGGGGGTCCGGGGACATGCACCCCCAGAAGAATTTTTTTTTTAAATTACCTCTTAAACAGAAACTGAATAATCAAATGTAAAAATAAAACACTTTAGTTTTCACTGTATGAATTAAATATATACTGATTCTTATTAAAGTTACAAAAGTTATTCAGCCAAGAGCAGTGAGTGATTTTCTCTCTGTCTTTTGTTCATGGACCCCAGTTATTGCAAGCCGTTGCGATATGCATAGGCAGACGCATTTACAGTGTTTCAATAAGTAAAGTACCTCGGAAGCTAACTTATCTGAGGCGATTTAATGCTAACTGTTGCAGTCCCACTGCCCAAAAACATTGATGCTAAATAGTGCTAACTACGTGCAATAGTAGTGGAATGTCACTTACAAGAAAAAATGGAGCTCCTACAAAAAAAAGTACTCCTACAGTGTCGGTTAGTGCAGTTTATAGCAGAGCAACCCATTTTATGTACGATATTTCAATACAAATGTTCAGAAAGGATACAGAGGTGGTGTGATGTGTTGTGTCAGATCATGTCCGAGACGTCACATTTCAGGAATTCCACTCGGCGAAGCCTGTTATCAGCTGTCAATCAAGTTGTCAATCAAAGTTAACCATGCTCTTATTTATCATACATTTTATATCTAAATACGATCTAAACTAACGAGTTAGAAAAAAATTCACCCCCCTCACAGTTGTCAGGCACTCGGAACGTATCGAAAAATACAATAAAAGTCCATGGGACCAACCTGTAAAAAGATGAATTTGTGCTGTGAAAACGGATCTGTACTGGAATCTGAAAACTGGAATGTTCTATGGACATTTGCTCCCTTTTGGGACCTGCCCCTAGCGAATTTTAGATGTATTGCAGTTTTTAACACTTCTGGGTAGGCTTCATTTATCAGATTAGAATGTTGCCGCTTGGTTGGACTCCATATTGAATTTTATATGGATGAGAAAAAATGTAATATATACTGGTACACTAAGAATCAATACTTACTAGTTAAAAGACATTTCAAATAAAGTGTAACAGAAGGTGCCGAGCTTAAACCGTAAACTTTAATCAAAAAAGTAATTGATGTACAGTAAAATGTTACCAACTTTAGATTTTTAAGCTTGCACTGTGGGTTCATCAGTAGATCACTGAGGTTTCTCACTCCAGAGTCTCCTAGTTTATTCTCACTCAGGTCCAGATCTCTCAGGTGTGATGGGTTTGATTTCAGAGCTGAAGTCAGGATGAGACACTGTTTCTCTGTAATACTCCATCCACACAGACTGAAGACAGAAAGAGAAAAGAAAGTGACTCAGATCTATGATGGCCCACTCATTTGTTTTTGTTTTGTTTATTGGTGGTCTTGTCCAAGGGTGTAGTTTCGGTTTGAACGTTGAGGGGGTTGAAGTGTCAACTATTTAGCGGGGTTCCAGGGCATCCTCTCTCATTATATTTATTTATTTGTTTGTTTTTGCAAAATAGTTTTTTGTTGTACCATACACAGATGCATTGATAACATAACTGCAATAAAGTAATAGCCTAGTAAACAATTATTTGTTTACATAGGATAATAATGCATTTTATTTGATCTAAGCTAAAACTTATGTGTATGACAGAATTTCAATTCAAAGTGCCATGGTAGATCAAACTAACTTTACTTAACATTTTCTTATTTTGAAAATGTTAATTTCCTGTAATTTCTTGGCATATCTGAAAGGCAGGTTTTACCTAATGACTGTAATTATTAGCAGAAAACACATTGTTTAGTCAATAATTCTAGAAGGTATTCTTGAATGATTGTATTACCAACTGCTGTAACATTACTAAAGTTAATAAAAATACTATTTTAACCATGTAAAATACTCACTTGAGTGTGTTGAGTTTACAGTGTTTATCCTGCAGTAGAGCAGATATCTGATTCACTCGTGTGTCTCCTAGTACACGTCCACTCAGATTCAGCTCTCTCTGGAGTAACGGGTTTTTACCCACAATTCCTCTCACATACTGACAGGCTTCCTCTGCAGCAGGACTCAAAAACCTACAGAAGGGAAGATGAAGCAGGATTCAGTTAAATTCTCAACTAAACTTGGTGTAATTACAAAATCCATTTTACATGATTTTTGTCTTGAAATCATTCAGTCAACTTTGATGTAACAACATATTATGTAGCTTATTGTATTATTGAAAAAATATCTCTATAAATAATTTGGCTGCATATAATGTATTTTCTATTATTTCATCGCGTCTCACCTCAGAGTCTTCAGTTGACTGTTTGGATCCTGTAGTAAATCATCAAGCTCCTTCACTCCTGATTGTCCAGGATCATTTCCTGTGAGATCCAGCTCTATCAGGTGTGAAGGGTTTGATCTCAGAGCTGAAGCCAGAGCTTTATACCCTTCTTCAGTGATACTGCAGTCTGACAGTCTAGAAAAAAAAGACAATGTAATATTCAGATAATTAATCAGTTACCTATTAAAAGTACCTGAACAAAATACATAATATTAAATAAACTGAATTATATTTAGTTCCTTGTACAATAAAAATGTAAGTCAGTTGCAAAACAATCTGGTAATGTGGGTCAAACAAAAGGCCCCAAAGAATATATCAAAATCACTTTCAAAGTGTCAATTATGTAACACACCACAGCTGTAAAAAATGTTGACCTGAATGATCCAAAATGTACAGGCAATGTGTTAACAAAAGTTCACATATAAACCCCATTGAAATGTTATGGCAAGACCTGAAATGTCCAGTTCATACTGGAAAGCCTGCATATTTCACTCTAGCTGAAGCAGTTTTGAAGGAGAGGAATCTAACAAAATGGGTGTAAAATATCTTCACAGTCAGGGGTTAAATTGGGCCGGTGCATAAGCCTGCTCGTTTGTGTCCTGATGTGCCTGTTTGCAGTCAGTTGCCTACTGGAAATTATGTCACATACAATTTGATGAAAGTGATGCTTTTGAAAACATATTTCTAACAATAAATGAAAGACTTTTGACATGGCATGTCTATTTTGTCTCGGCGGAGCTGAGATGAGAACAATCGGTTAAGCTGTGATTAATGGAAATTAAAGAGTTTATGTTGAGTCCTGGTTAGACAATGAGTGTTTATTTGCCTTTGTGTGTGTCAATGGTAAATGGACTGCATTTATATAGCGCTTTTATAGACCCAATGGCCACCAAAGCACTTTACATTTTTGCCTCACAATCACCCATTCACTCGCTCATTCATACACCGACGGTGTGTGTGTGTTGTGTGTGTGTGTGTGTGTTGTAGTAGTAAAGAGAGAGAATGGGAGAAGGAAGTTTGTGTGAGGTGGACCTGGTCACCACAGACCCAAATCTTCTCAGCTGTTGCTTCCGTCATATACTGCACTGTCTCTTCATGTGGCTCATTATGTTTGGCACATTGTATGGGTCACTATATCATAATAAGGTAATACAATGTGTAATCAAGTGATGACTGATTAACAGTAATGTAAATGCTAAATGTCCTAATACCTGTTGATACTACAACAATGCAAAGTATATGCTCTTAACCTTGCAGTTTTTCACATATCATGTAAGACTCAATTTCTCAATTTCTTTGCACAAAACTCTCCAGAAAGTGCCATTTAATGGTTTTTTTTTTTTTTAAATGTCCTGTGGGGGCATACCCCCGAACCCCCCTTGGGAGAGCACAGCCACATAATAAATCCCAATTGAATCCCTGTTCACAGTGGTGTAAAACTCATGGTCTGGTTGCATAAACTGCTAAGACTAGTCTTACAAGACAGAGCTTAGATTAAGCCAGGAGTAGGCTTCAGTTAAATTAGAACATTTAAACAGCTATTATAAACGTGCATTAGGAAAAAACATTACTGGAACATCTTGAAACAAATGGCACTGACATAGTATTTTAGGATATTTAAGTGCAAGTTGCTTTTAGTTAAAACATTTTAGTCTAAGACTACACTAAAGCCTTGTCTGTGAAAGAACCACAGGAAGGGTTTGATTGGGACAAAGTTGGCAATGTGAAAGCAAAATAAACAAGTAGAAATCTTAAAGCACTAAGATATTTTAAGATTATATGTAAAAAAATAATAATATAAGTCATACATATCAGATCTTACCCCTCTTTCCCAAATTAACAGATTGACATAAATCAATATATACAACACCAATCAGCTCATGTCTTTTCTCGTTTATCTTTAAATGTGCAAGGTATTAGGTGTAATGTTAAACATAAGACACTTTTTTCTTTTTTGCAAGGAGCAAGTAAAAGTTAATTGTTTCTTTCTTCAAGAGACTCATTCAACTGATGATATGATATTTGGAAAGTCACAATGGGGTGGAGAGGCTTTATTTTCTCTTTCTCAGCAGGAGTCTTCTTTTGTTTAAACAGATGGACAGCTAAATTGTTGCAAGTTCAGGCGATAACGAGGGTCACTGGATTATCGTGTTTTTTTAATCAAATTCATGTGATTACACCTTCATAAACATTAATCAAGATGTAATTACATGAATCATTACATTAATCAAGATGTAATTACATGAATCAAATTATTGATTAATGTTTATGGTTACACTAACAAGGCCACTAATAAGTTGAATGCGCATCGGAGACTGATATAGAAGATAATAAATTGTTGAATAAAGTCTAACCCTAATAAAGAATAAAGTTTTTTTGCAGCACAAACAAATATTCTCATCGCTTCATAAAATTAAGGTTGATCCACTGTAGTCACATGGACTATTTTAACAATGTCTCTTCTACCTTTCATCTAGGAGATGAACCAAGGTCTTACGGGTTTGGAATGAATGACATGACAATGTTTGGTGTGTAATTAATGACAGAATTTTTGGGTGAACTAACTATTTAATACCTAAATGATTTAATGATTACCACAGATGTTGTTAAAGTAACACTATGTAGTTTTTCAACCTTCATAATATATTTCCAAGACCCTTGTGATGGTACATCGACTTACAATAGGTTAAATGACACGTCTGCCATAGCCTGACGTGGTCTGTATCGCTTTTACTGGCACTATGTAACTTCGGGTTTCGGGTAGTAACCCGAGCACAAAAAGAACTACAAAATTTGACTGCTTTACGGCATACGTCACTTCCCCCACCACCTCCTCAAATATGGACGTGAGAGGCCAACCAGCGTTTGTTTTCCGGCTTTCGTGCTTATGTTTTTGTCATGGCCGAAGCACTAACAAAAACTAAGACGACAAAGGTTTTGTCAGAGGAGACTCGGAAGAGGAAAAGGGTGAGTGATCAAGTAAAAGGCCGGACAAGGATCAATATTGGGCCAGTGTTTGCTCGCTGCCGTGAGCTCAAGGAGGAGGAGAGGTGCCCGACCGATGCTGACTTGGCCGTCATGCTGTTGGACTAGTAAGTATATTACTCTACCTTGTCTGTGGCCATTGTTGATTCCAAAGCCGGTGCTGGATAAACAGCGTGCATGCGACAGTAGGCTGCGATAGGCTAAATTATTTACGACAGCGGTAATGGACAATTCCGCTTCCAACCTGTAGGGCGACCGCAGAGGAAAAGTTCCTTGGTGTTGCTTTAATAGAGAACATTCAAATTTTAACTAAGTAAAATTTTAACTTAATTTAACTTAATTTAAGCATTAAAAAATCCTTAAAATCATTGGATCTCAAGACCATCTATTTTGGGTAGAATTTTAAAGCTTTTACATGATTTATGCATACCCAATTGCTCCCAAGGTCAAGGTGACTCATTACATTATGTTTAAGATTTACCCAGTTAGTGATTTTATACTTCATACAGAAACGATTTCATTTTGAGGTGGACCCTTGTGGCTTTTGTTCTTTTCCTGAAACACTTGATCACCTATTATTTTACTATGAGGTTATGAGGTACTACATTTTTCAGTTTGATATACATAGCTTGTCAGTTAAAATGTAGACAATTCCTTGTATAAACCAACAAGATATTTAAATTCACCTTCTAATTCTCTGATGTTGTAAATTTTGTTTTTATTGGTGGGTAAATATCATATTTATACTTGTAAATGGAGTTCTTCCGGGCCTCTTTGGAAGGAACACCCTGCAGCTGCTGCTTCAATCTATCAGTTTGAGCTACAAGCAGAATAAGACCAGGCTTGTTCTCGAGTTGAGAGAGTTCGCTAAAAAGGCTCTAAGGAACGCGAACCCTAAGGTTCTGACAGGCCGAAAGTGGGACGCCCAAACTGAGGTTGACCAAGCCGTCAGTCGTCTGCAACATCAAGAGATTGTCGGCAGAGTCCAGGCAGGAAGAGCAGGGCCAACCACAAAGAGAGGAAGGAGATGGTGGTGGCGGAGGTGACAAGAAGGGAGGAAGAGCTCTACAAGATCAAGGCCGTGTCGCAGGGGTGACAGGGAAGGTGGACAACCTGGGAGGGAGTTGTCAACCGAAACATCACCTGGGTAGACCTGTGTAAAATACCACAGGCAAGGTTCAGCTTCCTTATCCGTTCAACCTATGACAGCTTCCCTGTCCTCTGAATCTTCACAAGGCTGCACACTCTGCAAAACCCCTAACGCAAGCCTCCAGCACATTTTGTCAGGCTGTAAGATTGCTCTCTCCCAGGGACAACTGGGACAGCTAGCGGAGTTAGTTAAGAGTTAGTTGTCCCAGAACAACTAACCCCGACAACAGCCGCAGAGGGTGACATCCATCAGCTGCAGGGGGTGACAGGGAAACGTCCCTGTCACTGCTCCGCCACCAGGAGATGTTCCATGATTAAAGGATTGAAACGTTGGTGAATGGTGGTTTCTGGCTGATGACCCTGCAGCTGACTCGTGGGCACCAGAAGAGGTGCGACCGGCAGCAATGCCTAGCAGGTGTTCCATCTACCAGTACATTTCACTTATATTCCTTCTCAATTTCAAACTCTGCATTTGTCCCAATGGAGGTGTCTTACATTGTTGGTTGTTCCATTTTCTTATGTACATTCTGCATTTTTTTAACACAAAACAAAAAAAAATCAGCATTTTGCATATTGCCCATGTTTGTGAACAAATGAGATGGTAAAATGTGATAATTCCTTATTTGTCTATTTAAATGTAAATTGTAATAAAATAAACCCATAGAAAAAAACGGATAATGTCCTAGCAGAAAACTGCCAGTACCTTTTCTGTTAAAGTTACAGACAATTCCTTCAAACCTAAAACACAGTACAATGCAATGTGTAATTCAGAATAAGCTAAAGCTAAAGCTAAAGATGTCGCCACGACCAGGTCCTGGGAAAGCTAGCCGAGGTGATGGAGGGGCGTCGACAAGGCAGCAAAGGGGTACCACCAGCAGAGAACAACAACCACATCAGCTTTGTCTCGGAAGATGGGGGGAGAAGAAACATCAGGCCAAGAGAAACATCTAGGCCGTTTTCCCCTGACCAGGAGTAGAATATGAGAGTCGATCTTGACAGGCAGCTCCGTTTCCCGGTCAAGATTACTGCTACATCTCTCTGCCCTGACATAGTTGTGTGGTCTACCAAGGCAAAATCCGTGCTCCTCATTGAGCTCACAATACCAGCGGAGGAGGGGATGGAGGCCGGCTACGAACGCAAGAAGGCCAAGTACTCAGAGCTGGCTGCTGAGTGCCGGGAGGCTGGCTGGAAGACCACCATCTATCCACTGGAGGTTGGAGGCCGAGGCTATGTGGGGCTATCAACCATTCGCCTTCTGAGGGACGTAGGAGTGACCGGAGGGAACCTAAAGAAGGCAATTAAAGAGCTAGTGGAGGAGGCAGAGAAGGGGAGTTTCTGGCTCTGGCTGAGGAGGAAAGACAAGAGCTGGGGAAAGAACAACTAACCCCCGACAACAGCCACAGAGGGTGACATCCATCAGCTGCAGGGGGTGACAGGGAGACGTCCCTGTCACTGCTCCGCCACCAGGAGATGTTCCATGATTAAAGGATTGAAACTTTGGTGAATGGTGGTTCCTGGCTGATGACCCTGCAGCTGACCCGTGGGCACCGGAGGAGGTGAGACCGGCAGCAATGCCTAGCAGGTGTTCCATCTACCAGTACATTTCACTTATATTCCTTCTCAATTTCAAACTCTGCGTTTGACCCAATGGAGGTGTCTTACATTGTTGGTTGTTCCATGTCTTATGTACATTCTGCATTTTTTTAACACGCAACAAAAAAATCTGCATTTTGCATATTGCCCATAATTGTGAACAAATGAGATGGTAAAATTTTATAATTCCTTATTTGTCTATTTAAATGTAAATTGTAATAAAATAAACCCATAGAAAAACGGATAATGTCCTGGCAGAAAACTGCCAGTACCTTTTCTGTTAAAGTAACAGACAATTCCTTCAAACACAGTACAATGCAATGTGTAATTCAGAATAAGGGTACAACACCTGTGAAAAATCAATACGAAACATTTCTTTATATTACCAGTACTTTGGGTCATATTTTTACAGATATTTCTTAGGCCACGTACACACTGCAGCTAAATTCGGTTGTCAGTTCACCTTTTAGTGCTTAATCCTGTTTTGTACACACTGAGTGTAGTAATTTACGAGAATGACAACCACATTCAACAACCAAATTAACTACCTAAAAATGAAGGTAGTGAGAACCGCATTTACAAAAAAACAAACAAAAAAACGCAGTGAGTATAGAACAGAACAGCTAGTTAACATGCATCAAAAAACAAATCTCTCTTCTTATGCGTGGAGCAAGAAAACACAGGAAAAGTGGTTTTAGCCTCATTTTTGTTGTCAGATCTTGCTAGAAAAACAGCCCACAGTAAACAGAAATAAATCCAAATGCTTTATAGTGAAAATAAGACCAAAATAATGTGACCCACACTTTAATTAATAAAGTCGATTGCTTTATAAGCCAAGCTTAGACAACAACCCCAAATATGATTATAATAAGTGGACATGGCAACACTGCAAAAGCACGCTCTATGAAACAGCCTTTACAAGCATAAAAACACAAAGCCTCCGTCAACTGTGCTTTAGTTAAAATTGCTTATCATACTTACATACAGAGTTTTTTTGTTGCTTTAATATTTTTTTTTTTGGTCAGACTAGAGGATACTACACAAAAGATTGTCAGAACATTATGGTTACCATAGTGCCAATCATTGCAGTTTCGGGAGAGAGTTGTGTTCCGTATAAACATAGAAAAATTATTTACGGAACGATTATTTACGATAATTTACAAACATGGAACGATCATTTACGGGACTCACTCTCACATTTAAATGCTGTTGTCACTCCTGAAACTTTACCATGTTTATGTGGCCTTACATCCAAACAACACATTCTTGTACGCATATTCTGTAAAGAATATCTAAAACAAATCACACCTTCCATTATGGTTGTGTTGTTTTTATTTTTTCTGTTGACACCACTTACCTCAGTATCTCCAATTTACAATTTATATTTTTCAGAGCAGTGCAGAGCAGCTTCACTCCGGAATCCTGCAGATTATTTTTGTTCATGTTCAGCTCTTTCAGATTGGTATCTGATCCAAGAACTTTAGCTAGAGCTGAACAGCTTTTGTCTGTTAAGTCACAATAATTTAACCTACAAGAGAAATAAATCACATCAAATAATTGGATGGAACATATACAATACATTCTCTGTATACAAATATTAAATATTTTCCATTGTTTTTACATGAACAGTAAATTTACAGTGAGATTTAAACTGTGGAAGTGATATTAAGAATTATGATTGATGTATGTGATTGTTACTGACCTTAATTTCTCCAGTTTACAGTGTGAATCCTTCAGTACGTCACACAAGTGATTCACTCCTGTGTTTCTTATTTCATTTACACCTAGGTACAGTTCTCTCAGGTGTGATGTGTTTGATTTCAGAGCTGAAGTCAGACTGAGACACTGTTTCTCTGTAATACTGCATTTAAACAGCCTGAAGACAAAAATAAAAAAAGACTAACAGAAGTGCTACATCAGTCACTAAGTTTAATTCCCATACTGTCACACTAGTTCTGTGTGCCGGAAAATGTCAAATTTTCTCTATTATTTTTCAACAATATATTTTGTCTAGAGACAAAATGTCCAGGGTGCTCAGGGAGTTCAAAAAGGTATTAGAAGGTGCTCTTTGGGGTCGGGAGTTCAATGTCATGTAGAAAAGGAAATCCAAGGCACTCTTCTTTAGAAAATTAAAAAGCCTTTATTAGACTGGCTATATCATGATAGAAAAAATATTAAAACATGTGGGGAAAATACAACCCACGCGTAGCGGCACAAACAGCCTTCTTCAGGGTATATTTTCCAAACAAACAATTTCCTCTTTTATAGATGCTAATTTGGAACACCTGAATGACAAATAGCCTGCACATACAGAGAAGGTCCACTAGGAGGTGGTTACAAAAAAAAAAAACATCACAGAAAAGGGCTGAAATCTATTTCTTCATTTAAACCAGGATATACTGTGGCCTGTAATTCATATATATAAAATGTTTCTCTCTGTAGTAATTTTAATCGGTCACCACCCCGAATACTCTTTTTGATCGTTTATATGGAATACTCTTTTGACCAATTCCATAAAAAGAATTATACATTCAAATTGGAATCTTATTAAGAGTGATCCTGTTCTTAGAGAAGTATTTTCTGCATCTCCAAAAATAAGTTTCAAGAGGGCTCCAACTCTACGAGATAGGCTTGTATCTAGTCATCTTCCTGCCAAAAAACGGACCACTTGGCTTAACACACATTTAAAAGGAGTTTACAAATGTGGGTCTTGTAATCATTGTTCTAGTATTAAAGAATGTAAAGAATTCTTTAATTTCAAGACAGATAAAAACTATGACATAAAGACATTCATTAATTGCAATACCACTTTCGTGGTATATAGGTTATCATGCATATGTGGATGCTTTTATGTAGGCCGGACCAAGAGATGTCTTAAAGACAGAGTATCTGAGCATAAGAGTGCCATTAGAAAAGCTAATTAGGATTACCCTATTGCAAAACACTTCCAAAACGTGCACAATAGTAACCCAGAAGGTCTAATGGTTGAGGGTTTAGAAACGATCAAAAAGAGTATTCGGGGTGGTGACCGATTAAAATTACTTCTTTTGTAACCACCTCCTGGTGCAGGGGTTCTCAACCTTTTGCAACTCATGGCCCACCAATGACTGTTTAAAAACATTCCGAGGACCACCTTTCCAAATATGATAGTATGAACACAGAATAACAGAGAATTAAAAAATTACAATGACATACTCTGCTGTTAATCTGTTATGCCATTGTAGCAGACTAGGTCAAGTCAGCTATAGATGAAAACTGTCCTTGTATGAAAAAGACTTGGCAGGTTTACTCAGTAACAATAACAGGCTAACATACTTGTAACAACCGGTCAGACACACAAGAGGGGAACATTCTCTCTATTCATTAGCAGAAATGTTCAACAAAGTTCATTCACCCCAATTTGCATACTATAAGTAGCCTATAATTTATCAAATACAAATAGCGATATTAACATGACTATTTAAAACAATATTCTTTTAGCTTCCCAAAACAGCCCGGGTGTTTTGAGTTCAAATGTCTCTGCAGCCTTGATGGTTTTAGCTAGAGATGCACCGGTTACAATTTTCTAGGCCGATTCCTATTTCCGATTTTTCATTGAGTTTGACCTGCCGTTACCGATTTTAGCCGATTGCGATTTAATTTTTTCTAACCACTTTACAACACACAAAAATATTTATTTTCTATATATATATTTATTTTTTTATAAAACACCATATACTTTCACCCAAACTGAATAATTAAAACAAGTTTAAATGGGTACATTTAATTTGGGTAGTTTTAATCTGAGTTAAGTAAAAATTGAATTTAAGTCTTCAGTTTCTTTTCTGACATAGCCTACTCCAGTTCTTGTTAAAACACACTAGACATGCAAATTATGTGCATTTTGGGCACTTTTTGTGTGAAATCATATTTATTTTGTCCATCAAAAGTGTGCTTTTACTTTAGTTGAGCGTGAGCAGCGCAGAAACCCTGGCCATAAACTGAGAAAGCGCGTCCGGTGTGCGATACCTCGACTTGTCCTTGTGTGCGATACCTCGAGTTGTCCTAGAGGCGACGCAGCGCTGCGCTTCTCCTCCGGTGTGCAACCCCCTTTTGTAATATAAACATAAATTAGCTTTTAGATAATGCACATTGACTTAACTTGAGTGTTTTTGGTCTAATAAAGTCATAAGAACAATCAGATAATTAGAAAATAACAAGATTTGTCAATACAATTTTTTTTTTTTTATTAATTTGCGTGTAGTCTACCACTGCCTATACACGGCCCACCAGATGGCGCTTCGAGGCCCACTAGAGGGCCGCGGCCCACCGGTTGAGAATCACTGTCCTAGTGGACCTTCTCTGTATGTGCAGGCTATTTGTCATTCAGGTGTTCCCAATTAGCATCTATAAAAGAGGAAATTGTTTGTTTGGAAAATATACCCTGAAGAAGGCTGTTTGTGCCGCTACGCGTGGGTTGTATTTTCCCCCACATGTTTTAATTATTTTATTTTTCATGATATAGCCAGTCTAATAAAGGCTTTTTAATTTTCTAAAGAAGAGTGCCTTGGATTTCCTTTTCTACAATATATTTTGTCTGTTTTCTTTACTCTTTATCATAGCAGCAGATTTCTGCAGAATGTCATTTAGACAATCAGTGCATTGTATCAAATTCTTCAACTTTTAACGCAATAGACCTTAGTCAGGTTAAACAACATTGAATTTTATGTGAATGAAAATTAGGTTGTGAGAAAAATTTATAAAGCCTATGTAAACTGGTACAATACAATGTATTACTGCTAGTTAAAAGACATTTAAAATAAAGTGTAACAGAAGATGCAGAACTATAAACACTATTACTTAAGTCCTGTTGTCTTAAAATAAACTGTAAACTGTAATCTCACAGTAACTGCTGTACAGTGTAATGTTACTAACTCTAGTTTCTCCAGCTTGCACTGTGGGTTCATCAGTAGATCACTGAGGTTTCTCACTCCAGAGTCTCCTAGTTTATTCCCACTCAGGTCAAGGTCTCTCAGGTGTGATGGGTTTGAGTTCAGAGCTGAAGTCACAGCAGAACAACCTTCACCTGTCATATAACAGTCTCTTAACCTACATTTGGAGAAATGAGAAAAAGAAAATCTTCATTCTGCAAAGTTATAGCCTTCATAACAAATAAAGGACAAATTCCAAACTGATTTTTTGCACCCTTCAATGGCAGAGGAGACACGATCTGTAGAGACGTTCAAAACGAAAGTGAACACCTGAATCCCTTCATGAGGGGCCTTTCCACAAGTCTGTTAGTGATGGATTGCAGAGTTCACATTGCAGGCTTTTCAACGTGGTCAGGTCACTATTCTTTCCACACTGCAGGACTATCTGGGGTAACATTCAGTTGCTGCTGTGTGCATACGCCATGATGGATCGGTTTGGTTACACATTGAATGACTTTACAATAGGAAGAATCGCTGACAACTCTGTCTGGTCCGCAAACTACATTTCACAACCAAAATGCAAGATTACGCATGAGACCAGAGTTCTTGAGCAAGACTGGAATTGTTATTAAAAATGGTAGCCCATAAGAAGCTTGGGATCCGATTAAGCATTAAATAGACAAGGATGCCCCTGCCCAAGTTTGACTAAACTTTTCTCCATTTCTTGGGTCCAAATAGACAGAGGAGGAGCCTTTTTCAGATCCGAAGCCATGCTTGCTGATATTCTGTTCTATAAATCCTCACCGAACTTCCCGCTGCCCTGTATCTTTCTCTCTCATTGGCTGTAGGTCATCACCGATGCAGTTTTCAGTGTTGTGGCAAAAACAATTATCAAACAAAAAGCATCACAGGGTAAAAGACATAAGGATTCGAATTATATTTCAAAAGATGTTTATTCCTTTGAAAGAGGCTTATTCCCAAAAGATACCATGACAGCTGTTTTCATGGCGGGAATACGAACCTAACTCACACAGCAAACAGACAGCCTTCTTATACCCCCTTACTTCAAACTCCCTTTTCCTGTAATTTCTTCTAATCCGGAAAAAACTGATTTACCTGTTTTTTTTAGAGAATACCATGACCCTTCAAACCCCCCTTGGGTTTGATTTTACTGTCCTTCAGTTCTGCGAGGCCAAAAGGTTAGATACAGTGGTCCTAACCCCCCTTTCCTTCCCTGGGTTTCTTTCATCTGTGAGGTTGAAAGGCTGAATGACTCCCCTGTTGTTGTCAAATACAGTGGCCCTTCTAGCCCCCCTGGGCCTCTACTGTTTTTACACCTGTTTAGGCCGAAAGGTCTTTATTCGTGGCTAAGCAATATCTCTATTTTCCCTGAATGCAAATTACCCATTTAAAAGAGTTAAAAGGCTTTTCCTGGTCATCTGTTTTACTGTGTGTGTCCTCTTGTTTCCTGCCAGGCACACATACATACACTCCAAGAGAGAAATACATGATTGAATTGAAATAAGCCCACACAATGTTTAAGAAAGTAAATAAAAGAAAAGTAAAATATAAATTTTTATACAACATCAGTCAGAACACATTTCTCACAGCAGAATTTTGAATTGCAGACAGGTTCAGATATTTAGAATGCCAAATATCTCACTGGTGTTGAAACATTGTTGATTCTCTCAGATCGTGTCTTTGATAATGCACAATGCGTGATTGACACTCACGCACCCACACACAAAAAGCATATTTTAAAAGCTTCATTACATAATGTATATTTATTTCCAAAAATCATATTGTTGTAAGAATGTTAACATAAGAAAGCTAATGGGCTGCTGGACACCGTACTGTGTTGTCATGGTAAAATTCCAAGTGAAGATAATGATGAAATGACATTGGCTGCGTCCGAAATCGCATACTATGTGAGTAGGTACTACATTTAAATTAGAACGTGTGGTGAAGTGTTGAGTCGCACTGAAGTGTTGGGTCCCAGCTTAGGCCCCTTTAGTATGCCAGTTGTATGCCTGATCTAAATCTGTTCTCGCGATAACTTGTAGCTAACGTGAGCTATTTTTTTTAGCTTTATGTAGAATGCTAAATCCCGCTGCCATGTGCAAGATAAGATTTTTAAAAAAGACAGACCGCTGTTGTATAGTAATTTAATTGTATAATATTTCAAATCTCAAAGTTGCGTCAATAGCAGAGGAGAAAGGCCGCGAAATGTAAAAATACTACTGTTAAATCTGATTTATTTCAGAGCTGAAGCCAGTGCTGACGCGCCAAGTACACTGCAGCCGTTAACGCCGGACAGAAGGGGAGTCACACCCTCATATGGAAAGAAGCGTAAATGGATGGAGAAGCATAGTTTACTGTAAAGCTACGTCTTAGTGTTGCTTATCTTGGCGAAAGCCGAGTACAAATCAGCATGAAGTTTTAACATCTACTCTCGTGTAATGGAAACCACATATGAATGAGGCCTGAAACTGAAACTGATCTCGAAATATCCGAATGCATGCGTTTTTTTCCTGTTTACACTGTCATAGAACACATACGATCTGTGTCACATACAAGCAAAAAATCGGAATTGGGTCACATTTCACTGACAGTGTAAACGAGGCCAGAGTGAGAAGGGCATAAGGATACTCACTTCCAATAGTAATTCACCAAACTTGTGAACTCAGTGTCTTGATTTAAACTGTAGAAGTGATATTAAGAATTATGATTGATGTATGTGATTGTTACTGACTTCAATATCTCCAGTTTACAGTGTGAATCCTTCAGTACGTCACATAAGTGATTCACTCCTGTGTTTCTTATTCCATTCCCACTCAGGTCAAGGTCTCTCAGGTGTGATGGGTTTGATTTCAGAGCTGAAGTCACAGCAGAACATCCTTCATCTGTCATATCACAGTAACTTAACCTACATTGTGAGAAATGAGACAAACAAAGTCTTAATTCTGTTTCGGACAAATACCAAAACAATTTTACCTTTCATTTCGATTAAATTAATCTTCCTCACCACAGTCTCTCCAGTTTACAGTGTGAATCCTTCAGGATGTCACATAAGTGCTTTACTCCTATGTTTTTTATTTGATTCATATTGAGGTCCAGCTCTCTCAGGTGTGATGGGTTTGATTTCAGAGCTGAAGTCAGGATGAGACACTGTTTCTCTGTAATACTGCATTCACACAAGCTGAAGACAGAAAGAGAAAAGACAATGACTCAGATCAATGTAAAACACTTAAATGAAGTGCTACAAGTGCTGCATATGAATCTCATAATCCATTTTTAAAGCTGTCACACTAGTTCAGTATGCTGGAATATGTCGAGTCTTCTCTATAATTTTTCAACAATATCTTTTGTCTGTTTGTTTTTTTAACTTTATCATTGCAGATTTCTGCAGAACGACATTTACACAATCAACACATTGTATCAAATTCTTCAACTTTAATGCAATTTATTTAAATCAATTTATAGACTTTAGTCAGGTTAGACTCCATGTTGAATTTATATAAAATATCAAGGGTTTAATTTCAGAGCTGAAGTCAGACTGAGACACTGTTTCTCTGTAATACTGCATCCACACAGACTGAAGACAGAAAGAGAAAAGAAAGTGACTCAGATCTATGATGGCCCACTCATTTGTTTTGTTTTGTAGTTTCGGTTTGAACGTTGAGGGGGTTGAAGTGTCAACTATTTATCGGGGTCCCGGGGCATGCTCTCTCATGAGATTTATTTATTTGTTTGTTTTTGCAATATAGTTTTTTGTTGTATCATACATGGATGCATTGATAACATAACTGCAATAAAGTAATAGCCTAGTTAACAATTATTTGTTTACATAGGATAATAATGTATTTTATCTAAGCTAAAATTTACGAGTATGACAGAATTTTAAATCAAAGTGCCATGGTTGGTCAAACTAACTTTACTTAACATTTTCTTATATTGAAAATGTTAATTTCCTGTCATCTCTTGGCATATCTGAAAGGCAGGTTTTTCCTAATATCTGTAATTATTAGCAGAAAACACATTGTTTAGTCAATAATTCAAGAAGGTACTCTGGATTTTAACATCTATTAGGTCTAAAAAGTAGTTATTGTAATTGTTTAACTATAGCATTTATTACAATAAGGAGATAATCACAGGTAAGAACATTGACGTCTCCTCATTACCATAAGGGCAATGTTAACTTTTTTCATTCTTTTTTTTTTTATCTATAGCATTTGCAATGAAACTATAGAGTATATAGTTTAGAAACTATATACATGCCACAGTTGTAATAGAAAACTTTAGTGAAAAATATTCCCTTGACAGATGATCTATTATAAATTCTACAAGTTAGTCAACATTTATCACAATAAATACAATAGAATTTGATCAATTCTAATAATAGTGGTAATGAGTTATTTATAAATCTTTCTAATTTATGTTGGTGCAGGAAGACGTTTTCTCCTCTTTTCATCAGTCTTTTTGGTTTATGTGGCTGTTTTAGATCATGTTTGACTTTCTCCATTGTGTTTTAAAGTAGTCAATTCTCAATAGAATTCAAATAGGTTGTACAGGGGTAACCACTCTAATAACCAAAACAATCAAGTACAACCCAACAACTACATCCCAGGTCATGTCTGATAGTAGTTTGTCATTTGAAAATCACTACACATATTAACTGAAAAAAAAAGAAAAAATATATCAGAATATTTTAATTTGTTTCCTTCAACAGCCAAAAACTGAAATAGTTATTACAATCAATTTATTGTGGTTTTGTGTCTGCAAGGGAAAATTGCCCCTGACTCAATCAATGAGGAAATAGTATTACCAACTGATGTAACATTAGTATTAAAGTTAATAAAAATACTATTTTTAACCATGTAAAATACTCACTTGAGTGTGTTGAGTTTACAGTGTTTATCCTGCAGTAGAGCAGAGATCTGATTCACTCGTGTGTCTCCTAGTTCACGTTCACTCAGATTCAGCTCTCTCAGGAGTAACGGGTTTTTACCCACAATTCCTCTCACATACTGACAGGCTTCCTCTGCAGCAGGACTCAAAAACCTGCAGAAGGGAAGATGAAGCAGGATTCAGTTAAATTCTCAACTAAACTTGGTGTAATTACAAAATCTTATGTATTATGTATTTTCTATTATTTCATCCCGTCTCACCTCAGTATCTTCAGTTGACAGTTTGGATCCTGTAGTAAATCATCGAGCTCCTTCACTCCTGATTGTCCAGGATCATTTCCTGTGAGATCCAGCTCTATCAGGTGTGAAGGGTTTGATCTCAGAGCTGAAGCCAGAGCTTTATATCCTTCTTCTGTGATACTGCAGTCTGAAAGTCTAGAAAAAAGAGACAATGTAATATTCAGATAATTAATCAGTTACCTATTAAAAGTACCTGAACAAAATAAATAAAATTAAATAAACTGAATTATATTTAGTTTATTTATACTTTAAAATAAACTAAATATAATTCATAAAAATTATATTTATAAAATTTATACTTTTATATTTTATACTTTAGTTCAAACAAAAGGCCCCAAAGAATATATCAACATCACTTTCAAAGTGTCAATTATGTAACACTCCACAGGTGTGAAAGTTTTTGACCTGAAATGATCCAAAATGTACAGGCAATGTGTTAACACATGCTTTGAAATGTCCTAAAAGTTCACATATAAACCCCATTGAAATGTTATGGCAAGACCTGAAATGTCCAGTTCATACTGGAAAGCCTGCATATTTCACTCTAGCTGAAGCAGTTTTGTAGGAGATGAATCTAACAAAATGGGTCTAAAATATCTTCACAGTCAGGGGTTAAATTGGGCCGGGGCTCTCCGGGGCTCAGCCCCGGCACATAAGCCTGCTCATTTGTGTCCTGATGTGCCTGTTTGCAGTCAGTTGCCTACTGGAAATTATGTCACATACAATTTGATGAAAGTGATGCTTTTGAAAACATATTTCTAACAATAAATGAAAGACTTTTGAAATGGCATGTCTATTTTGTCTCGGCGGAGCTGAGAACAATCGGAACAATCGGTTAAGCTGTGATTAATGGAAATTAAAGAGTTTATGTTGAGTCCTGGTTAGACAATGAGTGTGTTTATTTGCCTTTGTGTGTGTAAATGGTAAATGGACTGCATTTATATAGCGCTTTTATAGACCCAATGGCCACCAAAGCGCTTTACATTTTTGCCTCACAATCTGAATCTGAATCCTTTATTGTCACATCACTAACAACACATGTGCCGTAGTGAGTGAAATTCTTAAGAGCGTGCTCCAGACAGTACAGAATACAATTAACATAGAAGACAATATACAATTACAGTTACAATTAACATATATGAGCAATATACAGATGACAATGTACAATATGCAGTATAGCTTAATATAAATAGTAGCAGATAACATACTTTACAGTTTTTAACAGTGTAATATTATACCCATTCTGCACAGTGTACATCGATCCTGTACAGGATCGATTTCTCCTGTCTGCCTCGCTGCCTGCTGTGTGTGAGTGTGTTTGCTCCGGGGCTGTAAGCTCCATCTAAAGCCTCGTATTTCTCTCTGTTTTGAACCATACATTTACGATAATTTCTAGTGTTTATACTACTAATACAGTTTACCTAACATCTCAGACTAACCTAACATCGCTAGCTTCCGTTATTGTTAACACAACACGCTTGTATCTCGTTAGCCTGTTAACGCGCCGCCCGTGCGCTCAGTTATTTATTTATTTATTTTTCTCGTGCGCGCCCGCGCCTCTGAGTTCATAAAAAGCCTAGGTGAGTAAGAATCAGTCAACAAACACGGTGAGTAATGTCTTGTCCTGTTATTGTCACCTGCACCTCATGCCACATGTTTACCATAGCCTTCCCCGTCGGCAATATAGGGTTTATATGTGATAAATGCAAGGAGACAGTCAGGCTGACGGAGAAGATTTCAGAATTAGAGACACGCATCCAAACTTTAATCTAGGGTAGTAAGTGTGCTCGAGCCTTAGATACTACTTTGGATGCGCCTAGCATAGTGAACCATTTACATGATTCGGTTCCGGCTGAGTTATTGCCTGTGCAGCCAGGCAGATGGGTAACTGTGAGAGATCGCTCTAGTCGCGGATCAAAAAACCACTCTTCTGTTCCGATCACCATAACAAATCGATTTGCCCCATTCAGTGAAACACCCACTGAGAATTATGTTGATTGTGCCCTGGTAATTGGCGATTCTATTACACGGAACGTGAAAATAGAGACAGCAGCCACCATAGTCACATGTTTGCCGGGAGCCAGAGCGCCTGACATCAAAGCAAATTTAAAAGTGCTGGCTAATGCTAATCGTAAATTCTCTAAGATTGTTATTCACGTCGGCACAAATGATGTTCGACTTCGCCAGTCGGAGATCACCAAAATTAATATTAAAGAGGTGTTTGAACTGGCAAGTACGATGTCAGGCACTGTAATTTGCTCTGGCCCCCTTCCTGTTCGAAGGAGTGATGAGATAGTTAGTAGATTGTGTTCACTCAATGGCTGGTTGTCTAATTGGTGTCCGCAAAATAATATAGAATTCATAGACAATTGGAAAAGTTTTTGGGGCAAACCTGACCTGTTGAAAAGAGATGGTATTCATCCCTCCTGGGATGGTGCTGCTCTTCTCTCTAGTAATTTGGCTCATAGTCTTAGAGATAAAACATGACAACCTGGGGCTCAGGTCAGGAAGCAGACAGACTGGCTAAACCGACCGTCTGCTAGCGGCCTCGCGTCACCAAGGTCAGATAAATCCCATCACATAGAGGCTCTTTCACCTAGATATCATCATATAGAGACTGTGTCTATTCCCCGAATTTGGAAATCCAAAAAACTGCCAAACCTTTCTAAGGTTAAAAGTTTAATTGATGTTCAACAAATAAAAAACAGATATAATACAGATGAGCAAACGATAAAGCTTGGGTTGTTGAATATTCGATCCCTTAATTCAAAAGTGCTCATAGTTAATGATAAGATTACAGACTATAACCTAGATGTGCTGTGTTTGACAGAAACCTGGCTAAAACCAAACGATTACATTACTTTAAATGAGTCCACTCCGCAAGATTACTGTTATAAACATGAGCCTCGTCCGAAAGGCAAAGGGGGAGGTGTTGCTGTAATTTATAGTAATATTTTCAAAACCACTAAGAAATCTAGTTTTAAATATACTTCTTTTGAAGTGTTGGTGCTTAATGTAAAAATATATAGTGTAAACAATAAATCACGTTTGAGAATTCTGCTGGCTACTGTATACAGGCCACCAGGGCACCATAAAGATTTTATCAAAGAATTTGCTGACTTTCTATCAGAATTAGTATTGGCTGCCGATAAAGTCCTAATTGTTGGTGATTTTAATATACATGTAGATAATGAAAAAGATGCATTGGGATTGGCATTTAAAGACATTATAAACTCAATTGGAGTGAGACAACACGTGTCAGAACCTACTCATTGTCGTAACCATACTCTAGATCTAATATTATCTCATGGAATAGATGTTGATGCCGTTGAAATTTTGCAGCAGAGCGACGACATCTCAGATCATTATCTAGTCTCGTGTAAATTACATTTAGCCAAGGCTGCAAAGCCGACTCCGTGTTATAAATATGTTAGACCTATCACTTCTGCCACTAAAGATGGCTTTATTAATAATCTTCCTAATCAGTTTCATCATCTCAGCATCCCTGATAGTTTAGAAGAACTTGATATTGCAACAGAAACGTTTAAATCCCTCTTTTCCAGCACTTTAGACATAGTTGCTCCGTTGCGCTTAAAGAAGATTAAAGAAAATAGTCCAACGCCGTGGTACAACGAGCACACCCGGGCCCTTAAGAGAGCAGCCAGAAAAATGGAGCGAAACTGGAAGAAAACAAAACTAGAGGTATTTCGGATTTCATGGAAGGAGAGCTCGATTGCTTACAGAGAGGCATTAAAAGATGCTAGAACGGATTATTTTTCAACCCTATTAGAAGAAAATAAACATAATCCTAGGTATTTATTTGAACAAGTGGCTAAACTAACGAAAAAGAAAGCTTCAAGCCCAGAAGTTTCCAAGAAACACAGCAGTAATGACTTTATGAACTTCTTCACTTATAAGATTTATAATATCAGGGACAAAATTATAACTATGCAACCGTCTACTACAGTAGCACATCAGGGAGTGCATTGTAGTCTCCGTGAGGAACATTTTGATTCATTTGTTGCTATAGGAGAGGAAGAATTTTGCAAACTTGTTAATTCATCTAAATCGACAACTTGTATGCTAGACCCGATACCGACTAAGCTACTGAAAGAGATGCTTCCAGAGGTCATAGATCCTCTTCTAAATATCATTAATTCATCTTTGTCTCTAGGATACGTACCAAAAACCTTTAAGTTGGCTATGATTAAACCGCTTGTTAAAAAACCGCGACTTGATCCTACAGAATTAGTCAATTACAGGCCAATCTCGAATCTGCCTTTTCTGTCAAAGATACTAGAAAAAGCAGTATCATCACAACTGTGTTCCTTTTTAAAAAAATTGTATTAGCGAGGATTTTCAGTCCGGATTTAGACCGTACCATAGTACTGAGACTGCTCTCATTAAAGTCACAAATGATTTGCTCTTATCATCCGATCGTGGTTGTATCTCTCTATTAGTGTTACTTGATCTTAGTGCTGCATTTGATACTATCGACCACAACATTCTTTTAAATAGACTAGAAAACTATGTTGGCATTAGTGGAATTGCACTAGCATGGTTTAAATCATACTTATCTGACCGTTTTCAGTTTGTAGCAGTAGATGAAGAGATGTCTTATCGATCACAAGTTCAGTATGGCGTACCACAAGGCTCAGTACTAGGACCGCTGCTGTTCACTCTGTACATGCTGCCATTAGGATATATCATTAGGAAATATGGAATTAGCTTTCACTCTTATGCTGATGATACTCAGCTGTATATTTCTTCAAAACCTAACGAAACTTACCAATTCTCAAAATTAACGGAATGCATAGCTGATATAAAAAATTGGATGACCAGTAATTTCCTATTACTAAATTCTGAAAAAACAGAGATTCTAATCATTGGACAAAAAACTGCCACACGTAATAACCCAGAATACTGTCTAACAATCGATGGCTGCTCTGTTAAGTCTTCGTCGTCAGTTAGGAACCTGGGTGTGCTCTTTGACACCAATCTTTCATTTGAAAGTCACGTGTCTAGTATCTGTAAAACCGCATTTTTCCATCTTAAAAATATATCTAAATTACGTCATATGCTCTCACTGACAAATGCGGAACAATTAGTTCATGCATTCATGACATCAAGGCTAGATTATTGTAATGCTCTACTGGGTGGTTGCCCTGCACGCTTAATAAACAAACTACAGCTAGTTCAAAACGCAGCCGCTAGAGTTCTTACCAGAACCAGGAAGTATGACCATATTAGCCCGGTTCTGTCAACACTGCATTGGCTGCCTATTAAACATCGTATACATTTTAAAATATTGCTGATTACTTACAAAGCACTAAATGGTTTAGCTCCCCAGTACTTGAGAAAGCTCTTAACGCATTATAGTCCTTCACGTCTATTGCGATCTCAAAATTCTGGCCAGTTAATAATACCTAGAATATCAAAATCGACTGCTGGCGGTAGATCCTTTTCCTATTTAGCACCAAAACTTTGGAACAATCTTCCTAACACAGTCCGGGAAGCAGATACAGTCTGTCAGTTTAAATCTAGACTAAAAACACATCTCTTTGGCTTAGCATACACATAACACATTATAGATTTCTATAATTCAATGTTAGGCTGCATAGTTTAGATCAGCCGGAACCGGGAACACTTCCCATAATTCCTGATGTACTTAGGGATGCACCGATCCGATATTTGTATCGGATATCGGGTCCGATACTGCCATTTTTGCCGGATCGGGGATCGGTCAGACGAGGCCGATCCAAATCCGATATTGTGCGTATACTATTCTGTGTTGTTGTTAAGCCCCACAAAAGGCACACAAACATTATAAGCACCATAAAGTTTTCGTGCACTATATTACAAGTGTTCTTAAGCCATTATAGTATAATGTGAGATAGAAATGAACATTTAAGTAATTAATTCGAGATCACGTAAACTTTTCCCTCTGCTGCGGCTGACAGAATTCTCCATTCAGCATTCCAACAGCGCGTCGCGTTCGGTTACGAGTCAGTCAACGATGAAACTCTCTCCAAGATGATTCAATGTTACTATTATTATACTTGATCTGTAGATAAAGCTCTATGGTTTTGCATAAAACAACTTTATCTTGCTAGACTTTATTGCTGTAACTCAATCCTGTTACTTTCTACCGGGTGTCGGTTAGATCACAACACTAGAGTCAGCTGCACTATAATTGTTCTTCACTCGCACAGTAACTGAAATTTAAAACTGTTAAAAGAAAAGGCTCAATGAACTATTGCAAAGATAGATACTGTAGAATACACTACATATCAATATGTCTTTCGTTTGTGCTTTGAACTTTTCAATGCGGACTCGACGCGCTGCGCGCTGTGACTCTGTGTTGCTTCAAGCGCATCATTCTGCGCTCGGGATGCGCATTAGCGCTTTGTGCCGCACTGTATTAGAGCCTTTCATAATCATAATACAGTGACGCAATGGAAGATTATTAATAGCCTTTCTTGTTCTGTTCTATCTTTCATATGTTGCTGCCTCATTAAACAGCAGTGCTATACATTTAAAACATGTCTCAATTGTATAGTAGCCTATATCTATATATAAAATAATTTATCTTTTTGATTTTTATCTTGTTTTTCATGAATGTATTTTACCATACAAAGAGCAATGTGTAACGTTTTACCAGATTTAGTGTTACACTTATTGTCTCTTATTTGTTTTTTTCACTAAATGTTCAGATTTTATACAATTATTGTCAACTCATGATTTTTCTAGACTAAATTTTACTGCTGAATTATCCACTAATCTAGTTTATAATAGCATTTTTGGCATAGATTATGATCATATATTTTTTGGATTTGTTTTTCTTTATAATGAAGTTGTCTGTATTAAGTAGATTGTGTTTAACACAAAAGAGTGCTTATCAGTTCAACACACAAAGAGTTACATAAATTCTACTTGATTTAAAAAAAAAAAACTGTTGATATCGGATCGGTATCGGGTATCGGTCGATACTCGGAATTTTTGGTATCGGATCGGATCGATTCTGAAAAAAGTGGTATCGGTGCATCCCTAGATGTACTTTGTACATCATAAGAAGGATGGCGTCTACGCTAAAATTAGTCTCTCTGCTTATCCCGAGGTTTACCGCGAACCGCCGGATCCAGGCCATATCCAGATCTGAGGAAGGACCATCACATGGACACGATGACAATGCATCCCTGATGAGCCAGGCCCATCAACACTGTGAAGGCCCATGGACACCTCAACACACTCATCTCCTCACCGGCCGGATGACCCAACCCAACCAGATGAACTGGATAAATATCGCGAAAGTTCTGATCACATCTGACTCCTGACATTATGCTGCCTAACTCATAATCATACACTGTTCGTTCGTTGGCCAAAGGAGGACTGGCCCCCTGACTGAGCCTGGGTTCTCCCAAGGTTTTTTTCTCCATTCTGTCACCTGATGGAGTTTTGGTTCCTTGCCACTGTTGCCTTTTTCGCCTCTCTTCGCCTTTGTCGCCATTGGCTTTTGGCTTGCTTAGTTGGGGACATTTAACATTTAATTTTGAATTTAACAATACTATTACAACATTGTTTTCCTGTTATCTCTGTAAAGCTGCTTTGAAACAATTTGTATTGTAAAAAGCGCTATATAAATAAAGGTGACTTGACTTGACTTGACATAATAATATATAAGTTAGAATTACAAATATACAGATATACAGACATCCACAGTGCAGTATGATGCGCATGGTTGGTATTTCGGTGATATGGATTATTGTATTAATCAATGCAGTGCACTGTGTGCTGTGTAGTGCTGCTGCAATAAGTGCAGTGTGTGCTGCTGTGGAGTCCAGTGTTGAAAGGAGGTGTTGAGTAAAGTGCAATGTATGGCAATGTATGCAGGGGATATAGTGGCGTGTGTAAGATGTATCAGTTCTGGCTATTCATTAACCTGATAGCCTGAGGAAAGAAGCAGTCTCTCAGTCGGCTGGTACGGGATCGAATGGTGCGGAAACGTCTGCCTGATGGTAACAGAGAGAACAGTCTGTGGGACGGGTGGCTAAAGTCACTGATAATATTCCGGGCTTTCCTCGTAGACCGCCTGGTGTAGATGTCCTGGAGGGAGGGAAGCTCACCTCCTACAATGTGGCTGGCAGTTCGCACGACCCTCTGCAGAGCTTTGCGGTTGCCGGCAGTGCTGTTTCCAAACCAGGCAGTGATGCCGCCAGTCAGAATATTCTCCACGGTACAGGTGTAGAATGATTTGAGGATGTTGGAGGTCATTCCAAACTTCCTAAGGCGCCTAAGAAAGAAAAGGCGTTGATGTGCCTTCTTAAGCACTGTCTCTGTGTGAGCAGACCATGTAAGATCCTCAGTGATGTGGACGCCGAGGAACTTGAAGCTGTTGACCCACTCCACAGGTGTCCCCTCAATGGTAATAGGGGTGTGTTCTCTGCTCTGTCTCCTGAAATCCACCAGCAACCCCTTGGTCTTGTCGATGTTAAGAGAGAGGTGGTTCTCCTGACACCATTTTATCAGTGTGTGCACCTCCGCTCTGTAGGCCATCTCATCATTGTCAGTGATCAGGCCTACCACTGTGGTGTCATCAGCGAATTTGACAATGACGTTGGAGCTTTGTGTAGCTGCACAATCGTATGTGTACAGGGAGTACAGGAGTGGGCTGAGAACGCAGCCCTGAGGAGCACCAGTGTTGAGGGTCAGCGAGGATGAGATGGTATTGCCGATTCTAACCACCTGACATCTGTCTGACAGGAAGTCCAGGATCCAGCTGCACAAAGATCTGTTTAAGCCCAGCACCTGGAGCTTCGTGATGAGTTTGGCAGGCACTATGTTATTAAATGCTGAACTGTAGTCCACAAACAGCATTCTCACATAGGTGTTTTTATTTTCCAGGTGGGAGAGAGCGGTGTGAAGGCAAAAAACAATAGCATCATCAGTGGAACGGTTGCTACGGTATGCAAATTGTAATGAGTGCAGTGAATCACCCATTCACTCGCTCATTCATACACCGACAGTGTGTGTGTGTTGTGTGTGTGTGTGTGTGTGTGTGTGTGTGTGTGTGTTGTAGTAGTAAAGAGAGAGAATGGGAGAAGGAAGTTTGTGTGAGGTGGACCTGGTCACCACAGACCCAAATCTTCTCAGCTGTTGCTTCCGTCATATACTGCACTGTCTCTTCATGTGGCTCATTATGTTTGGCACATTGTATGGGTCACTATATCATAATAAGGTAATACAATGTGTAATCAAGTGATGACTGATTAACAGTAATGTAAATGCTAAATGTCCTAATACCTGTTGATACTACAACAATGCAAAGTATATGCTCTTAACCTTGCAGTTTTTCACATATCATGTAAGACTCAATTTCTCAATTTCTTTGCACAAAACTCTCCAGAAAGTGCCATTTAATGGTTTATTTTTTTTTTAAATGTCCTGTGGGGGCATACCCCCGAACCCCCCTTGGGAGAGCACAGCCACATAATAAATCCCAATTGAATCCCTGTTCACAGTGGTGTAAAACTCATGGTCCGGTTGCATAAACTGCTAAGACTAGTCTTACAAGACAGAGCTTAGATTAAGCCAGGAGTAGGCTTCAGTTAAATTAGAACATTTAAACAGCTATTATAAACGTGCATTAGGAAAAAACATTACTGGAACATCTTGAAACAAATGGCACTGACATAGTATTTTAGGATATTTAAGTGCAAGTTGCTTTTAGTTAAAACATTTTAGTCTAAGACTACACTAAAGCCTTGTCTGTGAAAGAACCACAGGAAGGGTTTGATTGGGACAAAGTTGGCAATGTGAAAGCAAAATAAACAAGTAGATATCTTAAAGCACTAAGATATTTTAAGATTATATGTAAAAAAATAATAATATAAGTCATACATATCAGATCTTACCCCTCTTTCCCAAATTAACAGATTGACATAAATCAATATATACAACACCACTCAGCTCATGTCTTTTCTCGTTTATCTTTAAATGTGCAAGGTATTAGGTGTAATGTTAAACATAAGACACTTTTTTCTTTTTTGCAAGGAGCAAGTAAAAGTTACTTGTTTCTTTCTTCAAGAGACTCATTCAACTGATGATATGATATTTGGAAAGTCACAATCGGGTGGAGAGGCTTTATTTTCTCTTTCTCAGCAGGAGTCTTCTTTTGTTTAAACAGATGGACAGCTAAATTGTTGCAAGTTCAGGCGATAACGAGGGTCACTGGATTATCGTGTTTTTTTAATCAAATTCATGTGATTACACCTTCATAAACATTAATCAAGATGTAATTACATGAATCATTACATTAATCAAGATGTAATTACATCTTGATTTATGTAATTAAATCTTCATAAACATTAATCAAGATGTAATTACATGAATCAAATTCTTGATTAATGTTTATGGTTACACTAACAAGGCCACTAATAAGTTGAATGCGCATCGGAGACTGATATAGAAGATAATAAATTGTTGAATAAAGTCTAACCCTAATAAAGAATAAAGTTTTTTTGCAGCACAAACAAATATTCTCATCGCTTCATAAAATTAAGGTTGATCCACTGTAGTCACATGGACTATTTTAACAATGTCTCTTCTACCATTCATCTAGGAGATGAACCAAGGTCTTACGGGTTTGGAATGAATGACATGACAATGTTTGGTGTGTAATTAATGACAGAATTTTTGGGTGAACTAACTATTTAATACCTAAATGATTTAATGATTACCACAGATGTTGTTAAAGTAACACTATGTAGTTTTTCAACCTTCATAATATATTTCCAAGACCCTTGTGATGGTACATCGACTTACAATAGGTTAAATGACACGTCTGCCATAGCCTGACGTGGTCTGTATCGCTTTTACTGGCACTATGTAACTTCGGGTTTCGGGTAGTAACCCGAGCACAAAAAGAACTACAAAATTTGACTGCTTTACGGCATACGTCACTTCCCCCACCACCTCCTCAAATACGGACGTGAGAGGCCAACCAGCGTTTGTTTTCCGGCTTTCGTGCTTATGTTTTTGTCATGGCCGAAGCACTAACAAAAACTAAGACGACAAAGGTTTTGTCAGAGGAGACTCGGAAGAGGAAAAGGGTGAGTGATCAAGTAAAAGGCCGGACAAGGATCAATATTGGGCCATGCTCGCTGCCGTGAGCTCAAGGAGGAGGAGAGGTGCCCGACCGATGCTGACTTGGCCGTCATGCTGTTGGACTAGTAAGTATATTACTCTACCTTGTCTGTGGCCATTGTTGATTCCAAAGCCGGTGCTGGATAAACAGCGTGCATGCGACAGTAGGCTGCGGTAGGCTAAATTATTTACGACAGCGGTAATGGAAAATTCTGCTTCCAACCTGTAGGGCGACCGCAGAGGAAAAGTTCCTTGGTGTTGCTTTAATAGAGAACATTCAAATTTTAACTAAGTAAAATTTTAACTTAATTTAACTTAATTTAAGCATTAAAAATCCTTAAAATCATTGGATCTCAAGACCATCTATTTTGGGTAGAATTTTAAAGCTTTTACATGATTTATGCATACCCAGTTGCTCCCAAGGTCAAGGTGACTCATTACATTATGTTTAAGATTTACCCAGTTAGTGATTTTATACTTCATACAGAAACGATTTCATTTTGAGGTGGACCCTTGTGGCTTTTGTTCTTTTCCTGAAACACTTGATCACCTATTATTTTACTATGAGGTTATGAGGTACTACATTTTTCAGTTTGATATACATAGCTTGTCAGTTAAAATGTAGACAATTCCTTGTATAAACCAACAAGATATTTAAATTCACCTTCTAATTCTCTGATGTTGTAAATTTTGTTTTTATTGGTGGGTAAATATCATATTTATACTTGTAAATGGAGTTCTTCCGGGCCTCTTTGGAAGGAACACCCTGCAGCTGCTGCTTCAATCTATCAGTTTGAGCTACAAGCAGAATAAGACCAGGCTTGTTCTCGAGTTGAGAGAGTTCGCTAAAAAGGCTCTAAGGAACGCGAACCCTAAGGTTCTGACAGGCCGAAAGTGGGACGCCCAAACTGAGGTTGACCAAGCCGTCAGTCGTCTGCAACATCAAGAGATTGTCGGCAGAGTCCAGGCAGGAAGAGCAGGGCCAACCACAAAGAGAGGAAGGAGATGGTGGTGGCGGAGGTGACAAGAAGGGAGGAAGAGCTCTACAAGATCAAGGCTGTGTCGCAGGGGTGACAGGGAAGGTGGACAACCTGGGAGGGAGTTGTCAACCGAAACATCACCTGGGTAGACCTGTGTAAAATACCACAGGCAAGGTTCAGCTTCCTTATCCGTTCAACCTACGACAGCTTCCCTGTTCTCTGAATCTTCACAAGGCTGCACACTCTGCAAAACCCCTAACGCAAGCCACTGGGACAGCTAGCGGAGTTAGTTAAGAGTTAGTTGTCCCAGAACAACTAACCCCCGACAACAGCCGCAGAGGGTGACATCCATCAGCTGCAGGGGGTGACAGGGAGTCCCTGTCACTGCTCCGCCACCAGGAGATGTTCCATGATTAAAGGATTGAAACGTTGGTGAATGGTGGTTCCTGGCTGATGACCCTGCAGTTGACCCGTGGGCACCAGAAAAGGTGCGACCGGCAGCAATGCCTAGCAGGTGTATTTAGGGCCCGAGCACCGATGGTGAGAGGACCCTCTTGGAACTGCTCTGTTTATTTCACTTTTATTCCTTCTCAATTTCAAACTCTGCATATGTCCCAATGGAGGTGTCTTACATTGTTGGTTGTTCCATGTCTTATGTGCATTCTGTAATTTTTGTAACACACAACAAAAATGCCCATATTTGTGAACAACTGAGATGGAAAAATTTGATAATTCCTTATTTGTCTATTTAAATATAAATTGTAATAAAATAAACCCATAGAAAAACGGATAATGTCCTGGCAGAAAACTGCCAGTACCTTTTCTGTTAAAGTAACAGACAATTCCTTCTAACCTAAAACACAGTACAATGCAATGTGTAATTCAGAATAAGGATAAAACACCTGTGAAAAATCAATACGAAACATTCCTTTATATTAACAGTACTTTGGGTCATATTTTTACAGAAATTTCTTAGGCCACGTACACACTGCAGCTAAATTCGGTTGTCAGTTCACCTTTTAGTGCTTAATCCTGTTTTGCACACACTGAGTGTAGTAATTTACCGTTTTAAACCGCATTTACAAAAAAAAAAACGCAGTGTGTATAGAACAGAACAGCTAGTTAAAGGAGAACTCCGGGCAATTTTTAAGTTAATCTTGATCGTTAGACCTTTGTGAGTACTGTCTATAGAAAAAAAAACTAACCGGATTGGTGTTTGCGACGCGGAGCTGCGACAGCGAATGCCCAGAGCTCCCACTCAGCTAAAACGGCAGCTATGGGGGCATATACATAAAGAGCGTTTTTGTGACTCTTAACAGACACAAAATGCAATTAAAATGTCTGTCCAACATGACCAGGGGCCTTACCTGTGAACAAGATGCGTTTAGCATGGTTAGCCTGGACTCCCGTGTAGTCGGAAACTCAGTTGTAGCCGGGAAATGTAAATAGTGTCCAGGTGGGAGGAGCGAGACTTCAGCGCGAGACTACAGCTTGCCGTCTAAAACACTATTTAGGTGAATTTAAACCATGGCTAAGTTGCTAAACGTATCTTGTTCACAGGTAAGGCCCCTGTTCACGTTGGACAGACATTTTAATTGCATTTTGTGTCTGTTAAGAGGCACAAAAACGCTCTTTATGTTATGCCCCCATAGCTGCCGTTTTAGCAGAGTGGGAGCTCTGGGCATTCGCTGTCGCAGCTCCGCGTCGCAAGCACCAATCCGGTTAGTTTTTTTTCTAGACAGTACTCACAAAGGTCTAACGATCAAGATCAACTTAAAAATTGCCCGGAGTTCTCCTTTAACATGCATCAAAAAACAAATCTCTCTTCTTATGCGCGGAGCAAGAAATCACAGGAAAAGCGGTTTGAGCCTCATTTTTGTTGTCAGATCTTGCTAGAAAAAAAGCCCACAGTAAACAGAAATAAATCCAAATGCTTTATTCTGAAAATAAGACCAAAATAATGTGACCCACACTTTAATTACATAATAAAGTCGATTGCTTTATAAGCCAAGCTTAGACAACAACCCCAAATATGCGTATAAGTGGACATGGCAACACTGCAAAAGCACGCTCTTTGAAACAGCCTTTACAAGCATAAAAACACAAAGCCTCCGTCAACTGTGCTTTAGTTAAAATTGCTTATCATACTTACATACAGAGTTTTTTTGTTGCTTTATTTTTATTTTTTTTTTCAGACTAGAGGATACTACACAAAAGATTGTCAGAACATTATGGTTACCATAGTGCCAATCATTGCAGTTTCGGGAGAGAGTTGTGTTCCGTATAAACATAGAAAAATTATTTATGGAACGATTATTTACGATAACCCTTTAAGCGCCAGAGGTTTTTTCCTAAAACGTTCGATTTTGACATCCTGATTTAAAAAGGCTATATCTTAAAAGTGATACAAGATAGAGACTTTCTGTAAATTAGAGAAATATTAAGGATGACCCAAAGTTTATGTAGGTATTACATGTTCCAATCTAATTTGCATATTATGACGTAATATGGTGGCGGCCATCTTGGATTATAGAATTTTCAAGAAAAGTCACATGTTTCAATGATAAAATGCAGCACTTCTTTCCCCCCCAAATGTCCCTCACCTTCTGTATGCTATATTGCACAATACTGAATGCTCAGGTAGTAAACAAACTGTGTAAATCATTACTAATAAATGATAAAAACAAACCGAATGCATGTAGCGGTTGGCCTTTTGATGTAGAGATTTTCCATTTACTATATACAGTAGGCACTCTGATTCCATGTATGGGGCACATATATATTATTCATATGACACACAAACACAAGTAGACAAGACCTGTTTAGTTCAAAAGCTTACTCGCCATGGCAAGGCACAGATCATGAGTGAGATGACGAGACAAGACAAGAGACAATGTTAGTATTTATTTTTATTTTTTGTGGTTTTTGTTTATTTTTTTAATTTTATTTTTATGACAAAGACGCACACATCACATGGACATGAACACACAAAAAATAACACATATTGTACACTACTAAATGGTCAGGGAAATAGATAGTAAATCAACAGTGTTAGTAAATTATTACTAATAAATGGCAGACAAAAAAAAAACTGAATTTATGTAGCAGGCCTTTTGCTGTAGAGATAATGACTTCCTATCCATCCAGGTGACATTTATTGTACTGTTTCATGGTGTGGTAACTCTCATTGCAAGGCACAACTCAAAGACCCACCCCACACTGCCTGCACATGTATTTTGTCTGACGGCGGCCTTTAGGGTGGGTCCGATCAGAACAAACGACACAATCTGGGTAACCATCAGCCTGGCAGATAAAGTGGCGCTCAGTGAGTCTCTGTGGCAAGTCTCCTAGTGAGGACGACTTTCGGCCTTTGTTGCTCTCTTTCCTGGAAAAGCCTTCCAGTAAAGCAGTGATGACATCCTGCACGAAGACTTTCAGGGGCTTGTGAGGAGCAGCAGTGCAGCAGCAGTAAATGATGTGGGCATTCACCATGTTTACACTGAGAATGGCATTGCAAATTCTGCTGTACCATTTACTTGACCTATGGGGAAAGAGGTAGGTCTTCATTCTCTGGTCTGCTGTGTCGACACCCCCCATGAACGAATTGTAGTCATCAACACAAGCAGGCCTATTTATCTCCCTATACTATAGCCACTATCAGTGTGTTTGGTCCTGATGCGCTTTCTGACACATGTGTTGGAATGCAGTGTAGAGAGCTTTGTGAGGCGCTTTGTATCATGCCATGCACAAGCTAGCATTTTCCCCTTCCTCATGAAGACTGGGTCATCTCCCTTGCTCAACGGTAACTGTTCACGGGTGAGGCCCTTTGGCATCCCCTTCCTCTTACTGCTGACAGTCCCAAACAAACCCGAATCATTGCTTGCCAGCTCATCTGCTATGGCTGGCGAGGTGTAATAGCTGTCCATGTACACCTCATGCCCTTTCCCTGTGTACGGGGCCATCAGCTCACGGACAATAAGGTGTGTAGCACCGAAATCACCTGCATTAGGCCTACTTTGTCCAGTGTATATGGACCACTGTAGTAGAGGGCTGCATTGGGATTGAGTCCCACAGAAAATAGGAAAAATAGGATACAGGCTTATAGGTGCACCCACTGTGAGCGGACAAGGTGTCAGTATGCTCAACAGGAGATGTTTGAGTCATAAATGGTAAAATGAAAAGACTATTGTTACGTTTATTTTGGGGAAAAAGCTGCATATAGCCCCTTTAATATAGTGCAAATAGCCTACTAGTTTTTTATGTTTAGTTATAATTCATTTAGGCGAACAACAAGGCTACCAAGTACTGCACACAGTGCTCAGCTAATTAATTTAACGGTTTCTTTCCTAACGTAATTTTTTGTCGATGTTTAGTCTAAGATTTCAGGACTTCAGTCGACCAACATTTTCTTTGGTTGATTACAGGGCTAATGAAGACATTTATACAGAGGGAGTTGTAAATATATTATTCTTAGCCTGATTTATATAACATTTTATTCCAAAAAACATGGTAAAAATCATTTTTTTAAGGCTATTGACAGTATATTCTGATTTACAGGATAACAAAAGTACAAATCAGAAAAAGTTGGGACATTTTGTAAAATGCAATAAAATTAAAGAATCTGTGATTTGTTATTTTGATTTTCTATTTAACCTTTTTTTAACTGACAAAAGTACAAAGAAAAGTTTTCCAATGTTTTCATTGACCAACATAATTGTATTTTGTAAATATGAACAAATTTGGATTTTGATGGCTGCAACACACCCGAAAAAAGTTGGGACAGAGACACAATAAAAGTGAAAAGATTATCCAATTTAGATTATCCAACTCTTTTGAAACAGTCCACAATGAGCAGGTGAATTGGTAATAGTTGAGGGTATCGTGTTTGGGTGTAAAAGTGCTTCTCAGTCTTTTTAAGCAAAGATGGGTCATGGCTCACCACTATTATAAGAGAATTGTCAAACAATTAAAAAATCACATTTCTCAATGAAAGATTGCAAATAATGTATGTCTTTAATCATCTTCCATACATAATATTGTCACAAAATTCAGGCAATCCAGAGAAATTTCAGTCTGTGTAGGGCAAGGCAGGAGAGCTCTGTTGAATGTGCGTGACCTTTGAGCCCTCAGATGGCACTGCACAAGATACCATCATGCTACTCTGTTAAATACAGCCACATGTGCTCAGGAGGACTTTGGAAAACCATTTTCACTTAACACAGTCTGACGCTGCATCAAGAAATGCCACTTGAATCTCTGTTACACAAGGAGAAAGCTTTACATCAGTTCTATGTGGAGACACCGGTGAGTTCTCTGGGCCTGAGCTCATCTCACATGGTCTAGAACAGGGGTTCTCAAACATTTTGGAGCCAGGGACCCCTTACAGGGGAAAAATATTTCCAAGGACCCCCTCATATTTATAACAGTGACTGAGCCCAAAGTTAATGTGGGAGCGCTTAATGAAATGTTTTGACACAAATAGTCTCCACCCAGGGTCGTATGCAGGGTTTTCTAAATAGTGTACTGAGGTCCCAAAAGTGATCTTGCTAGGGGGGTTCGGGGGCATGCCCCCTCGAGGAATTTTAGATTTTCTTGATCTACACATGCATTTTAAGGTGTTTTTAAGGCCAAAAAATGGGATAACTATAGCTTTAAAACATGTCAGTGGGCAGTGGAATAAAAAAAATTTGTCAAGTAGATGACAGTTTAAATTTTACAATGAATGATCCACATATAAAATGGAAATGCAGAATGTATGTGATTATTGTTCACATCACATCAAAACACAATCACATATTCCAAACTGGAATGGCCTTAAATGAGAAATGTTTCCAGGATTATTTTGCATAGATGTTAAATTCCAATATTTGAACACATTCGACGTACACAAAAAGTAGGCCTATAGTACAATAATAATGGAAAATTATGTTTAATAGGTGCTTGTGTTGTTAAATTGAGCTTATATCCACTGTAATTAGCTAAAAAAAATAATGTTAATCTCATCCTGGGCACAGTATGCTTCTCTTGACCTGTAGCTAGGGGAGAGCGGGACACAAAGTAATGCTTTTTGACTTTCTCAGTTTGTGTAAATTCACTTGGGGTTCAGAGTATTTCTTTTTTCCCACATTAATTTCACACGTGTCTAGATCTTGTTTAGCCTACATCTTATCTCGCACTTTATGACCAAATAACTGAAGCGTCATGCTGAAATGCGCCTTTTGACATTGACGAGCGCTGGTAGTCTGCTGAAACCGCTCAGATGAGAAGGTCAGTTATCATCGCGATGTTTAATATTCTTGCAGCGCCAAATTAGAGTTAACATTAGGCAATTATTTCAAAACTTTCATTATATATATATATATATATATATACACACATTGAAAAATTACAGAGGTCCAGACCTGCACGTATCAGCATCTTCACATGTGGAGAAATGAGATTGGAACAACAGCAAGTCGACAGTATAATGATTGACCGTCACTGCCTTCATAGTGTACAACAGACAAATTAAATTAAGCAGAACTTTTTATAAGTTCGGTGAGTATTTTATTTTGTTAATGAATAGGTTTTGATGTCAAATTAGCAGTGCTAGAATTGACATAGCCTATTGTGCGCGCACGCGAGACGCCACGGCGCGAACACTTGGATTGTTCCCTCTGCAGTGGAAACAAAGGAATACTCTTATTTATGGTCATACAGATAAGAGTACATCATTCAAAACAGCTAAATGTCTATTTTTTATTTGTGTATACATTAAAAAATGACAACAAAATGTCATGCCTTTTAAAAATAAAGAAAACAATAGGATGCTGGTTCTGCCGTCTCTGTCTCCTTCTGGCGCGCGTGCCCAAAAAACAGCGAATACTTGACGCACAGGCATAAGAAATATAGATAGATTATCTATCTAGAAACCTTTAAGAGCATACTTTTTTATTATTTGACATTAAATGCATTAGGCCGATAAGTCACTTTGGAATAAATAGCAAGTTTTCAGATGATAAAGAAAACATGACTTATAGTCCGGAAAAACGATAGGCTGTTATAAATTATTTCGCGGACCCCCTGGCTATCGTTCACGGACCCCACTTTGAGAACCACTGGTCTAGAAGACAGTGGGAATGTGTGCTGTGGTCAGATGAGCCATGTTTCAGCTTATTTTTGGAAAAAAATGGACATCGAGTTCTCAGCCCCAAATACGAAAGGGACCAAACAGACTTTCACCAGCTACCAATGCTAAAGCAAACATCTGTCCTGGTACTGAGGTGCATCATTGCAAACGGTATGGGTAACTTGCATTATTGTGAAGGTACCATTGACATGGAGGCATATATTTGGATTGTACAGAGACATAAACTGCCATCAAGATGACATCTTTCCTGGGAAGCAAGACAGTGCCAGGCCTCATTCTGCACGTGCTAAAACTGTGTGGTTTCTAGACACTCTATATGTAGAAGAGATGAGCCTGATGCTTTACTGCAGTCCAGATCTGTCTCTTATGGAACATGTATGACCCATCATGAAAAGGAGAATCAGGCAATGATGACCACAGACTGTTGAGCGCCTGTCTTGTATCACACAAGATTGGGCAAATATTCCACTTGCAAAACTCCAACAATTAGTATCCTCAACTCCCAAATGATTAAAGAGTGTAATTAAAAGGAAAGGTGAAGTGACAGTGGTAAACACGCATCTGTCCCAACTTTTTTGGGGTGTGTTGCAGCCATCAAAATCAAAATTTGTTCATATTTACAAAATACAATTATGTTGGTCAGTGAAAACAATGGAAAACGTTTCTTTGTACTTTTGCCAGTTAAAAAAAGGTTAAATAGAATGAACAAATCACAGATTATTGATTTTATTGCATTTTACAAAATGTCCCAACGTTTTCTGATTTGGGGTTGTAGATATCCATAAATCCCTCTGTAATTTTTTCCCCATCTAATATGTGAACACAATGAAATAATTATTTTGAACCTAGCTTTATCCAATACTCAGATTTCGTCTTTTAAAATATATGCAAATTAGTGCAATTTATTTAGAGAATGCCTAATTTGCATATTTAAACTTTAAATTACAGAAAACTTGTAATACATTTTTTTCTCATCTTAATCTAGGTAACCAACTGGGAAAGTTTCATGATGATATCTGCTAATTTAAAAAAATGACCCTATTCACCTGTAGTGTCTCGCCTTAAAAGATCCTAATTTGGTGAGTGAAACTTATCAGCTCTCTAAAAGAACATCCTCTGAAAAGAATAATAAGTTGACCAGTAAAGATTTGTAGTGTAGTCACACATACTGTGTATTGTTGAGAATTTTAGGCTTGGGCCTTTCTCGTGAGTCTGTAGGAACCTTTTAAATGATTTAGTTAATTCTCCTGAGACTGAAGGAGCTATAGAAAGAAGTTTTATAGCTTGGCCCTGTTCCTCTGAGTCTGTAAGAATCATTTAAGAAAGAGGTTTGGTCCTTTCTCATGAGATTGTAGGAGCTATTGAAATAAAGTATAAGGTTTGGTCCTTTTTCTGGAGTCTGTAGGAATTGTTAAAGGAACTATTTAGTCCGTTCGTCCAGAGATTGTGGAAACTGTATAAGGTTTGGGACTGATGTTGCTGCAAGAATTGGGAATTCTTGACTGGGTGCTAATTCAGTAACCAATATTTTAGTTTTGAATCAAACATTCTAATTGGGTTAGAAACTAGAAGTTAATTTGCCTTCTGATGAAAGATACAGAATATCTAAAGTATAATGTCTAAGGGACAAAATTGAAACAAATTTAGGTTAGGACACAGAAAGAACTGAACAAGTCGTATCAATCAGGAGTTTTTCCAGAAATGAAACAAAGAAACTTAGTCTAAACGTGAATGTTTAGTTTTGAATGTAGAATTGAAAACTAAGCTGAGTTAGTAAACTAATGATTTGTCTGTGTAACTGAAATGGTCAGTCTAAAGACTGCTGAGAATTTAAATAAGCACCTTTAACGGCTCTAACACTTTTTGTTTTGTTTCCACACCTCTTGTTTCTCTTGTATTTTCCATGGCTGAGTCTGCACTAAAAAATGGTAATGGCCCTGCACTGAGGCCAACAACAGAAAGACATGGAACAGAACCTCCAAATGTTACCATTGATCAGATGATGGACAATCTGAATGCATATTTGGGCAAAAGGCTGGGACTGAGGAAGTGCCACGATGACATGTGCCATAAGTACGGCATCAAGCACCCAGAGAGCGGACTATGGGCCTTGCCGGAAATTAAAAGGGCTTATGGAAAGATGCAGCGCTTAAGGACAAACACCAATAGAGATGGCTTGTCTGTGATTTTGGTAAAACAAATTCTACAGCATCGACAGAAGTGTGAGACTGACAAATCACAGCGTGAATACAAAGCAGAGAAAGCAAAGGTTCGAGCACTGGCTAAACAATTGCAAAATGAAAAGAAGGACAAAGAAAGACTCTTAAATGATAATGACAAGCTGTTAAAGTTGCTTTCTGGAAAACAAAATCCCATAAAATCTAGCAGCAAGATAGAGAAAGAGTCACTCTATCCATTTAAAGACCTCAAGAAGATTCAACAATGTCAGTATCTGCTAGGAGAAAGTGACAGCAGTTTGACTGAGAGCCCTGATGACAGTGATGTTGAACCTGAGACACATGCTCATGTCACCAACAAAACGGTTAGATTCGCTCCTGTAATTGTCAAGAACAGAAGGACTGAAATTGAAGTTGACAATGAGGAGGAAGGCGAAAGACGAACCCGCATCTTAAAAAAAAATGATTAAGAAATATGTTCCCTGTAAGACATACCAGCCAGCTTCACCAGAGCAAGTAGACAAGTGGTCTAAGGAGTTACCAGATGTGTTCAAACAACCACGAAAAGTATGGCAATTTCTTCTACAGAAAATCTAAAATTTACATCCAGTAGATGGTGTGATGATTGTTAACCCTCTGGGCTCTAAGGGGTTTTTGGGGTCCTTGAGATGTTTTGACATGCCCTGATGTTTGTGCTTTTTTCAGTTGCTTATAAACATATTAATGGCAAAGGTGAAAGTACACTCTATTTAGCACAAACAGGGCTACCATAATATGTGAGAAAAATGTATGTGCATGTTTGTATTTTTGAGGGAATAATGTTTATGCATGGTTATTCAAAGAACTAAAAATTAAAGTTTCTGAAATAAGGCCACAAAACACATACTTAACATGTGTCCACAATACTTTTGACTAATGGATGTTGTCACCTAGTGTTTTTGCTTCAAAATGATCTGAAAATCACCCTGCCTAATCATTCACATAAAACAATACATTGATTACATTTTTTTAAAACACTTTTTGTTTGGAAAGGCAATATGCGCAGGGGCGTGACTTGCTGTGATTCACACCTGAGAAAACAAAGACCCTGCATACTAATGACCCTGCATATTAATGAGCCTTTCATTCAGGTGTGTCACACAAGATATATAATATATATATTATATGAAAAGTGAAAGTGACACGTGATGGCCAAGTATGGTAACCCATTCTTGGAATTTGACCTCTGCATTTAACCCATCCAAGTAAGTGCACACACATTAGGAGCAGAGTAGTGAGTAGTGAACACACACACACTGCAAACGTGGATACACACACCCGGAGCAGCGGGCAGCCTTGAGTGGCGCCCGGGGAGCGATTGGGGGTTAGGTGCCTTGCTCAAGGACACCTCAGGAATCGAACCAGCAACCTTTGGGTCACCAGTCCAACTCTGTTACCATTAGGCCAAGACTGCCCCATATATATATATATAATCCAAATATAAATGAAAGTCAAAAGCACATTTTTAGTACATAGTCATACCTGGAAACAAATCCTGTTAAAATAGGCTATATAGACCTACAGAATTGGTTAGTTAGATTTAAGAGTTAGACTTCTCAGAGAGAGGAAAAAAAAATTTTTTTTACACAAATGTTTATTACTGTCATGACCAACCAGAGACCGGTTAGATCCAAGTGCAGCGTGAGTTTATTAGAGGGTAGTCAGACAGGCAAGGGTCACAGACAGCAAACACAGCATAGGGGACAAGGCAATACTCAGGATCAGATAACCAGGCGGGAAGTCAGAGGCAGGCGGCAGACGAGACGGAATCCAGGAAACAGGCAATGGGTCAGATACACAGACTGGAACAGACTAGACAATGGAACGCTCGGAAATGAACACAACAGTGAAACAAGACTTAGCCCTGAGTGATAGTGAGAGTGGGGTATAAATGAGTGTGGAGCTGCGTGGGGAACTTGATGCAGGTGTGAGAGTGATCAGTGGAAACAGGTGTGTGCGCAATCAGTTCAGGGTGTGTGCAAAACAGTCCAAGGGAAGCCAGTGCAGAAGTAGAGCGCCCTCTCGTGACACTAGAGGGTAATCCAGCCGAACTTCATCACATAACCCCCCCTTTAAAGAGCGGCTTCCAGACGCTCCAAAGAAAATCCAGGCGGGGGGCAGAGCGAAGACAATCCTGGGGGAGGGATGGAGGGCCAGGCCCGTGCAGGGGAACGGGACCAGGACATAGGCAAGGCGGGCCTGGGCCATGGAGCGTGGGCAGCCAGGGAGGAGCAGGACGTGATGGCAGCCAGGGCGGAGCAGGATGAGGCAAAGGCCAGGGCGGAGCAGGGTGAGGTGAAGGCCAGGGCGGAGCAGACTCAGACTCATTGCCCTCACAAGGTACCTCCTGCCCCCCCAAAAAAAATACTTGGGGAAATTTAAAGCTAAAGCCTCCGGGCTGGAAACCGCCTCTGGAAGGCTCAGGTGGAGGCGCAGAGGCGGGGCCGGCAGGGCGAGGTGCAGAGGCGGGGCCGGCAGGGCGAGGTGCAGAGGCGGGGCCAGCAAGGCGAGGAGTCTGGGAACGCCCTCCGGAGCCTGGCGAGGCAACCGAGTCCTTCTCCTCTTCCTTCTGCGACGGTGCGTCACTGGGCTTGATTCGCACCTTGACCCACTTGACTCACTTGACTCGGGATTCGGTTCCCTTGACTCGGGATATGACCCGGGTATGGCCCGGGTATAAATGAGTGTGGAGCTGCGTGGGGAACTGCGTGGGGGGGAGTGTGGAGCTGCGTGCAGGTGTGAGAGTGATCAGTGGAAACAGGTGTGTGCGCAATCAGTTCAGGGTGTGTGCGAAAAGAGTCCAAGGGAAGCCAGTGCAGAAGTGGAGCGCCCTCTCGTGACACTAGAGGGCAATCCAGCCAAACTTCATCACAATTACATTCAAATTGTATAATTTCCAAGGTAAACATTTCTAGTATGCAGTTAATTCTCATACTGTATTTTCAATAAGTTTTGGAAAATATCCTCTCCTCAAATGTGTCACTAATAAAAAACAACAATAAATAATATAATGATAAGGCTTATATTGACCTATTAAGATTTTTTTTTTTTCATCTACCTTGTCTTTCTTTTTTTTAAAGTATAGCCTGGATTTTATCATTCATATTTCAAAGTTAAGGATTCATTAGTTTGATGTTTGATGATAGTCTGCATTGGAACAAACACTATAATAACATCTTAGATTATGAGTTTATTTTTGACCAAACATTCTAACATTATATATTTAACATATGAGCAGAAACTGGTTAACTAAAGCTTATTTGATGTCTATTTTAAAGTAAAAAACTTTATAATCTATGCAAAACTAGTCAACTAAATGTTATCTTTCATATTTTGTCTGTAACATAGTAACAACAGTGCAAATCCGTGCCGTTCATTCACTCACACACAGACACGCGATTCATATTAAAACAGTGTTTTTTTTTTTGTGGTTTACAGACACTCCATATCGCGATTAGAACAAAGCACTTAAGAATAAAAAAACTTACTATGACAATCCTCGCTGGATCCGTGGCTCATCGAAGTGAAATGAAACCAGCACTTCTGAGGTAAATTACCCAGGAATATTCCTCACAGCCTCACAAGACGACATAGTACATTAATCTGATTAAACTTGGTGTGTTTTATCGAGCTCGTGTGGGCGTTGGCAAGTTTCAGATCATTTGCGTTTGAATAGCGCACGCTCTCTGTGGGCGTGGTCACATTAAAAGATAATTAGCTGAAATGAGAACGATTTGACTTTGAACGATCTCTTTCTTTTTATATAGATTACATAAACAGAGAATATTTGTTTTAGTTTTGAATTAGATCATTTAAAAGTACACACTTAAATGATTATAAAGATATATTGCTCATGCCTGAGTGAATAATATTCACTGAGTTTTGTTTAAGTTTAGAGACGTGCTCCAGAAAAAAAGTTCACTGAGACGGAAAGGCAGAAAGCACACCCTGTTTATTTTCTTTATTTTACAAAAGCACAATGTTTTATTTCGATTGTAAGTGGACCCATAAAAAAGTAGACATTTAACAGTTTATTTTTTCATACTTCTTAAGTGTAGTATTAGTATTTTAATAATGTATTTTAAGTCTATTTTGCTGCAATGAGAAAAAAATCGTGAAAAACGCGCCGGCGCGTTTGCTGACCTCAGAGGGTAAATGTGAACTTAAGGGACAATGACAAAAAAAAGAGGCTAACTGAAAGTGTTGAAAACAGGGTAGGCGAGTCTCAAAAAAACATTGAGGCTGGATGGGAAGCTGTACGAACATTCTTGTTTGAACTGAAACCTGCAGAGCTAAGAATTGGGCTAGAATTACCTCATGTATGGAGAAGACTGGAGAAAGTGTTGCAAAGTTCGAAGAACGCTTCACACAAATTTGGTTGGAACATGCTGGTTTAAATGACAGCGAGGATCTTGACAAGAACACTAGCATGCCTCTGAAAACTGCTTTTGTAAATGGACTGAAACCTGAAGTTTCAAAAGCCCTCAAAATCAAATATGACGACTGGGACAGTGTTGGAACATCTTTTAATCAGATTGTTGAGTGGTCAGCAAAGATTGAAAGAACACGAAGTCAAACTCAAAGCATTGCGATCGAAGACTATGTCATACAACAACAGGACAATGTGGAATGAGCATAAAGAAAATGAAGATAATAGACAGTCAAAAACTCAAGGAAGATGCAGGTATTGCAACGAAGAAGGACACTGGGTTCGTGATTGCAAGCTGAGTTTAAACCATTAAAGTGATGAGGACAACCTGTTGAAGAGGTTTCAACAGTTGACAGCCAAACAAAAACAGACTCTGCTAAAAGCTGTTGAACTGCAGGGAAACTGAAGAGCCTCTCTCTGCAGCACCAACTAGTGACATCTGATCCAACAACTGATGGACTCCATGTGTATGCAAAAATGACAAATGAAGACACCACCGCAAAGGTAAAAGCATACACAGAAGTCTCAACAACTGAAGCCAAAGATGATGTCCTAGTAGAGGATGCTGTTATACAAGCCGTAAAGGAGAGAGGTGCACATACAGCGGCATTAAGCAAGTTTTGCCATGTAAACTTATTCAAAATTAAGCATCCAGAAAGCAAATGCCATCGGTGATGGAAGCTAAAATAAAACTGCATAATGACAAGCAATGCAGTAAGGATGACCACAAGGAAATTGGACTATGCCATTTTGAACATGTCACCGGCCGGCCCATGTCCAAAGAAAATCTAACATCTGACAGCCTTGCCCAAACTGATGAAAGACTCAGCCTGGTAGAACACAATGCTAATAATAAATTTTCATCATTAGAATCCAGGAGGAAAAGCCTTCATGATCTCATGGTAACTGATGAAGCAGTTAAGGTGCAGAGAAAAGATGAGTGGACCGACGTGAGCCATTGGGATTTGAAACATCTGCCTAGAGATGAGGGTTAGACGGCAGTAGTGTTTATCAGAGTCCAGATATGGCGGGACTAGGGTTTTTAGGCCCTAGTTTGTCGCCTGAGCACGAAGACATAAACATACAGCCACTGATAAACACAGTAGTGGTACTACAGACAGAGGTACTACTTATCGGTTCTAAAAACCGTCCACAAAACCTCTCACAACACAACTTTAACTTAGTAGGATGCCCTGTTACTTTATCCTCTAGAGTAAAAGACCTGGGCCCGTATTCCTAAAGAATCTTAATGCAAAAAAGTAGCTCCTAGTGACAAAATTCTAAGAAAATTCTTAGAAATGTGGGCGTTTACTCCTAAAATTAAAGAAAAAATCCTAGTAAAGAAAAAAGTAATTCAGAGAGTATCTTAACCCTTAAAAGAGGTCTTAAGTTCAAAATTGTTAGGAGCACGGACGAGGACTTTTAAGAGGCTTAAGAGTTTCTTTAGCAGAGGAGAAAATGGCAGAAAGACAAAGAGGGAGAAGAAATGTGTTGCAGACGATGGATGACAGCGAGTTTGATATATTAAATCCAACATTCAAACCACCACTTAAATAGACACGCCAGCAATCAGTGTAATTGGAAAGAGTGGAACAATTTTTATCATTCTAAGCCAATCAAATACCTTATAGGAAATTAACAGCATGGTAAATAAAAAAAGGATTTATATACACATATACACTCACCGGCCACTTTATTAGGTACACCTGTCCAACTGCTCCTTAACACTTAATTTCTAAGCAGCCAATCACATGGCGGCAACTCAGTGCATTTAGGCATGTAGACATGGTCAAGACAATCTCCTGCAGTTCAAACCGAGCATCAGTATGGGGAAGAAAGGTGATTTGAGTGACTTTGAACGTGGCATGATTGTTGGTGCCAGAAGGGCTGGTCTGAGTATTTCAGAAACTGCTAATCTACTGGGATTTTCACGCACAACCATCTCTAGGGTTTACAGAGAATGGTCCGAAAAAGAAAAAACATCCAGGGAGCGGCAGTTCTGTGGGCGGAAATGCCTTGTTGATGCCAGAGGTCAGAGGAGAATGGCCAGACTGGTTCGAGCTGATAGAAGGGCAACAGTGACTCAAATAACCACCCGTTACAACCAAGGTGGGCAGAAGAGCATCTCTGAACGCACAGTACGTCGAACTTTGAGGCAGATGGGCTACAGCAGCAGAAGACCACACCGGGTGCCACTCCTTTCAGCTAAGAACAGGAAACTGAGGCTACAATTTGCACAAGCTCATCGAAATTGGACAATAGAAGATTGGAAAAACGTTGCCTGGTCTGATGAGTCTCGATTTCTGCTGCGACATTCGGATGGTAGGGTCAGAATTTGGCGTCTACAACATGAAAGCATGGATCCATCCTGCCTTGTATCAACGGTTCAGGCTGGTGGTGGTGGTGTCATGGTGTGGGGAATATTTTCTTGGCACTCTTTGGGCCCCTTGGTACCAATTGAGCATCGTTGCAACGCCACAGCCTACCTGAGTATTGTTGGTGACCATGTCCATCCCTTTATGACCACAATGTACCCAACTTCTGATGGCTACTTTCAGCAGGATAATGCGCCATGTCATAAAGCTGGAATCATCTCAGACTGGTTTCTTGAACATGACAATGAGTTCGCTGTACTCAAATGGCCTCCACAGTCACCAGATCTCAATCCAATAGAGCATCTTTGGGATGTGGTGGAACGGGAGATTCGCATCATGGATGTGCAGCCGACAAATCTGCGGCAACTGTGTGATGCCATCATGTCAATATGGACCAAACTCCCTGAGGAATGCTTCCAGCACCTTGTTGAATCTATGCCACGAAGAATTGAGGCAGTTCTGAAGGCAAAAGGGGGTCCAACCCGTTACTAGCATGGGGTACCTAATAAAGTGGCCGGTGAGTGTATATACAGTACTGTGCAAAAGTTTTAGATCGGTAAGATTTTTTATGTTTTTAAAAGAAGTCTCTTCTGCTCACCAAGGCTGCAATTATTTGATAAAAAATACAAAAAAAAAACAGTAATATTGTGAAATATTATTACAATTTAAAACAGCTGTTTTCTATGTGAATATACAGTGAAGTGTAATTTATTCCTGTGATCAAAGCTGAATTTATCATCATCATTACTCCAGTCTTCAGTGTCACATGATCCTTCAAAAATCATTCTAATATGATGATTTGATGCTCAAGAAACATTTATGATTATTATCAGTGTTAAAAACAGTTTTTTACATTTTTATTTCATGATGCTATGATGAATAGACACTAAAAAAGAACAGCATTTATCTGAAATCTAAAGCTTTTGTAACATTAAACTCTACCCTTCAAAAGTTTGGGGTCAGTAAGAATTTTAATTTTATTTTTGGGGGAAAGAAATATAATAAATCAATACTTTTATTCATCAAGGATGAGTTAAACTGATCAAAAGTTACAGTAAAGACATTTATAATGTTAGAAAATATTCTATTTTAAATAAACGCTGTTCTTTTGAACTTTCTATTCATCAAAGAATTTTGAAAAAAAATTGTACACAACTGTTTTCAACATTGAAAATAATAATGAATGTTTTTTGAGCATCAAATCATCATATTAGAATGATTTCTGAAGGATCATGTGACACTGAAGACTGGAGTAATGATGATGATAAATTCAGCTTTGATCACAGGAATAAATTACACTTCACTGTATATTCACATAGAAAACAGCTGTTTTAAATTGTAATAATATTTCACAATATTACAGTTTTTTTGTCTTTTTTATCAAATAATTGCAGCCTTGGTGAGCAGAAGAGACTTCTTTTTAAAAAAAAAATCTTACCAATCTAAAACTTTTGCACAGTACTGTAAATATTGTCTGTCTGTGTGTGTGTGTGTGTGTGTGTGTGTGTGTGTGAAAGCGGTCAAATAGGAAAAATTACGCATGTAATTTCAAAGTGAAGGCTTATAATAGACCCTACAGGTGAAACTCGAAAAATTTGAATATCGTGCAAAAGTTATTATGTTGATGATTAACTACAGCTTATGAAACCCCCAAAATTCGAACTCTCAGAAAATTAGAATATTACATAAAAATAAAAAAAAAGAGAATTTTAAACACAGAAATGTCGGCCCTCTGAAAAGTATAATCATGCATGTGTTTATAGTTATATATCCTAAATATATTAGTTTTTATCTTTTAATTTGAATTACTGAAATAAGTTTTGCACGATATTCTAATTTTTCGAGTTTCACCTGTATACTTAAATCACTCTTTTTTTCCTTCTTGGACAACCAACCAATCGCAGTCTTCAAAAGATTGTGTCATACATAGCAACGGGGTCAACCCCGCCTCCTCACTAAGATGAAAGTTTTTGTCTTTTCCTTACTCAGAGTTGCTCTCAGATCGGTCCCGAATCACTCCTAAGCTAAGACTACTACGTAAAAGTTTTTAAGCTAAATTAAGAGTTTTCTAAAAGGATTCTTAGATTCTTTAGGAATACGGGCCCTGGGAGTTATATTAGACTGCAACCTGTCTTTTGAAAATCATATGTTCATATGTTACAAAAACAGACTTTTTCCACCTTAGAAACATTGCTAAACTACGTAATATGCTATCAGTCTCTGATGCAGAAAAGTTAGTTCATGCATTCATGACCTCGAGACTAGATTATTGTAATGCTTTATTAGCTGGTTGTCCTGCATCTTCAATAAACAAGCTACAGTTAGTCCAAAATGCAGCCGCTAGAGTTCTTACTAGATCAAGAAAATATGATCATATAACACCGATTTTATCATCACTTCATTGGTTACCTATAAAGTTCCGTATTAATTACAAGGTACTGCTACTGACTTATAAAGCCCTAAATGGTTTAGCTCCAGTCTATTTATTGGATCTTCTATCCCCCTATAATCCATCGCGTTCTTTAAGATCATTAAATTCGAGGCTTCTGGTCATACCTGGGATATCTAGATCCACCAAAGGAGGGAGAGCATTTTCACATTAAGCTCCGAAGCTCTGGAATAGCCTTCCTGATATTGTTCGTTGCTCAGACTCGCTCTCCCAGTTTAAAACTAGACTAAAGATTCCTACTGGGACAGTGTTGGAACATCTTTTAATCAGATTGTTGAGTGGTCAGCAAAGATTGAAAGAACACGAAGTCAAACTCAGAGCATTGCGATCGAAGACTATGTCATACAACAACAGGACAATGTGTCGCATTTCTTCAGCCAGGCATTCATATACATTTTTTATCTTACAGTTACTGTAAATCAGGCCTCTAGTTCATAAACGCCAGAGGAGAACTGGCCCCCGACTGAGCCTGGGTTCTCCCAAGGTTTTTTTTTTTTTCTCCATTGGGTCACCTGATGGAGTTTTAGGACACCATTAGGTCACTTGATGGAGTTTTTCGGTTCCTTGCCACTGTTGCCTTTGGCTTGCTCAGTTGGGGATATACTCAAATTAATTAACCAATCATTACTGATCAGCCCTACCAAACGTGGATTTTTTTCCACTAAGAAACAAACATTATGTTGTTTTGATTGATACTGTGAAGCTGCTTTGATACAATCTGTATTGTGAAAAGCGCTATATAAATATACTTGACTTGACTATAGTGTCCTGTCAATATTAAATAGGGACAGTTTTTCAAGCAGTTAGGAATTATGTGTTTAAAATATTTTCCTTGGCAATATACGTTTCCATTTTATCTTTTGTGTGATTGCATGTGTTCCAGCGTTCCAGAGGATGAGCAAAGACATCCAATGTTTAGACTGCACTGCACTGGCCACCTAGATGAAAACTTCTGACCATCCACAGAACACAACACTATCCGCCACTTCCAACAGATCACAACACCAAAATAAAAGCCACCAGAGGACTCAAGCATTCAAGAGGATGCAAAGTTTCACTATGAACTCTTATCCTGTCATTTTAAGTAAAGCCTGTATGCAGCATGCTGTAGATATGATTAATGAAGTTTGTTTTGTGATCAAAAATGATCAGATGAGGGATTGAAAGATCATGTGTATTTTCAGTTAACTTTAGTCAGATTGATTTACAATGTTACTGTGCCTAATATGTAATCAACTCTATCTGTGTAATCAGCATTGCGCAGAGTGGATTAGCTAGCAAGTTAGATCAATCTCCTGTGGGAGGTCCTAACAGGTTTCTCTTCATGTATAAAGTTATGTCTCACAAACAGAACTTTGGGTTAAGATTGTTGAAGGGCGACATGCTAACATTGCTGCTAAAGTACTGCTACACTACAAACCTTCAAAAAAGTATTCTCCTTTTTGGAGAAGCTTACTCTGGTCAAGCTTACTTATTTTATGTATTGGAGAAATGTAATACATTGGCGAGAAAACCCAAACCACTGCTCGGCCAAATAGAGCAAAATCTAACAACATGCATCAAAAAACAAATCTCTCTTCTTATCCGCGGAGCAAGAAATCACAGGAAAAGTGGTTTGAGCGTCATTTTTGTTGTCAGATCTTGCTAGAAAAACAGCCCACAGTAAACAGAAATAAATCCAAATGCTTTATTCTGAAAATAAGACCAACATAATGTGACCCACACTTTAATTACATAATAAAGTCGATTGCAATAAGTGGACATGGCAACACTGCAAAAGTACGCTCTTTGAAACAGCCTTTACAAGCATAAAAACACAAAGCCTCCGTCGACTGTGCTTTAGTTAAAATGGCTTATCATACAGAGTTTTTTTGTTGCTTTAATATATTTTTTTTGGTCAGACATGAAAGATTGTCAGAACATTATGGTTACCATAGTGCCAGTCATTGCAGTTTTGGGAGAGTCGTGTTTAGGGTTGGGCCGATAGACGATATCATCGTCCATCGTGATGGCCGACAGACATCACGATGTTAAGCTGACATCGTGATCCCCCCGCCCCCATGTTTCCATGGTGACGCATCATGCTCGGCACATGATTCACCACTGTCAAAATAGCGCTGTATAACAGATGTAGCGCTTTTATTTCTAAACATTAACAAACTTGCTTACCATGTCATCAACTATCTTCTATTCTGATTCTCGAATTCGTGTAAGTGAGTTTGTTTTGTTGTTTAAAAAACCTTTATAAATGATCTTGAGTAACGTGAGAAGGGCGCCGTCATGTTTGTTTGGGGCTCAGTTCAGAAATTCCTGTCTGTTGGATTTATTACAACTCGTGAATTCATCAGTTTCTTACGAAATACATGAAAGTAAGTGGCCGGTGAACTGGGAGAACAATAGAGTTAACTTTATAGTTAACTTACTTACTCTGCGTGTCTGATATGAATAAAACCCGTCGGCAAATATATTTGAATGGGTTGTTATTCCTGCTTCCATAGACACCATTGTGTATTTTACAAACTTTACATGTATGGTTTTGCTATAAATCAGGGATTCCCAAAGTGTGGTGCGCGCACCCCCAGGGGTACGCGAGCTGCCACCAGGGGGTGCGCGAGAGGAAAAATGTGATGGCGGTCTGTTTTTTTTAAGTGGGATTTTTCCATACAATAAAATAAAAAAACATGAACAGTAAACGTTTCCTTTGTAATCGCTTTTATTTTAAATAAAAAATATATATAATTTATTCGTTTTTGATAGAAACGTAGAAGACGACAGCTGCTGTCTTCTTCTACGCACTGCTCTTCTTATATGCACTGCAGCCGCTAGGCTATATGCGTGCCAACTCGTTTAATAAATAATGACACCAACATATTTTACTGATCATTCAATACATGTGTGAAACGAACAATGATGGATTTTGGTGTAATTTGTTTCGAATTGGGACTAGGAAATTCCCGGGTCGGTAAGTGAACATGCTTTTGCGTGCAAAACAGTAAAAACGTTGAACTTGAGACAGAAAATATCGCTATGGAGTCATCGTCAAATTACACAATAGTGGCTTTCAAAAGCGAAAATGAAAAGAGGAATTCGAGAAATGATTGACTAAATTGCCAAAAATAGGAAGCTTCTTTAAAAAGACAGCACAGGAGGGGGAGATCGAGTGAAGAGAGTGAAGGACCTGAAGCGACCGTGTGTTTTCATGTGTTATGTTGCGCATTCGCCAGTGGTGTTTTTTTTTTGTTTTTTTTTGGTGCGCGTAGGCTACTCCGGATTTTGTCAGTCATCTCTTATGCTGTGTCTCTATGTCTATGATCCTATCCTGTCCTATTCATGGTAGCCTACTCGTGGATATTGCTTCATCACGTGCTGTATCCTGATAAGGGTCCGGTGTTGGCTCGTTACCACTGCTATTCTCTTTAATGTTGTGGATCGTTTGTAACTTCATTGCAATTTTATTCCTGTCGTTCTAATTTCCATAACCGTTGTGTTATGATGATGATGATGCTAGCTCCACGGTCATTTAATGGGCCTAGCCTTGCTGCAATGTTTCTTTTACGCGGCTGAAAATAACCGTGCTTTCTGTTACTGAGCCTGTCTGTCACTAAAAGTGGAAGCTTGTGCATAGCTTTGTTGCATTATATTGAAACTTTGTTGATGTTGTTATTGTCATGCGTGTTCTGGTTATTTGCGCATGATTAAACATGAGTCTTTATATGGCGATAAAACAAAGCTTTGTTGCGTTTTTTTTTTTAAGTGGGGAGTGGGGGTGCGCCAACCCGGTTGGGACATAGAAGGGGGTGCGCAGGAAAAAAAGTTTGGGAACCGCTGCTATAAATTATATGTATTTAAATGTCTGAAACCTAAAATAAACATTATGTGGTTAAAAACACTAAATAATAGTTTTGATATGACAAGCGCTGAGCGCGTCCGTCTTTGGCTCAGCGCCAGCCACAGCGCGAAAGCATAGATTGAATCTGGCAGTGATGTCATGTCACTGTACATTCGCTTCTTAGTGGTCAGCTGCTGCAGAGCGTGCCGAAATCAAAATTGCTGATGAGATGTAGAGGAAAATATCTCTGAGTTGTGCCTAACAACACCACTGTAAAGGCTTTGTGGGGCTTATTGCTTAAGTGAAAAATGAGAATTTTAGCCCCGCCCCTCCTCCCGATGTCATCGTCCATCACGATGTTTCACTCTACACATCGTCTGATGCCAAATTGGTAGACAACCCTAGTCGTGTTCCGTATAAACATTTACGATCATTTACAAACATGGAACGATCATTTACAAACATGGAACGATCATTTACGGGACTCACTCTCACATTTAAATGCAGTTGTCACTCCTGAAACTTTACCATGTTTATGTGGCCTTACATCCAAACAACACATTTTTGTATGTATATTCTGTAAAAAAATATCTAAAACAAATCACACCTTTCATTATGGTTGTGTTATTTTTATTTTTTTCTGTTGACACCACTTACCTCAGTATCTCCAATTTACAATTTATATTCTTCAGAGCAGTGCAGAGCAGCTTCACTCCGGAATCCTGCAGATTATTATTGTTCATGTTCAGCTCTTTCAGATTGGTATCTGATCCAAGAACTTTAGCTAGAGCTGAACAGCTTTTGTCTGTTAAGTCACAATAATTTAACCTAGAAGAGAAATAAATCACATCAAATAATTGGATGAAACAAATACAATACATTCTCTGTATACAAATATTAAATATTTTTCATTGTTTTTACATGAACAGTCAATTTACAGTGAGGAGGGTTAGCTACACTGACATCACAGTTGACCTTTTTTCCATATCTTAGTGTTTTTTTTATAAATTTACTAGATAAAACAAACATAAATAGTGTGCTTCGTCCTTTGCTAACTGAAGTTCTTGTTTTGCTGAAAATATGTGGTATATGATTAAGAATCATTATAGAGCAATGCAGATAAATGAGGAGACCAAAACAGGACAAATTGTGTTAAAAGACTTACAGAGCTCTTTTGGAGGTTTTGATGACTGCTGATAATCTAATAAGACACTCGTCTGATTTCTTGAATTTCTGAAGCTCAAATTCCTTCAGCTCCTCCTCTGATGTCATCAACACAAAGGCCAAAGCAGACCACTGGGCAGGTGAAAGGTCAGCAGATGACAGACTTCCTTTGCTAAGGTGGGTCTGAATCTCTTTCACCAGACTTTGATCATTCAGTTCATTCAGACAGTAGAACAGATTGATAGATCTCTCTGGAGACAGATCAGATTCTAATTTCTGTTTGATGTACTGAACTATTTCCTTTTTGCTCTGGTCATTGTCATCTAGCTGTGTCAATAAACCTCGTAAGAGTTGCCGATTAGTCTGGAGTGACAAACCGAGGAGGAATCGAAGGAAAAGGTCCAGGTGTCCATTGTCGCTTTCGAGTGCCTTGTCCACTGCAGTCTTAAGCAAATCAATCATGGCTTCATTTTTGTTTTTCTGTTCTGTAGAGTCTTGAACAAACACACTTTTCTTGTTTATATCAAGAAACAGATGTGCATAAAGGCCTGCAATAAACTCTTGAATGCTCAAGTGAACAAAGCAGTACATGGTACCAAGAACAATCCCTGTTTCCTCCTTAAAGATCTGGGTACACATGCCTGAATACAGTGATGCTTTATAGATGTTAATACCACAGGCTTCCAGGTCTGTGTCATAGAAGATCAGGTTGTTTTCTTCCAGCTGATGAAATGCCAGTTTCCCTAGTGAAAGGATGGCATCTTTATCCCAGGAAACATCTGGTGTGTATTCTCCATCATACTTTTGTCTGCTCTGCTGGATCTGAAAGCGGAGAAAGTGTGTGTACATTTGTGTCAGAGTCTTGGGAGTGTCTTCAGTATTTGATTCCTGCAGTATTTTAGAGGCGTCAGCAGACTGATTGTTTTTCACATTATTCTTTTTCTTCTCTAAAATGTTCTGGAGAACTGTGGCTGAAATCCAGCAGAAGACTGGGATGTGGCACATGATAAAGAGACTCTTTGATTGTTTAACATGGTCAATGATTTCATTGGCCATTTTCTCATCTTTGAATCTTTTTCTGAAGTACTCTTCCTTTTGTGCGTCATTGAATCCCCTTATCTCTGTTACCCGGTCGATACAGTCAGGAGGAATCTCACTGGCAGCTGCTGGTCTGGTGGTGATCCAGATGAGAGCAGAAGGAACCAGATTTCCCTTGATGAGGTTTGTCAGGAGAACATCCAGAGAGGCCAGTGACGATACATCACTCAACGTCTCATTGTCCTTAAAGTTTAGAGGAAGGCGACATTCATCCAATCCATCAAGGATGAACAAGACTTTGAATTGATTCCTTCTTGTAAGGTTCATTTCTTTTGTCTCTGGGAAAAATGTAGATATGAGATCCATCAAACTTTGTCTTTCTTTCTCCTTTAAGTTCATCTCTCTGAATGGAAGAGGAAATATGAAGCTGATATCTTGATTTTCTTTTCCTTCAGCCCAATCCAGAACAAACTTTTGCACAGAGACGGATTTTCCAATGCCAGCAACTCCTTTTGTCAGTACAGTTCTGATCTCCTTGTCTAGTTCAGGAGCTTCAAACAAATTCGTGCACTGAACTGGAATCTCTTGTGATTCATGATGCCTGGAAGCAACTTCAATCTGTCTGACCTCATGCTCAGTATTGATCTGTTCACTATAACCCTGAGTTATATAGAGATCTGTGTAGATGTTATTCAGAAGTGTGGAGTCACCGTGCTTTGCAATTCCTTCAAACACAGATTGATACTTCTTCTTTAGGCCACGTTTTAGCTGATGAATGAAGATCAGCTCATCTAAACACAGGAACAAATACAGATAGATATAGTTTTCATTTTCTCTCCTACATTTATAAGTGTTAATCTGACAGATGTTCAGAGAGTCTCTTACCTTCTAGAGTATCAGCAGCTTCATCTTGGTTCATCTCTCTCAGGAAGTGTAGTGTGAGATCAAGAGCTGCTTCTTTAATACTGCATCTGTTCTCATTAAAGTCCTTCACTAAGGATTGTGTGTTCTCTTTTTGTAATATTTTCTTAAACTTTTCCAGCTCATTTTTCAGTAAGGTTATTATTTTGCTCTCAAGATCCTACAAAACAAAAAAATAAATAAAATAAATAAATAAATAAAAATAAAACCTTAAAATTAAGTAAATGGTCAACAATAATTAGAAATTAAATTTCTATTGAGTACTTTTTCAGGAAAACATGATAAAAAAATATATATTTTCTATTATAATTATTAGGGATGTCCAGATCAAGTTTTTTTGCCCTCGAGTCCGAGTCATTTGATATTGAGTATCTATCGATACCGAGTCCCGATCCGATACTTATTTAATACATAAAAAAAGAATAAAGAAGAGAAAAAAAACAGATCTAGGATGTTCCTTATTTTTTATTTAGTTCACCTTATTTTAACATTCAACAACTCTGTTAACAAACAGAGCACTTCTATGAGGTAGCTTGAACAATCAAGTAATAAATAACATAAATTCTTCACTTTTGGCCTTTAGTGCAACAGTAAATATAGAAAAAGTCTAATATAAAAACAAATACTCAACTTAAAATACCCGGCAGGCATGTAAACAAAAACAAAAAAAGTGTTTTAAAAGTGTATAAAAAAAAAAAAGAATATATATATACATTAGGGGTGTAACAGTTCACAAAATTCACGGTTCGGTTCGATACGATACAGCAAATAGAAAGAAATGCCAGAGACATTTCCTATTTATTCAAAGAAAAAATATTTTTAATTAAGTTTGAGTTTTCCTACATCTTGAAACTTTCAGGTTTAAATGGGGGTAATCTTTGAAGGATGAACAAATAATGTTTTGGTAATCACATTAAAAATAACATTTAAATATATATTTAGGCTATATAATATTTGAGTTTTGAAGTGCAACATTAAATCCATGTTCATTCACGGCACAATGTTCCTCCTGGTTCCCACGTCAGCGCTGTTTGATCTAATGGAGATCTAGGTTAATAACGGAGAAATTTGAATGCTTCTCACTAGATCTCGCGCAATGTTATTACTTCAGTGGCGAATTCAAATGTTTTCTTCACTGGATCTCTTGGGACAGTGTCGTTTGATCTCGCGCTGCACAGATGTTGCTGGTCCGAACTGATAAATGGTCCGTTAAGCACAATAATAATAAGTAGCGCAGTTTCGTTCCGCTTTCATTACGTTTGCCATTTGATGTTGCGCAACGTTGTGGTGATCGCGCCAGCGCGGATTTTGTTGGCAGGAAAAATGGTCCTAGGAATCGTTCGGTTTGTATCATAGACTGTAAAAAAATATGTTTGCGTACCGAACCGGAAGCCTCGTACCGAAATGGTTCAATTACAAATACATGTACCGCTACTTACACCCAGTGGTGGAATGTAACGAAGTAAAAATACTTCGTTACTTTACTTAAGTACATTTTTCACGTATCTGTACTTTACTTAAGTAGAATCAATAGTGCATACTTTTGACTTTTACTTCGTTACTTTTTGCCTCCGTGACCTGATTATCTCTGCTATATTTACTTATTTATTAAATCCAGGCAATTGGTTGATGAAACATTGATTAAAATTAAGATACAATTAATACAAAACGAAATTTACTTTAAAGAAGGGCTTTCTATTTGAGTTCTCTGTGAACATTTTAAAGCAGTATTTTAGTGCCGCTTTCAGAGCGCTCACGTAATGGAGAACTGACACGTCTGTAACATTGTTTTTTTCTCATAAATGTGAACACAAAAAATAAAATGAATATTTTATGTTCTGTGGAGAGCCAACCCTTCTTCATCCGATGTGTATATTAGCCTACGTTTGGTGTGCGCAGTGAAATTCACAGAATTACAAAAAAATATTTTGCCACCTAAAAGTTAGAGATTTTTTTGTGTTACGTCCGTTATGGATGTGCATGTGTCTGTAGACTGATATTTTTCTAATGTCTGGACTTCTTTATTAAGGGAATATGGATATATACGTTTCAATTGGTATTAAATGCATTTTCTGAGAACTTATATTTCAAGTTTTTACTGCAAATGTCACATCCATAACGCTGGGATTGCCCAATTTTAACGAATTTATCCTAAACTAGTTTTGTGGTGTGGGTCTTGTATAATGTTAACTTCAAATAAGGGGTGTGTCGTCTGCCTTCACACCGCGAGACAGGTTCGTGGATCTGAGTGTCGCGATTTCAGTTTCATATTGCATATTGTTACAGCCCTAATTAGGCCTATTAGAATATAGACATTAAGATAATAAATTGTTATGCAAGTACTTTTACTTTTAATACTTAAAGTACATTTAAAATCAGGTACTTTTTACTTAAGTAGGGTTTTCATTGTGGTACTTTTACTTTTACTAAAGTAAATATGTCTCTGGTTATTTGTACTTTTACTTAAGTACTGAGATTCAGTACTTCCTCCACCACTGCTTACAGCCCTAATTTACATATATCCGAGTCCTGATCGGGAGGTAACGTCCGATTCCGATCGAGTCTGAAACCACGTGATCGGGCCCGATTTCCGATCGCGTGATCGGATCGGGACATCCCTAATAATTATTAAATATTTATAAAAATGTAAGACTTTTTTTTTTTTACCTGGAAGATCCACGGGAGCTTGTCTGTGAATTTTGCGTGTTTCCTGTGAGTCTGGAAATCTGAATCTAATGTTTCATATTTAAGCCTGTTAGCAAATAAAACAAAATCTAAATACTGCATTTCCAGGAAATATATTATCAAAATCTCTAGTAAATTATATTATCAAAATCTCTAGTAAATTATATTAGCTAAATATACCCTAGTAAATATTTGAACTATACAGCATTATGCTAACTGATCATTTATAAACCACCTAATACAGTCTGTGTCCAAAAATAAGAAACACATGAAATACCGTTTGGCTGGTGATGGTGTTTCCTCACTGAAGTTTGGTTGGCCACCATCTTTTGACCAGTCACTCTTCACAGACACAGAGCTGGACACATGTGAGCCTGATCTTTTACTAATGACACAAAGAGAGAAGAAACAATTTAATTACAGAAGTTCATCTGTGTTTTATAATGACACACAAACTCTCTCTATTCTTTTCACAGATGGAATGCTGATGAGGCATTTGCACAATGATAACTGTACATTTTTGTACATTATCATTTTAAAAATCAATGTACCTATAACAATATTTTAGTACTGCAATCAGATTTTATAATCATCTACTGGCCACAAAATATGTTTTTATTAGGAAATTCTGAAGTTCTGCAAAGTATTTGCAAATATAATACAATGCTTTGTTCTTCACAGGAAGAATATAAAACTTAAAATAATTGTGTGAAAACAGACACAGTCTTACCTCTGTTTCAATCTCTTCGGAGCGGTATTCGAGGCTAAGCGTATCCCATCATGCATTATGTTCGGAATCGGGAACTCATGTGCCACGGAATCGTGAGATGTCAAGGAAAACATTCCACTGTAATTTAGACAAGTGGTCAAGTGAAAAGACCACAAATGTGGGTAGTTGGACAAGGCAAAACTCTTTATTCACTTTTCTTCCCATGAAAAAACAAACAAACAAAAAAAAACCCTAACTTCATGTTTTTCGTTTTTTGATAGAGCGAAGAAAAACAACTAAAAAAGAAGCCATTTTCAAATTGTTCTACTTTCGATATTAAATCAAAACACGACTGAACGAATGATACACGGATTCAATCTGATTGAATAAAAGTAACCTGATTTAAATAGTAGGCTATATATTAGTTATTCTGTATGACTATCATAACTGGAATGTGTACTTAAATATTTCATTTTTAATAATACATTTTTGTTAAATTTTTTAAGTAAATATTTGAACTATATAGTTTTATGATAATATTAATTGATATACTTTCTAAAAATAAGAAACACATAAAATACCTTTGGCAAGTTTGGTTGGGCCACTATCTTTTGACAAGTCACTCTTCACGACAAATGTATGCCCCCTTTTAAAGATAAAGAGTGCGTTCAATAAAGATGTGAACTTAAATATTTAATTTAAATAAGTTATTTAAAAAAAAAATTTTTTTAAATAGGCTACATGACGGAACGTGAATTATCGGCCTGTCTAACTGTAAATGTCTGGTTTAAAAATATTTTTTAATTAGCATAATAAAAACAACAGCACACTGGAAGCAAAAATGTAGGAACAGAAAATTCTCAATAATTTGTCAGTAAATTGCAGGTTCATGAACTTATAGGCCTATAAAAACTTTTGGCCTTCTGTAGGGCTATCTTCAAATTAAAATCACACTTAATAATAATAATAATAATAATCCGTTACATTTATATAGCGCTTTATCTGGGACCTCAAAACGCTTTACATAGAAGGGGGGAATCTCCTCAACCACCACCAATGTGCAGCATCCACCTGAATTATGCGACGGCAGCCATATTGCGCCAGAACGCCCACCACACACCAGCTTACTGGTGGAGAGGAGACAGAGTGATGAAGCCAATCAGTATACAGGGATGATTAGGAGGCCATGATGGACAGAGGCCAATGGGCAGATTTGGCCAGGATGCCGGGGTTACACCCCTACTCTTTCGAAAGACATCCTGGGATTTTTAATGACCACAGAGAGTCAGGACCTCGGTTTAACGTCTCATCCGAAGGACGGTGCTCTTTGACAGTATAGTGTCCCCATCACTATACTGGGGCGTTAGGACCCACACAGACCACAGGGAGAGCGCCCCCTGCTGGCCTCATAAAGTCACTTAGCCCTATAGTCTATGAAATCCATATTTTATTCCTCCTATTAATAGTAGGCTAATCGAGAAAGCTTCAAAACTTTCTTGCAGTCTTGTTCACTAAAAAGAGAATTTATAAGTATATAAAACACAAATTGTTCTGTTCTTTACGGTTGTGGCCTGTCAGCCCGGGTCACCAATACATTCTCCAAATCTCTCAAGTGGAGGGGAGTGATTTCCGGTTCGTGAACGAATCATTCTTTTGAACCGGTTCTTTTTAGTGAATATATATATATATATAAAACATTTTTTATCATATTTGGTGTTCTGGTTCGAGATATATATGAAATATACGAAAATAAAAATGCACAAAAATATTATTTCATACATATTCACTAGCCATGTTTAGTTTCCTTGAAATGGAATTTATCCCTAGAAAAAAAGAGTGCGGAATATCATGCAAAAGTGATAAATTAAATACTAATACACACTCCGAACTTTAGATTCTCTCACAGAACATGAAGCACAAACCAAACGTTTGTGTCTGCTGAGATACTGTCAAACATCTACAGGATGTGGTATACTAACTCAGTGACAAAAAAAAAAAGTTCAGTCAGTATAAAATGAGAAATGAAAATAACAACTCAAAGCTCTTTTTGTGAATCCTGATATGTATACTAATATACCACTGATAAAGTGATTTGGTTGTATAGGTTTGAAGAATAAAGGAAAGGTTTTGTTAAGGCTGTTGTTCTCTAGACAGGGTCTGTAACTGCAGAGAACAGAAGATGCTGAAATAAACCACAAGAACAGAGACAATCTGCAAACATTAGCTTCAGATCAGAGAACAGATTTCTGTTTAAAATGACTTACATTCAATGAGTAGCCTACAGAATCATTATCATAAAACATGAATTCTAAACATGATTGCTGGACAGTTTTGTTTGGACTATTGGAATTAAATGAGTGGACAAACGTCTTGCGTATGTTTACTACATGTGTGCGGTTGACTGATGGGGAAATGGACAAAGACATTATTTTCCTTTGAGTCAGATTTCCACTCTACACAAAAGATGAATTGTAAAATAAAGTATAAGGCATTCCTCAACAGTAGTATTTGTCAAACCCATCATGCATCATTCCTCTCTGTTTTCTCTAAAACAGACAGAAAGATGATCATCTCAGCACTAAATAAGACAGCAGATTAAACCAAACATCAACTGCAACTTTTCCAACATCAAGTTTTTGATCACTTAAACCTAAACTCATTCATATAGTAAAACGGCTCATTTACAAACTGACCTTTCATTTCAAATGATCAACTTTAATTATTTTGCAACAGTTTAATTTATTTTGTTCCCATACAAACAGTGCGATAATAGAATATAATAAATCTAAATTGAATAATGCACATTAAGAAAAATACATCAGGTAGGCCAATAAATGGTCGTGCACTTGGTGAGCTCAGCCTCACTCTTGACAGATTTAGAGATTTTAAAATAAAATTATAGAATTGTTTGTATACACATAATTGAGTTAATTCTCAAAAACAATACACAGGCTTTTGGTTAATATATGATTCTGCTAATGATTTATTTTTATGTAGAAAGTGCAGACGGCTCTTTTTCCAATAGACATAAAATATTAGCAAATTAAGTAGCCTAGTTTAACTTCGCTCAATTTGTAGTAGCCTGGACTCTAAACTAACAAAGTGCATTTAAATTTTTTTTTTTAATTAGGCCTAGGCTACTTGTTAAATACTCTGTGTTTGTCTACAACATGTTTTGTTTATACAAACATAAAATTAGTCTAGCCTACTGACATACGTTTAGAAGCTATATACACTTTGTGAATAACACACATATAGACCTAATAATTGTTAAAAACTGTTTCTATATTTATTCAAAACGGTGATAGTCTGGAAATCTGAATCTAATGTTTCATATTTAAGCCTGTTAGCAAATAAAACAAAATCTAAATACTGCATTTCCAGGAAATATATTATCAAAATCTCTAGTAAATGATATTAGCAAAATATACCCTAGTAAATATTTGAACTATACAGCATTATGCTAATTGATCATTTATAAACCAGCTAACACAGTCTGTGTCCAAAAATAAGAAACACATGAAATACCGTTTGGCTGGTGATGGTGTTTCCTCACTGAAGTTTGGTTGGCCACCATCTTTTGACCAGTCACTCTTCACAGACACAGAGCTGGACACATGTGAGCCTGATCTTTTACTAATGACACAAAGAGAGAAGAAACTATTTAATTACAGAAGTTCATCTGTGTTTTATAATGACACACAAACTCTCTCTATTCTTTTCACAGACGGAATGCTGATGAGGCATTTGCACAATGATAACTGTACATTTTTGTATATACATTATCATTTTAAAAATCAATGTACCTATAACAATATTTTAGTACTGCAATCAGATTTTAGAATCATCTACTGGCCACAAAATATGTTTTTATTAGGAAATTCTGAAGTTCTGCAAAGTATTTGCAAATATAATACAATGCTTTGTTCTTCACAGGAAGAATCTAAAACTTAAAATGATTGTAAGAAAACAGACAGTCTTACCTCTGTTTCAATCTCTTCGGAGCGGTATTCGAGGCTAAGCGTATCCCATCATGCATTATGTTCGGAATCGGGAACTCATGTGCCACGGAATCGTGAGATGTCAAGGAAAACATTCCACTGTAATTTAGACAAGTGATCAAGTGAAAAGACCGCAAATGAATAAATTCATGTTTTTCGTTTTTTTGATAGAACGAAGAAAAAATAACTAAAAAAGGAGCCATTTTCAAATTGTTCTACTTTCGATATTAAATCAAAACACGACTGAACGAATGACACACGGATTCAATCTGATTGAGTAAAAGTAACCTGATTTAAATAGTCATACAGAATAACTAATATATAGCCTACTATCATAACTGGGATGTGTACTTAAATATTTAATTTTAATAATACATTTTTAAAGTAAATATTTGAACTATATTAGTTTTATGATAATATTAATTGATATACTTTCTAAAAATAAGAAACACATAAAATACCTTTGGCAAGTTTGGTTGGGCCACTATCTTTGTGAACTTAAATATTTAATCTAAATAAGTTATTTGACAAAAAAAAAAAAAAAAACGCCCACAAAAACAAATAGGCTACATGACGGAACGTGAATTATCGGCCTGTCGAACTGTAAATGTCTGGTTTAAAAATATGTTTTATTTAGCTAAATAAAAACAACAGCACACTGGAAGCGAAAATGTAGGAACAGAAAATTCTCAATAACTTGTCAGTAAATTGCAGGTTCATGAACTTATAGGCCTATAAAAACTTTCGGCTTTCTGTAGGCTACCTTCAAATTGAAATCACACTTAGCCCTATGAAATCCATATTTTATTCATCCTATTAATAGTAGGCTAATCGAAAAAGCTTTAAAACTTACTTGCAGTCTTGTTCACTAAAAAGAGAATTTATATAAAAGAAAACACAAATTGTTCTGTTCTTTACGGTTGTGGCCTGTCAGCCCGGAACACATTCTCCAAATTCCACGCAGGTGGAGTAGAGTGATTTCCGGTTCGTGAACAAATCATTATTTTGAACCGGTTCTTTTTAGTGAATATATATATATATATATATATATATATATATATATATATATATATATATATATATATATAAGTAATTTGTAATCATATTTGGTGTACTGGTTTGAGATATATATAATGTATTTTTATCCGCAGGGATGATGCAATTGACGTCATTACGTGAGGACGTAAAAAGAACCGTTGAACCGTTTTTTTTAATCGGTTCATCTAAACGAACTGTCCAAAAGAATCGTTTCGTGGAAAAGAACCGGACGACCCACGGGTATGGGTGAAATATAAATAAATGACTGATCAATCTAAATTCTGGAACACGCATGAATCAAATCCACTGAGCAACGCTTTCTCTTGGTATCTCTGTTTGTGTTTTTCCTAGTTACTTTCATTTTCCTCTTCTTCTGGGGTTTTAATGGTGGGTTTTGAACCAGCTAAACATGTGCTTACCGCCACCTGCTGGAGCGTTGATATTCTTTGTTAGAAATCCTGCAAGACGAACAAATAAATATTTAAGTACTAAAATATTTACCACCCCAGATAGCACAAGTCTATTTGATGTGATGTTTACATCTGGAAGAGGTATTTTTAAGAGTGTTTGCTCATCTGCAATACGTCTATAGGACGTTTCCTGTCAGATGTCAAATAGACGTTTAGAAGATGGCCGTTTCTCAATACCAAGTACGCAAACTTCGGACTTGCGTCCTTGGTAGTTCGGACTTGCCAAGTTCGACTCGGGAGAACGAACTCCAGAGGACGCGAGGACGCAAGTCCGGTAATTCTGCAAATGGAACAGCGGCGTTCTTGTCACGTCACTCAGCACGCTCTGGCTACTCCGGTTATCTCTTTATGTATATTTTAGGCAACAATCAAACGAAATATGCTACAACTCTGCCTCTTTTCATCAACAATAAAACGAAATATTTTATAAAACACCACTCTGCCTCTTTTCATAAAAAAAAATAAAAAAATCTTAAACGTATTAGCCTAAATGGCCACACAATTGTGGTTCAGGCAACGTACATTAATTATCTTCACTGCATATTTATAACAACATGAAATATTAAAACACACACTTTTTTTATTTCATTTAAAAAAATATGAAACATTCTTGATTTTTATTGACATTTGTCAAAGAGAGACGGGGTTGTGTCATTTTATTTTACATATAGGCTAGTGAAGAGAATGTTAATAAATATAAAAAATATATCTAGTAGGCTATATAAAATAAAATCGCACAAACCTGTCTCTTTTTGTTAAATGTCAGTTTTACTGATCAATAATATCATGTATAAGATGTATAAGAAGCTAACTTACAATGAGAAATTAAACAAATTAGGCTACAAAGTTAAAGTTATAGCCTAAATATATAAAGTTATGAAACTTCACTTTGCCCTCAGCCAAAACGATTTGCCATGGAACAAATATAGATTAATGAGTGAGACTAAAGATCGACACAAGACGAATATCCGTCATGTTTATCCACTAGACTAGAGACACCAGAGCCAGCGGCACACGCCAGAAGCACTAGCCGAGGAAAAGCTGTTCCAGTCGGGGTTAATGAGCGCTGAACACCCGGTGCTCGCCTGGATCTTACAGCTCCGAAAGCGTCAGATACATTTTTCAAACAGGCGCTATCTTTATAAACAAACCACAGATTTGAGCTTTAAACAACTACATTCTCGCCTGAAACACTCTTAAAATTGCATTTTATGACACAATAACAGCAGTATTTTAATATTACGCGGGTTTTCTCCTCTGGTATTGACGCTTGCTGGTTGGTGCGAGATGCATTCTGGGATACATGGCTGTCTCAAGTCCGCACAAGTCACCTCTCCATGCATCCTCGGTAAAAGGGGCGGATCAAGAACACATCCGGGGATTTGAACTGGACTTGGCTAAATGTGAACTTTGAATTGAGACAGTACTTGGGCAGCGACTGATGACGTTTCACAAGTCCACAAGAACACAAGTACAGAAAAGAACGCATATTGAGAAACGGCCGATGTCTTTAAGATGTAATGATTTAGAATGCATGTTAAACTGACATCTTCTAAACGTCTATTTGACATCTGACAGGAAACGTCCTATAGACGTATTGCAGATGAGCAAACACTCTTAAAAATACATCTTCCAGATGTAAACATCACATCAAATAGACTTGTGCTATCTGGGACATTACAAACTATTTAGTAAACAAATTATAACATAATATAAAGCTTCCCATCCAACTGGTTTATGGTTCGATCGTTACTTTCCCCGGCTGATGGTCAGAAATACACTTCACATGTGATGAATTCAAACTGCAGATACATTTTACATTGTATTAGAAGACTGATGCAGCAGTCCTAAATAATAAACACTATAATTATATGAGATTTGATTTCCTGTGTTTATGATAAAATCTAATGTGCACACTGGACGTGTCCGGTGTAGGCTACTTTAAAAAGAAAAAAAAGTTTTACCCTCATTATGGTCCACATGAGGATATTAGCCAGAATAACATGTTTATTCTCGAACAGTTCTTTTCGAATGACTTTTTAAGCTTCAAGTCTACATCTGGCTATAGTGTAGAACTAATGAATCCTTCAATCAAACAAAAAATAATCATGTTTTTAAGCTGTATTTTTCCCCCCAATGTTATAGTTATACTGCACTCTTGCAAAATATTTCGTTAACAGTAAACCAGTGAAGCTGAACTAGTCCAGTCATTTTAAGCCAAAATGGGGGTCAACCTTGAATAAATTGCAACAGAAGCAAACTCAACTGATTTTATATCCTCAATATGTCCTGAGTAAGGGAAAAAAAGCCTCGAAGAATCCCATTAGGGGAAAGTTTTGAAAAAAACAAAAACAAATATGGCCTATTCAATCTTTTTCTCACGTGAATAGGGTAAAAATTTTAACCTTTAGATATCACCATGAAAATTATTTAGTTGATTACTTATCAAGACAAACAAAAAATGTATTACAAGTTGTTTTGAAATTGTTTGTTAACAGACAAACAGTGCATAATCTAATTATGTATGTGCTAATTTGCTGTTTGTTTGTCTTGATGCAAGTAATCAACTCAGTAATTGTCATGGTGATATCTAAAGGTAAATTTTTTTACCCATTTTCAAGTGAGAAAAAGAATGAATAGGCGTATGTGAATAGGCTATATTTGGGTCTTTTTCGAAACTTTCCCCTAATGGGATTCTTCGGGGCTTTTTTTTCCTTACTCAGGACATATTGAGGATACAAAATCAGTTGAGTTTGCTTCTGTTGCAATTTGTTCAACCATTTTTCATAAAATGACTGGACTAAACAGTTAATCTCTTATTTACATGATGTACACTTAATTTGATATAATGAGAGGATTCGTGAGCACTCAGATAACTAAAACTTTTGGGTTTTGAGCAATATTGAGTGGTTCTGACTAACTGATTGGTCATTGTGTTTTAAGGGTAACTAAACCCTAAAACAACTTTTTTTAGTTAAACAGGAAGTGTCTGTCCGAGCTCACAACAAGTTTTGCGTGGGAACGCAAATAACTGCGAGGGAACACAAATATTTTGCGCGGGAACGCAAATATCTTTGCGAGGGAACACAAAAGTTTTGCGAGGGAACGCAAAGTTTCTCGGGGGAACGCAAAAGTTTTGCGAGGGAACGCAAAAGATTTTGAACAAAAAAATTCTCCCATCCTAAAAAAATTTCCACCACCACGTCCCTTTAGGGGCTCCGTAATAGAGCATCACAGTCCCGCCCACAGCCCGAGAGAGCTTTGGTGCCGGAAGTAAATTTCCCATTCAATTCTCCCATTGACGTTTGGAAAAATCCGTATCTAAAGAGTTTTACAGCATGTCTGAGGATAACCAGCTACGGCTGAACTCATAAGCATACAACATATCATTTCGAGTGAAAAAACGAAGAGAAAATGCAAAAAAAGTCAAAGGTACAAGACTGTGTACATATTTTCATTTCCGAGCGAAGGAACTATACTCATCCCATAAACCATCGCGCCTCACTGTAGTCGACTGAAGCCACAACCGCGAAAGAGCCTTTTGAGCGACTTCCAAATCTGACGACGGCCACGCAAAATTTTTCCTCCAGTGAATTTTATATAGTGAATGTACAGGGAAACGAATCGGTTACCTAACGTAACCTCGGTTCTCTCTAGATGAGGGAACGAGTATTGCGTAAGCTAGCTTACGCTACGGGAAAGATTAATCTTTTCTGAGAAACTGAAGCCAAAAATTATCCTATAATTTGTATCCATTGTCAACGCAGTTCAGCTGCAGCAGACCATGAGCGGGCTAGCTAGCAGCTCATTGGTTCGCTCACAGGGAACTGCTTAAGCCTATGAGGAGACGCGCATGAACTCTCGGCCAATGAGAGTCAGACATGCTCTCATTGCGTCAGAGCCCGCCGAAGCGGGCGTGGTCAGAGAGTATAAATAATGGCGTCGTAGGCTGTAACTCTGGTTTTCATAGAATGATGCGAGAACGCTAGTAGTACAAGCACGGCCAAGAACGCAATACTCGTTCCCTCATCTAGAGAGAACCGAGGTTACATTAGGTAACCGATTCGTTCTCTTACGAGAGGTTCTCTCTCTAGAAAGCTAGCTTACGCTACGGGAACACCTGGTCAACGCTGTGCGTGCTAAGCATCCACTATGAGTCCCAGGGGAGACCTGGGGAACCCATATGAGTGGGAATGAATATATGTACATGTGACAAGGCCAGCAGCGCGGGCCGGTGATTGTGTAGTACATAGGCACCTGATAGAGAGGAACAGAGCGGAACTGGTCTGTGTGAATAACTCTTTTTAACATACTAAATTGCTAGTAGTTTAGCCTGCAAGGCGGGAACTTCCAGATTGTAAAATCTGACAAAGGTGGAGGGGGAAGAACATCCTGCTGCCACACAAATGTCATGAATGGAAATTCCGCTGGGGACCATGCCCACGATGAGGCCATGCCTCTAGTGGAATGAGCCCTGATGCCCAGAGGGCATGGCAGGTCTTTTGATGCGTATGCGGCTGCAATGGCATCAACTATCCATCTGGATAGGGTCTGTTTTGAGGCGGCCAACCCTTTGGTGCGCCCACCGAACGAAACAAAAAGCTGCTCAGATCGTCTGACCGGAGCAGTGCGAGAAATGTATAATCTCAGGGCCCTGACCGGACACAGGAGATTAGAGTCAGATTCGCTATCGGATGCAGGCAGAGCCGATAGGGAAATAACTTGTGCCCTGAACGGGGTACCAATCGCTTTTGGGACATAACCATGTCTAGGTTTGAGAACGACTAAGGAGTCATTGGGCCCAAACTCGAGACAGGAAGCGCTAGTGGACAGCGCGTGAAGGTCTCCCACACGTTTTACTGATGCGAGCGCGAGCAGAAAAACGGCCTTGAGCGAAAGGTATTTGAGGTCCACGGTGTTTAGTGGTTCGAATGGGGGGGCTTTCATAGCTTCGAGAACTATGGAAAGATCCCAAATCGGCACCGAAGGGGGGCGTGGGGGGTTCATCCTTCTAGCTCCCCTGAGGAAGCAGATGACCAAGCCGTCTTTGCCCAGTGACTGGCCGCGCCGGGGTTCAACAAACGCTGCGACGGCTGCCACATACACCTTGAGAGTGGACGGGGACCTGCCCTTGTCCAACATCTCTTGGAGAAAAACTAGCAAGGAAGGAACCTCGCATGACTGTGGGTCCAAATTTCTGTCGGTGCACCATTTTGAGAACACAGACCATTTAGACGCATAGAGCCTTCTCGTAGAAGCCGCTCTAGCCTGCATGATCGTGTTTAACACTCCCTCTGGCAAAGCAACGGGTAGTTGTTGACCACCCACGCGTGTAGCGCCCAGCGCTCTGGGTGGGGATGCCAGATCGTGCCGCGAGCTTGAGAGAGGAGATCTACTCTGACTGGAATGGGCCACGGGGCTGTCTGTGACAGCTGAGTGAGCTCCGGAAACCAAGTCTGACCCTCCCAACGTGGAGCTATGAGGAGCACCGAGTGGCCTGTTTCCCTGATTCTCTGAAGCACCTGTGGTACAGTAGCAGAGAAACCGGAGGGAATGCATAAAGCGGGCGGCTGGGCCAGGTCTGGGCTAGCGCGTCCTCGCTCTTTGAGAAAAATATTGGGCAATGGGTGTTCTCTTCTGAGGCGAAGAGGTCCACCTCTGCTCTGCCGAATATTCGCCACATCTTTTGGACTGTAAGAGTGTGCAGGGACCATTCCCCGGGGGGAATGGGGTTCCTGGACAGACTGTCTGGACCGTCGTTCAGATGGCCCGGCACGTGCGTCGCTCTGAGCGAGAGCAGGTGACACTGAGACCAAACTAAGATGCGTTCTGTCAGCCGGAAGAGATTTCTGGATCTGACTCCGCCCTGACGGTTTAGATAGGAGACCACGGCTATATTGTCCGAGCGGATCAGCACGTGGTGACCGTGAACGCGCGGGAGAAAACGCGTGAGCGTGTTCTCGACCGCTAACATCTCCAAACAGTTTATGTGGAGGAGGCTCTCTTGAGCTGACCAGGGGCCGAAGGCCGGTGAGCCCTCGCAGACCGCACCCCAACCCGTGTTGGATGCGTCTGTCGAGATGACTTTTCGGCGAGAAAAGGTCCCCATGGAAACGCCCCGCTGAAACCAATCTGCCACAGTCCATGGCTGCAGAGCTGTGATACAGGTCTGCGTTACCTTTATCAGCTGGCGGCCCGTGATCCACGCACGGTGAGACACACGGCTCTTCAACCAGAGCTGAAGCGGGCGCATGCGCAGTAACCCTAGCTGGAGCACCGCGGAGGCTGAGGCCATGTAGCCCAACGCCTTCTGAAAAGTTTTCAGAGGTGTGAGTCGAGATGCGGCGAGACGCTGAACACGGCACGCGCGCTGTGTTGACAGGCGAGCCGTCATCGTGACCGAGTCTAGCTCTATACCCAAGAAGGAGATAGTCTGACTGGGTTGTAGTGCGCTCTTTGTCCAGTTGACAGAGAGGCCCAAGGCTTTCAGATGGTCGAGGAGAACTGTACGATGAGACAGTAGCTCTCTCTGTGATTGTGCCAAAATCAGCCAGTCGTCCAAATAGTTCAGTATTCGCAGCCCCTGACTCCGCAGGGGGGCGAGCGTCGCATCCATGCACTTCGTGAACGTACGGGGTGCTAAGGATAGGCCGAACAGAAGGACGGTGTATTGATAAACCTGGCCTTCGAAGGCGAAACGTAAGAAAGGCCTGTGAAAGGGATTTATCTGAATCTGAAAGTAAGCATCTTTCAGATCTAGTGAAATGAACCAGTCCCCCTGGCGCACATGCGCGAGGAGTTTTCTGATAGTGAGCATTTTGAACGGTCTCTTCATGAGAACTTTGTTCAGAATTCTGAGGTCTAAGATTGGTCTGAGGCTGCCGTCTTTCTTGGAAACAAGAAAATAACGGCTGTAGAACCACGACTCGCTCATAGACGGAGGAACTCTCTCTATAGCCTTTTTGCACAATAGCTTTGCTATCTCTGAACGGAGCACCGTCACCGCTTCTGGGTTCACAGTAGTTTCTAGCCGCACTCGAAAACGTGGAGGGCGGCGGTGAAACTGTAAGCGATAGCCTAGCCTTATTGTGTTTAGCACCCACTGGGAAATTCCAGGAATAGCTTCCCACGCTTTGAAGCGTAACGCTAGGGGGTGAATGGCTACCTGGTCCCCGTCGCTGCACATAACGGGCTGCGTGCGCGCGCTCATAGTGCTTATGACAGCGGGACTTACACTCAGAGAGGAGTTTATGGGCCGTGTAACAGAGTGAACAGAGGGGGGTGAGTGACAACACTGTTGCCAGTAAGTTACTGTAATTAAGATTTACAGTACATAACCGTATTTCAGTTTTACAGTATAACTACATGGTACTGTAATTGTGTAATACAGTGCATTACTGTAAAATCAGGCTAATCAGTACACTACTGTAATTACTTTTTTATTTGTACTAAATATAAATTAGATTTCATAATTTTGATATAGAATTAGTTTTTATTTTTATCCTACATAAGTACTACTGACATTCAAATCAATTAGACAAAATTATTACAAAATACAATTTTTTTTTATTTAAAACATTTCATATACATCACAAAATAAACAGTCTGCCAAATCTGGAAATGATATTACATTTTTACACATTAATGGGTGAGTTTAGGTTTTGTGTTAATTTTAACAAAATATGTCAGAAAGGTTAACACAAAAATGTGTATACATGTTAAATTAACACATTATGTGCTGTCCTTCACTGCACACATTGTTTAAAAAAAGTACATAAAATCCTAAACAAAACGTTAGCATTTTACAAAATTATTGTAGAGGCATTGGTTGTTTAGCTTATACAATTATTATAATGAAATATCAACCATTACATTCATAAAACTGCAGAATATAAATACATTAAGCAGTCAAAAAGAAAATGTCTAACACAGGCCAAAACACAGTTCTTTTCACAATACATGACATATAACCACACCTTCAAAATAATTATGTCCAAAAATTTGTTGGATTCATGTACACTGGTGGCCAAAAGAAGTATTTAATGGCACTTTTCCACTGCATGGTACGGTACGGCTCGGTTCGGTGGAAAAAGCAACCAAGCTAAAGCGAACCGAACTGTGCCGTACCTAGTCGAGTCATGCAGTGGAAAAGTGCCATAAGTGTCCTAATGTTTTTGAAAGAAGTCTCTTTGATGCTCAAAAAACATTTCTTATTATTATCAATGTCTGACTGTCTACTCCTCCATCTTTTCCACAGCATAGGAGTAAAAGTCATCATCAAAATAATCTTTAAAAAGCCAACACAATGTTTTTGTCCACCTTTGTGAATAAATGAACTTCTCCAAAGATTGGTTCCTGTTCAGAACTTGACTGACAACATCAGAATGTTGAAACAGATATGAAACAACACTATATGAAACAGAGAGAAAGAGAGAGAGAGGAGAGAAAATTCTATATTAATGTTGTTGTTTTTTTTACATTTTTATTATTTTTACTAAAACTTAAGAATATATAATTGCATTTTCAAACATTTCAGATGGACTAAATTAAATTATGCCAGATTAAATTGTAATACTTACATATCCTAAATTCTGTCCAAGAATGCAGAGATCCATATGGAGAAAGACTGAAATCGATGTTTTAGCCCATTTCAGCTTGTCTGGAGTGAAGGGGTTCCTGTTTGAGACAAATACACAGTAAGACACATGCAATAAATCACTGAGTGATGATCGTTCTCCTCCCAGTAGTTAACTCACCCTTGCGCTGATACTAGGACCTTCCTGGTCAGGTGGGACTGCAATGGTAGAGTCTTCTTCTGCCTAATAAAATATCAAAATAACGTAAAAAATATATAACTTGAGTTGTTAAAATGCTAGATTTGGTATGAATGAATTAGTGAGAGTTTTACTGCAATACTTACTTGGATACATTTAATCTGGTGAGACTGAACATAGAAAATGGTCCATCTTCTGATTGGTTCATTTGCTGTGTAATAAATATAATGGGTAACACTTTATTTGAAGGGGTGTGCATAAGACTGACATGACACTGTCATAAACATGACATAACACCTGTCATGAACATGAAGGAGTCTTTATGAATGTTTATGACTGTTGTCATTAAGTGTCATTCGGTAAATTATGACACTTTTAATGCAAAGTTGACATTGTTTAAAATGTCTTTGTTATGACAACTTGACATTAACAAAGACAAAAAATGTCTTTGTTATGACAACTTGACATTAACAAAGACAGAAATGTCTTCGTTATGACAACTTGACATTAAAAAAGACAGAAATGTCTTTGTTATGACAACTTGACATTAACCAAGAAATCATAACCTGTCAACCTGTCACAAATATGTCATAACAGGTCTAATTATCAAACTTAAAGCATTTTACAGTGTAATAACCGTTAATGACATCTTTATAACTAGTACAATGTGTTCCACTTTACTTGAGGACAAGTAAAATATTAATGACACAGTTATAATGATGTCATGACGGCCAAAGTTGTGACAGGTTGACAGGTTATGATTTCTTGGTTAATGTCAAGTTGTCATAAAGACATTTCTGTCTTTGTTAATGTCAAGTTGTCATAATCAAGACATTTTTGTCTTGGGTAATGTCAAGTTGTCATAACAAAGACATTTTAAACAATGTCAACTTTGCATTAAAAGTGTCATAATTTACCGAATGACACTTAATGACAACAGTCATAAACATTCATAAAGACTCCTTCATGTTCATGACAGGTGTTATGTCATGTTTATGACAGTGTCATGTCAGTCTTATGCACACCCCTTCAAATAAAGTGTTACCATATAATGTTAGACTAGACATGATGCAAAGCTTTGTAATATTGTGTGAATGGTCGAATTTACTTATTTGTAAATAACTGAAAACTTTTTAACGTTTTAACATCCTAAAGTGTATGTTACAAAACAGGACTGTTTTAGATGTTTAACACCAAGCCTAATTTAAAACACAAATTTGACAAGTTTTCGAAAAACACGGTATGTTTAAACATTTTTAACTTTTATACATTGTCTTTAAAAGTGCTTTCAAATGTATGATTGTTTTTAATTAATAAAAACACTGATCTTACCTCTGACTCTGTCATCCTTCTTAAAAAGCTTGAAAAACACATTGTTTTGAATGTTTTTTTTCAACATTTTGAACATTTTCACATTTATCATAAAAACGCTCTCTGATACCTTAGGAACGACCCATCACCCGTAAGGGAGGGGTGGAGCTGAAGGAGGGGTAGAAAGGGGGACTGGGTGATGAGGGTGGGGGCAATGGAAAAACCCCAACCAGGTGTTCAAGCCGGACAGGAAGGAGGGTGGGGGCCTTGGGTGATGAGGGGTGGGGGCCATGGAGCAGGTGTTCAAAAAAGGGGGCGTGGCCTATTTTATGGTACATCATAAATCACTCAAAAGTGACAGGACGTGTACCTATAATCTCTCTCTTACACTTTCTAACACAGTCTGTGACAAAAATAAGAAATGAAATGAAATACCTTTTGTAAGTTTGGTTGGCCACCATCTCTTGACGAGTCACTCTTCACCGACAAATGTATGCCCCCTTTTAAAGATAAAGTGTGTTAAATAAAGATGTGGACTTAAATATTTGATTTTAATACCAAATTATTATGTTCTTTAAAAATAAAACAAAAACAAATATGAACGATCGTTCACTGTTAACACTGTTAATTATCTGCCTGTCTAAATAAATGTCTGGTTTAAAAATATTTTCAATTTTGCATGACAAAAACAACAGAATCTGGAAGCAAAATGTAGAAAAATCTAAGAGAAACAGATTTTTTTCAATAAAAATTGTCAATGAATTTCATGTTCATGTTCATGAACTTAGGCCTAAAAACTACCGGCCTTCTGTAAATTCAAATTGAAATCACACTTACATAGGCCTACAGCATAAAAAAAATCCAAATTTTATTCCCCCAATCAATTGTAATCGAGAAAGCATCAAATTTACTTGCAGTCTTGTCCACTAAAATGTCTATATAAAAACAACTAATTTTCTGTCCTTTACGCTTATTGAGCCCTAAGTTAACCATATCGACACCACCCTTTAACCAGAAACCCCAAAACTGAGCCATAACCCAGCCTAATCGAACCCAAACCATGTGAACCCAAACCTCGGCCCAAGTACCGCAAAGAATGACGGCACTGATGTGGCCCAGAACTGGATTAAAGATAAGGTTCACACATGGGCCATAACTGGCCCGAATCTCAGCCAGTTAATCACCCTTAACTGGCCCTGAATTAGGCCAAAACAGGTTTTATTATTGGTACCAATTCTAAGTTAACCATTTCAACACCACCCTTTCAAACCCCAAAACTGAGCCATAACCTAGCCTAATCTTAGCCAAACCATGTGAGCAAATAAGTCACAGAAAAATTCTATATTTTATTCAATTTAAATTGTATTTAACAATAATACAAAAAATAAATCTTACACATAGAATTTTGTAACAATGTGAAGGCTATTTTATTTTGTACATTCCAAGTGTAACATCTTATTACAACCTGTAAAAGCCCTTCCTCTCACATTGCTCCTCTCATTGTAACTCCAATTGCCAGCCATACCAACAGTCTGTCAAGTTTTCTTGCCCAAGCACAGTCCTGTAAAAAAAAACAAAAAAAACAAACAAAGATTAACATTGAATATGCCTCAACTATTCCAGATTTACCAATATAGGATACTAATGTAGCTCTAAAACTCATTTGTATTAATCATTTTGTTAGATCATGGAAAGTGAGTGCCTTTAGGCCAGAGTTTCCCATCTTTCTAAGTAATTTTAATGTCATTGTTTTTATCAATCAATTTATATCCGCATCTAAATATTTTATATTTAATTATTTTAACCATAATTATTACATTCCCTTTAATTTCATAGGATAATACTAGCCACTTCTCCTGGATCCGTTTTTTTTTTTTTTTTTGTGATGTGATCAACTCCTTATTGTCTTTAGAAATAAAATAACATCAACTCAAACAAACAGACAGGGAAGGGGGAGCAACAGACATATCATCAATAATTAAACAATAAAGGAGGGGAAAAAATATATCTTTATATAGTCATTCCTTTATATAGCCCAATATGTTGGAAGAAAAACATTGCCATGCATCAATGGTACTAGGTTTAGCTCCTGGTTCAGTTTTGCCATAAGTGACCAATTGTTTATTGCATTTAGATGTGACCTCTAAATATTACCCAGGTTGAGGTTGAAACTATTGTTTTAGACAACAACAAAAAAAAGTATGTGATCAATTTCATTCTTTCAATGTAGATATTTTAATAGTACAGTATAATTTTCTCTCAATCGCCTACGAATATGGCACACATGGGAATGAAATGACTATGAGCAATAACGTTACATGACTAGCAAAAAGAAATAAGCAGGCCTCTGTGAACACAAATAAAAAACATGGAGCATGTCCTTTTCATGTGAAACAATGATTAATCCAGATTTAATTTAACATGACTGATGCAAAATGCTAAAAGAATAAATAAAAGAATAAATAAAACGGCTTTCTTATTGTTTTAAGAATATTTAGCTAAAACAAAAGTAATCTTTAAGTCAAAGATTAGATATCATACAATCTGATTATACAACCACTGAATCACTTTCAGCTTTATAAGTCAATTGCGGTTGCTGAATTTGCTGTGATCGACTATCATTTTAACAGCATTAAGATTACATTGTTCCGCACACATGAAGCACCGCGCCTCGGACATCCCGCAGGCCGGTCTATCGCACCCCATTCGCGTCTGTTTTGGCATTCTCATGTTCAGGGGCAGCTGAATCAGCTACCATATAGGCAAAAGTGCACTTCAATAAAGAGACACATGGCATCCAAATTTGAAATCAGGTATTAAAAAAGCGCCAAAAAAGAGAGTGAACTTCACTTACCTGTACAGCGGTTGTCTGACATGTCTTCTTCAACCTTCAGCGGGAGAAATTTCAAATGATGCATCACGTGAACCAACCAGAAAAGCTGCTGTTACCGTGGAGATCGCGCCAAAAGCAAAAAAAAAAAAATAATAGATATTAGAACAGAAAAAAAATATATAGATATTACATTTTTAACATGATTTTGTGATACTTAAAATAAAAACTATGACTTAGACTTGGATGTGGATTAGTTTTTTTTTTTTATTACAAATTTATAAAAACAAATTCAAATAAATAATAATAATACTTAAAAAAAACTAATTTATCTTGTTAGTAAATGTATTTTTTTTTTATGATTACTGAATTTTGTGAACATTGCTGAAAACTAAATACTATATTTATTCATTATTAATAATTTTTTTAACAATTGGACATTTTTTTCACTGACTCATTTATAAGTCAATTAATATTATTATTAATTATTAAAATCTTTACATCTTTTTCAGAAAGGGAGGGGGTGATAATCTTGCCTTGAAAATATAGCAGGCTTATAATTGTCCAGTACAAAGAGTATGCCCCATAATCGCTACACTGATCTGGGCCACACACCTCCCATGCACAATCGGCCCAAATGTTGTCTGCCGTCATGCACGCAGTGCCATCATTGCCACATTTGGCCCACACCTGGCTGACATGATCTGGGCCACACACCTCCAATCCACAATCGGCCCAAATGTTGTCTGCCGTCATGCACGCAGTGCCATCATTGCCACACTTGGCCCACAGTTGGCTGACATGATGCATGCCAGTGCCGGCAACACGCCAGCAGTGCCATGATGAGGCCACATTTGGGCCAAGTCTGTTTGCTATGTGGGGAATTGTGGATGAAATGTAAATAAATTACCGAAAATATTAAACTTGATTGGTGTTAAATTAAAATTCATGGGACACACATTAATCAAATCCAATGAGCAACGCGGTCTCTTGGTATCTCCGTTTGTTTGTGTGTTTTCCCCGTAGACTGTAAAAAAAATATTTTCCCTCATTACTTTCGTTTTCGCCTTCTTCTTGGGTTTTACTGACGGGTTTTGAACCAGCTGAACATGTGCTTACCGTCACCTGCTGGAGCGTAAATTCTCTACAACAAATAGTTATAATTCCTGCAAGACGAACAAATAAACATTAAGTTGTATAAATATACCATACTACAAACTATTTAGTAAACAAATTATCATTATCATTACTTTGCCTGGCTGATGGACAGAAATACACTTCGCATGTGATTAATTCAAACTGCAGATCAAGTTTACAATGTGTTAGAATAGACTGATGCAGCATTAAATCCTAAATAAGAAACACTATAATTATATGAGATTTGATTTCCTTGTGCTAATGTGTTTATGATTAAAATCAAATGTGCACACCGGACATGTGTCCAAAGCTGTCCTGAATCAAATCCCAGATCCCAGTCTCATCTCTACTTTCTGTCTGCACATTTTCCAATAAAAATAAAAAGCGCAAAAATAAAGCTATATATAAAAGTTAAGTAATATTTGTATTCAATTTGGTTGCACATTTTAAACACAACATGCTTTTCTATAAAGAGAAAAAAGATTTTATAAAAAAAAAAAAAAAAGTCTAACCCTGTGGTCATTCCCATTTTTTCTCATTTTTTTCTCTCCATCATTTGACAATAGGCTGGCTTTGTGCATGTTAATAACAACACACTGACTTGATTGACACTGATTTGACAATTATTACATACCGTGATGTGAGACTGGGTTATTTAACACTTATGTACAGTATATTGGCCAGAATAACATGTGTATTCTTAAACAGTTCTTCTCAAAATCGCTTGTATGACTTTTTAAGCTTCAAGTCTACACCTGTCTAGTGAACTAATGAATCTTTCAAACAACAACAAAAAAATTATCTTGTTTTTAAGCTGTAGGCTACTGTATAACGTATAGAAATGTTAACTGAAAAATATATTTTAAATAAAGTTATTGTAAGAAACAATGATTTAACTTACAATGTAGACAAAGTATACAGTATTGTGACGATCTGCGGCTGGAGTGCCCGCTTGTGCCTCTGGGGGGCACTCCTTCCTAGTTTATTGTTTTCATTATGTTTTTTTACCCTGGACTGATTATGGTTGATTTTATGCACCTGTGTTTTATTATCTTGTTTAGCGCACCTGTCTTAAGCCTGAGTGTTATTATTGGTTCCTAGTTTACCCGTTTGCCTTATCTCTGCATGGATTTGATGTTTGTTTGGACTGCTTACCTGGTTTTGACCCCTGCCTGTTTCCTTGTACCTGTTTCTGGATCTTCCTCTCATTAAAGCCTGCGTTTGGATCACCACTGTCTGTTTCCACCGAGCAGTTCATGACAATACTCAGCCACCCCTGATCCAGCGGCTGAGAGAAACACGGAGCTCGTTATGGATCCCACAGCGCAGATCGTAAGCCTCCGTCAAGGAGAACGTCGTCTCAATGTTTTTGTGACAGATTTTTTGAAGCTCTCTCGTCAGTCCTACTTGGATGATTTCTGTTTAATGATGTTCTTTCGGGGAGGACTGCCTGAACCGCTCGGCTCTGCTATACCGTTTCCGAGTTCAAGCTGGACTCTTACCCAGTGCCCTGGCCCTTTCCATGAGCGGTTCGCTTTTTCTGTCATGAACTGCTCGGTGGAAACAGACAGTGGTGATCCAAACGCAGGCTTTAATGAGAGGGAGATCCAGAAACAAGTACAAGGAAACAGGCAGGGGTCAAAACCAGGTAAGCAGTCCAAACAAACATCAAATCCATGCAGGGATAAGGTAAACTAGGAACAGGCAGGCAGTCAGGAAACCAGGAGACTAGGAATACTTAAGAAACTAGGTGTTATATTCTATCTAGTTATTTTGGATCAAACCACACGGACACCAGATTTAACTTTTCTCCGTCCTTTATCTTCACTTCGTACGTAATGACGTTGATGACGTCACATCAATACACAACATCCCCCCTTTACTTGAATATGAACTTACCCAAAATAAACATTCACATGTTCTTACAGATTAAGACTATTTAAAACATTCAAAGTACATATAACACTGTACATCTTGATAGAACATAAGCAATGCTTTCTGAACAGATACATCGCACCACAACGAAATTCTTAATCTGATTTTCACTTGTTTTCCTCCTTACATAGCCAAACCTTCATCAGTCATTCAACAACATAGTCTCTAAACCTTTCAGGCAATTTGATTTGTCTCTGGGGCCTACAAGATTTAGGAATCTGTTCCTCTCTCTGAAACGTCTCACCGTTCCTTTTGCATTCTTCTGCACTTCCCTTTTGCTCCATATCATTACTTGGCTCCTGAACAGATACCGTCTCACCATCCAATGTTGGTGTTTCCGCAGACAGAAACTTGACACATGTCGTATTCCGTGCATATTTTGCTCCAGTGGGTGACTGAACAACAACGCTGTTACCTTCTCTGCGTACAACCTTGTGAGGTGTGCTGTGAAATGTTGTTGTGAATTTGTCTGTTTTGTCCTGTCTCACAAGCACTTGATCCCCAACCGCTATGCCTGATGTCTTAGCGCCTCGTCTGTGGTCTGTGTATATCTTGGCTTTTCCTTTCTGCTCCGCGTCTTTGTCTCAAGCTTCAAGATCACTACACGGAGTTGTAATGTCTGGTAACTTCCCTCTGATCTTCCTCTGAAAAAGAAGTTCCGCTGGGCTTTTGCCCGTTGTGGCGTGTTGTATAGACCTGTAGACAGTCACATATTTGCGTAGCTCTCTTTTCCAGTCCTGACCCTCAGCATGGGCAATCCGTACTCGCTTCATCAGTGACGCGTTTTGTCTTTCCACTTCTCCATTTGCTTGCGCCCACTTTGGAGTTGTTCTGATATGGTGTATTCCGTTCTCCTGACAAAAAGCTTGAAACTGACTGGATTTGAATTGTGGGCCACAATCTGACCTGATCGTTAAGGGAAGTCCGTGCCGACTGAAAATATCTTCCAAACAGTCAATCACTTTTTCTGCTGTTGTTGACTTGAGGATTGCATATTCATAATACCTGCTGTAATAGTCAACAACCACCAGAATCGAATGTCCATCCGGTAACGGACCAAGTAAATCTGTGGCTAAGTTTTGCCATGGCCCTTCAGGCATCACTGTGGGCGACAGAGGTTCAGGAACATCTGGTCTCGCTACCAACTGACAACCATGACATGTCCTCACAAGTCTCTCTGCGGCCCTGTCCATTCCGGGCCACCAAACTTTTGTTCTCAGGTGCTGTTTTGTTCCTACCACACCAAGATGACCCTCATGTGCCAATTGTAACGCTCTCCCTCGCAGCGACTGTGGCAAAACAATCCTTGTTCCTCTGAGTATTATTTGGCCAATGACGCATAGCTCACCTGCAATATGTCTGTATGCAGGACAGTCATCAAAACACCCTGTTTGAATAGCGGTTCTCAGTCTCTGTAATTCCACATCATTTGCAGAGATCTGCTCGACTTCCTTGGTGGTCAGGGCGCTGGGTGTGGCACGAACTGCTATAAACCGCACATACTCCTCTGCTTTATGTGGGTGCATCTCTCCTTTGGCTGATGGGCCCAGTAGACGTGACAGAGGATCTGCGATGTTGTGTGTTCCAGGTATGTGAATCACCCGGAAATCATAAGGCTGTAATCTCAAGACCCACCTTTCGATTCGTGCGCATGGTTTTGAGCGAGGGCTATAAATCGCTTCCAATGCTTTGTGGTCCGTGACAAGATCAAACTTCCGACCATAAACGTAAGGGTGCAATCGTTCACACGCCCAGACCAGAGCCAGTGCTTCGCGCTCTGTCTGCGAATACCTTTGTTCGCACTCTGTCAAGCTCCTGCTCACATAGCAGACAGGAACCATTCCCTCACCTTGGTCCTGAACTAGTACGGCTCCAACACCCTTTGGTCCAGCATCAGCAATGACTTTAGTTGGTGCGTCCTTGTCAAAGTACGCCAGTGTTGTGGCCTCGGCCAACTTATCTTTGAGGGTTTTGAAAGCTTGCTTCTGATCAGTTCCAAAATGAAATTTGGCGTCTTTTTTTGTTAGCCTGCGCAGCGGTTCTGAGATGCTCGCAAACTGAGGTATGAAGCGGCTACTATAGCCAGCTAAACAGTGAAAGCTTCTCACCTCTGAAACGTTTTCAGGCTCTCTTGCCTCCACAACTGCTCTCACCCTCTCGGCTGTCGGGCCAATGCCTTTCACTGACAACAGCATGCCCATAAACACCAATTTGTCCATGTTAAACTGGCACTTCTCTACATTCAGAGTCAAGCCGCAACTTTCCAGTCTCTTTAGTACTGCGTGCAATCTTTTCTCATGAGCCTCTTTGTCAGGTGCATGGATGATGTCGTCTGATATGTTCTCTACTCCTTCAATACCAGCTAGAACAGTGGCTATTTCGTGCTGGTACTGCTCACTCGCTGATGACACTCCAAACACCAGTCTTTTGAACCTATATATGCCATTATGAACAGCGAACGTGGTGATGTCTCTTGATTCCGGGGTCAGTTCCAGTTGATGGTACCCCCATTTCAGGTCTAGTTTGCTGAAAACGACTGACCCATTCATACCTTGCAAGAGTTCATCCACCGTGGGGATTGGAAACCGCCCACGAATGATTGCAGTGTTTGCTTGTCTCATGTCCAAACACATCCTTATTTCCCTGTTCGCTTTGGGTACAATGACAACTGGGTTTACCCAAGGGGTTGCTCCATTTACTTTTTCAATAATGTCCATGTGCAGCAGCTCATTTATTTTTTCCTCAACAGCCTCTCTGAGGTGAAATGGGACACGCCTAAGAGGCTGTGCAACTGGTGTCACGGTGCTGTCTATGTGCAGACTAATCTGCTTTGTGTTTAGTTTGCCTACTCCACAGAACAATTTGGGGTATTTCTGTCGTATCATGGTGTTCACATCACTCACCACAGCAACATTAGCACCAATCTTCAGCACTCCTAATTTAACTGCTGTCTCTTTTCCGAGCAATGGCTCCCCTCTCCCGCAAATGACTGTAAACTCCGCTGTTGTGCCGCGTTTCCCGATTCCGACCTCACACCAGAAAACTCCTTTCACTGGTAAGGGTTCACTTGCTGAGTATGCATACAGTTTTTTGTCTGATTTGGCAGAGCTGCACTTGATCTTTTTCTCTTTCAGCATTTCCCACGTTCCTTCATCCAATATGTTGCTTGTTGCCCCTGAGTCAACTAACATGGGTAATCTGACACCTCCCACCGAAAATGTTATTCGGTCCATGTTGCTCTCTTCTCTTACAACAAATGCAAAGTCTTGATTTTTCACCTCTGATTCAACTCTTTTCACTGTCTGTCTTACACTTTCCTTTGTTTTACACATTTTTGCAAAATGATCTCTTCCATTGCACTTTCTGCATGATTTTCCACGTGCGGGACATTTTATAATCTTTTGCAAAATGACCTGTCTGTCCGCATCTGTAGCAGGATTTGTTTGAATCAGCACTACTTTTAATATATTGCATTCGTTTTTTCTGATCTCTCACTCCTTTTCTAGACACAAGACTCACCGTCTCTTTCTCTTCAGTGTCTGGGGAAACGTGCAACGCCGCCATCTGCAGTTCAACACGTTCGCACTGCGCTGCGATTTCTAGCGTGCGAGCAAGTGTCAAAGCCGTTCCTTCCTCCAACAATTTCCTACGCATGTATTCAGAGTTGCATCGGCTCAGAACAGCATCCCTAATTTGATTGTCTTTATCAGCTCCAAAGTCACAATCTTTTGCCGCTTGCCTTAAACATGTGGTAAACTGTTGCACGGTCTGTCCCGTTCCTTGCTTTAGCTGATAAAACGACTGTCTTGCAAATGCCGTGTTTACCTGAGGCACAAAGTATGCGTTCAGTGCTGTTACTGCCTGCACGTAACCAGTTGGCCCTCCTGTGTCATCAAGTGTGGAGAAAATATCCTGCACATCTGTCCCAGCGTGATGTAAGAGCAAGGCTCGCCTTCTTTGCTTTGTAGCGTCAGGTGCATTGTCAGTCAGGATCAAACCCTTTCCATCGGCAAAAAGTTCGAATGCATTTAACCATCTTGTCCATCGCGGACCCAACGTGGCTGGATCACTGTAGCAGTCGAACTTAGGAACAGTACCGTCCATCTTTAACGCGTGCTGTATCTCCAAACTTCAGTTAACTGAGATAAACTAGTCGGCGTGACGCACGTCTAACTCACTTTCAGATTTAACTAACGAGTGAGTCCTTGTTGTAGCATCCTCGTCGCCAATGTTATATTCTATCTAGTTATTTTGGATCAAACCACACGGACACCAGATTTAACTTTTCTCCGTCCTTTATCTTCACTTCGTACGTAATGACGTTGATGACGTCACATCAATACACAACACTAGGAACTAGCAAAATGCTCAGGATGCAGTGAGACACTTACAATACTCAGCCCAGGAACAAAGGGCCACTCAGGCTTAAGATAGGTGCGCTAAACAAGATAATAAAACACAGGTGCATAAAATCAACCATAATCAGTCCAGGGTAAAACATAATGAAAAACAATAAACTAGAAAGGAGTGCCCCCCAGAGGCACAAGCGGGCACTCCAGCCGCAGATCGTCACAAGTATACAGTTCGTATGTTATATTTGTGTGCTAAATTTTATTAGCTAAATCAGATTTAAGATCAGCAACATTCATATACTTCATTATGTTTGTTTAATCTTAATATCATCAGTATCGTTTGCAGGCTTTTTATTGAAAAGCCAGATTTCTGCTGACAGGACCCATTTATGATCTGACCAGCCTCTTATTCTTTCTTTATTCCTCCTGTAAAAAATCATAATTTGCATGTTTCAGTTAATGCTGAATGGTCACTGAACAAAATAAACCTTTAAAAAACTCAGCATTTGTGAATTTTATTTTACTAAGTTTAAAATTCAAATTTGAATAGGCTAAGATTTACATATTGAAATGTAGTAATTTTTGACTGTTTTAAGAAGGTTATTTTTAAGACTTGCGTGCCCTCATCCCTGCACTCCCAATGAGGTGTGAGTGGTTTAGGAAGTAGCTGATGATCATTTTAGAAGTGTTTTTTTTAATAAAAAACAATAAAATAGTGTCCACAAATCCTCTCCTCTGGGAATATCAGCAGTTATTATATATATATATATATATATATTCATGTCTAGTCACTAGGGGGTGCGTCAGGAACCTTATCTGTTAGAAGAGAGTCAGGGACTGAAGTTCAAAAACAATGTGTTTGAATGCAATGTAGTTCATATAATTTAACATAACCAAACATAATAATAAGGCACTACGAAAATAAAAATGCTCAAAAGTATGCATTTTATTAAAAGTACCTGCAAACTTTTATTGTTCCAAACATAGTCACAAGCCATGTTCAGTTTCCTTGAAATATAATAGAAAGAGTGCAGAATATCATGCCAAAGTGATGAATTAAATTCTAGCAGGGAGTGCATACACACTCTGAACTTTAGATTCTCTGTGAACACATGTTTACATTAAATTGTGCACAGAACATGAAGGGTCAGCTTGTGTCTGCTGAGATACTGTCAAACATCTACAGGATGTGGTCTACTGGAACTCAGTGACAAAAAATAAAGTTCTGTCGGTATGAAATAAGAAATGAAAATAACAACACAAAGCTCTTTTTGTGAGTTCTGATATGTATCCAGATACTAATATATACCACTGATAAAGTGATTTGGTTGTATAGGTGTGGAAATAAGGGAAAGATTTTGATAATGCTGTTGTTCTCTAGACAGGGTCTGTAACCGCATCATGAACAGAAGATGCTGAAAATAAACCACAAGTACTGAGACAATCTGCAAACATTAGCTTTGTACTCTGTAATGAGTACAGAATCATTATCATAACACATGAACTCCAAACATGATTGCTGGACTGTTTTGTTTGGACTATTGGAATTAAAAGTGAAATAAAGAAGAATTGAAATGAGAAGCGAAATAAAGAACCGAAAATATAGTGACCAATCACAAACAAAATGTGAACTTTTTTCTGATGTCTGAGCTTGTGTTTAGTGCTTCTAAATGCCGCCTTCTGCTAACACAAATCTGACGGTATGACTTCCCCTCAAAATAGCTTTACTGTGGAATAAAAACAGTCAAATAAAGTTTTCTCTTGCAAGATATATCATGTTTCCACTGAATACTTTAGACACTCTCGGCTCAGTCTCTGCTGCGAAATAATGAAACTGCTGCGGTCGAGTTTATTTCAGGTTAGTTTAGTGTCAGACTGACTCAAATGAATGTGGTTTATGTTGAGTGGACAAACGTCTTGCGTATGTTTAGTGTGTGTGTGGTTGACTGGTGGGTAAATAGGCAAAGACATTATTTTCCTTTTAGTCAGATTGCCACTCTACACAAAAGATTCACTGTAAAATAAAGTATAATGAATTCCTCAACAGTAGTATTTGTCAAACCCATCATGCATCATTCACCTCTCTGTTTTCTCTAAAACAGATTTACAGATGATCATCTCAGCACTGAATAAAACGTCGACTGCAAGTTTTTGAGAGAATCACTTAAACCTATGGTCACTTTGACCTGGTCAATACTGACTGACTCATTCATATAATAAGACTCTTTTACAAACAAACCTTTAATTTCAAATGACCAACTTTAATTATTTTACAACTGTTTAATTGATTTTGTTCTCATACAAACAGTGTGGATCAATTTAGTATAACATTATAACATTATAAATCTAAACTGAATAATGCACATTAAGAAAAACACATCGGGTAGGTCAATAAATGGGTTCAGCACATTTGAAAGCTCAGCCTCACTCTTGAGTTTTTTGAAAATTACAGAATTTGTATACACATGCTTGAGTTCATTCTTAAAAACAACACACAGGCTTTTGGTTAATATATGATTCTGTTTATTATTTCTTTATTATGTAGAAAATGTCAGACATTTCTCTTTCTGATATACTTTAAAATAATAAAATATTAGCAAATTAAACATTGCTTGAAAAATAAAACTGCTTCAGAATATAGGCCTGCAGATGTCTTTGAATGAATGGTCGCTTTGAATGGACATGCTAATGTGCGTGGTGTGCTGGAGCCGAGCTGGACTGAACTGGTAGATCTCCAGGAACCGGATTTGTGCAGCCCTGATCTAAATATTCAGTCAACATGTCGGAGGATGGAAGTCAGCAATTCTCTTTAAAAATGAGACACAGGTAATAGATCTGTGACCACTTTCTGTACATATACTATGTAATAATACACAATTACAGTTGAATACAAACTTTATTTACCATGGCAATTCTATTATCCGAGGTAATCATGAGCTCAATGACTGCCAGGTCTGTGTAATAAAACCAGCCCAAACATCAATCAATAATAGCCAATAAAAAGTCAATAAAATTCCACTGGCCCTATCCATTAAAACTCAACATGTCACTCCCATAACTAAAATACATAATTTACAGTCACTGTTAAGCTTTATACACAATTTAAATTCAAGTGTGATAGATTAAGTAGGCCTATTATTATTCAATTTAAACTTAAATCACTAGTAGTAATCATAAACATTCTGTTTTTATAAATAAGCTTATAAATAATACTGCCCAATGAACTGGATATCTGAAAGCACAACCGGGGCACGTTCAAGATCACAACGGTGCGCAACGTTTTGCTACGGTTTCCGGGTTGAACGTCATGTTTCCTGGAAACGGTGTGCACCGGTATGCAACGGGGTTTGAGATGCGTTTTCTCTTATTTGGTGGGTGTGTCAGAACTGCAGTCCAATCAGCAGCAACATGTATATACAGCACGCGGTATTAAAGTGAACGCGCACAATGGAAGTAATTTACAAATGTGTTCAATACGCAACAACTGAGGAAATTAGAAGACATGTTTGTCGTAAGTTTTATTGTAAAAATATAGGATATCAACAATGATGTAGTTGTTTATATTTTTAGCTTAATTGCAAGTGTGTGACATTTGGTATAGAAATAAACAATGAAGTGCTTTTCCAAAAAATGAGAAAGAAAATACAGGGTATTAATAAAACAGTATGAACAACAAATAAAGTCAGTATGTGAGGCTAAATAGATGTGTTTTAGTCTTTATTAGGTAAGATGTGTTTCAGTTTCCACAAATCCCTTCACTTGATTGGGATGTTCTCTTGTGTTCTGGGCGGCAAGTGCAGTAACTGTAACATCGGGCATATTTTGTAGTATAAAACACATATTTATACCGACTTCATCATGCTCCGAAAATCCTTCACAAAGAACACAAAAAGCCTTCTCAGCTGCCGTAGTTTGCAACTCTTGCGTCATCACAACAGTGCGTTCAACGCGTCACCGTTTCTGTTTAAAAAACGTTCTGCAACGTTTTGTCGGCGCTGAACGCAGCCCCGGACTAACCTCTCTAAAACTCTCATTGGTTGAACAGATGCATACGTCACCACACGTTGCAGGCAGGACTAGTTCACGACCACAGGCGCGCGCACGCGTAACGTCTGAGTTCTAACTTCTGAGGGCTTTTATGTAAGGCTCTAAACATTAGCGGCGCGTTACGAAAAATAAACGAATTAATTACCTTTTAATGTAACATTAGTTTCAGTTCTGAGAGGCTTTACGAAAATGATTCGAACATTTGTTTTGTTCTTTTTGTTGTGTCTGGTTGGTAAGTTATAAATCTACATTTATGGTAATAGTTTTTTATCATAAAGTAAGAAAATAAACTTTGTTTAAATAATTACGTCATTTGATTTTGTTCTGCAGGTGTTTTTGATGTTGAGTCACATGAAGTTTCAGTGATGATGGGAGATTCTGTCACTCTGGACTCTAATGTTTCCGAACTACAGCTAAAGAATGAGATCGAGTGGAGGTTTGACGGCATTCGCATAGTTAAAGTAATGAAGGGCAATCCTACATATTATGATAATGTGAGATTCAGAGACAGACTGAAGCTGGAGAGAAATGGATCTCTCACCATCACAGATACCACAATCACAGCCACTGGAGTCTATGAATTAAGTATTATTATTAATTATGAGGTAACCAAGACGTTCAGTGTTACAGTTTATGGTGAGTAGAGCCTACTGTATGTCATATTTGTATTGTAAATATACTATATCATCCTAATAAGGATTATCCATATTTCACTATGGTTTTAATATTTAAATTAAATTTACATTCTGGACTGTGGTCCCACTTCAGTTAAAACAGCCGTTTGACTTTTAAATGGAGGCATCACTGTTGCACAATGTGCATTAGCATGATTTTTATTTTTTCAGATAAAGAAGCACACTTTGTGATATACTTGTCAGATTTTATTCCTGAAATGAAATGTTATTTAGGCTAATTGTGAACCGGCGTAACTCATTCCATTAGATCAGGGGTTTTCAAACCGTTGGAGCCTTTCCACATTGTGGATGCGTCTGTCTCATTTGAAACACCCAGTTCAGGTCACACAGAACCAGGGGTGTAGCACAAAAATTTGGGCCAGCTGGGCCTTTTGCTCTGCGACTTCTCCAACGGATTTGTTCTTCATGTCAGAAATAGCCTACAGTACGTCAGAGATAGAACAGGGCATCAGTTCACTGTGGAGAATTTGTTGTCGTGTAGCCCCGCTCTGCATCCAGTGTAGACAGCATCAATCATTATAATGGGTTCTATTTGCTTTTGTCGCATCGCATCCGGAGTAGACACGGTGTGAGGGAGACTTAGGGCATACAAAATGTGCAGTGCCTGTTAGTTCACATGCAGTAAACACCAGGGACGTGCAGAGAGTTCCTCAAGGGCAGGGGCTCAAATGTAAAAAAGGGGCATGCATATATATATTTATGCATTTTATATATATATATATATATATATATATATATATAAGCTTGGAAACATTACTATTTTTAATGTTTTAGAAAGAAGTATCTTATTGAAAAATTGATCAAGGCTACATTTTGTAGTTCATTTTTTTTAAGAAAAAAAAAAACAGTAATATTGTGAAATATTCCTAAAATCTAAAATAATGGTTTTCTATTTTAATAGACATAGTAACCTATAACCTTTGATACTTTTTTTAGGATTCTGAGTTTAAAAGTTACAAAAAGAACAGCATTTATCTCTAATAGAAATATGTTGAACCAATATCCACTATAGCCTACTGTTCAAAAGTTTGGGGTCAGTAATTTTCTTTCTTTCTTTTATTCAGCAAGGATAGTAAAGACTTACAAAATAATTTCTATTTGAATTAAATGCTGTTCTTTTTAACTTTTTATTAATCAAAAAAACATTGAGCACCACAACTGTTTCCAACATTGATAATAATAAATCAGCATATTAGAATGATTTCTGAAGGAACACGTGAAACTGAAGTTAGGGTTAGTAATGATGCTGAAAATTCAGCTTTGCATCAGAGATAAGTGATATTTTTTTAAGTAGGCCTATTTTAAAATAGAAAACCATTATTTTAAATTTTAATAATTGTTTTCTGTATTTTCAATCAAATAAATGCAGGCTTGAAGCGCATAAGAGGCTTCTTTAAAAAACATAAAAAAATTGTAATGTGTCAATTTTTGACCGGTTTTGTACTATTATCAAAAATCACCATTTCACGTGTTTGTTGTCAGCCAACACTTCACATCATAGGCCTGTAGGTGGCTCCTGGGCTTCATTAATTTGAACCAACTAAGTTATGATAGTTTTCAAATGGTAAACGGTGTATCAATATAATTTACATATGCTAAATCATAGACAGTATAAGAAGTGGACAGAGCCATCTCATTGGAACTCAGTTGAGACAGTTGAAGCCCATTTTTAGCGATTTTTTAGCACTTCCGTTCCTGACGCGCAGACTCAAACCGACTCAAACTAAGCTTGATGACGTGAGCACTCTGTCTGACAGATGTAAATATTCTAGTAGCTGTGCGTGAAAACTGCCAACGTTGATCTTGCAGAGACGGCGAGCTTGAGCAAAGAGTTCTTTGGCGTGAGTGAGCAGGAGTAAGTAATTTGTATAGTATTTATTTTAAAATGTAACGCCAGTACGCCATATTAAGTTAATGCATTGATTGCCTGTGAGCTTCTCCTCCTGTCTGTACGGTAATTTCTCTACTGTGCGACAGAGCGTCGAGTGGTTATGACGCAATCGTTAGCCTATTTTTACAAAAACTGTTTCTACGGGGCCATAATGTAACATAGAGGGTAATGGAGCCCTTTATACATTGTCGTGTTTCTTTAGAAATAAATAATGGACAAATGGAGTCTTTAAACGCCTCAGATGTAAAGTTATTCGCTGTCAAAGTGACGCGAAAATGAATGGGAGTCAATGGGAATGCTAACGCAAGTGAAGTTCTGCTACAAGATGGCGGCTCCCGCGAGGCTTCAACTTCCGGTCGATGGATTACCCCCTTGTGCTAAATACATGACTTGAATACTACTTACGATTAAAGCGACTTTTGGTGCTGGTTTTGTGCAGTGCTTTGTAGTCAATTAACATCCATTGTTTCAATGACGCATATCCAGATCGCTTCATAAATGTAAATTCGATTGTAATTTTTAAACGATTTCTGAATGACTAGAAAATTGCCGCTCCACTTCACATTGTCCAATGAAATTGGAACTTTTTGTGCCAGATGACGATTGGTCGGTGTATTACAAACAGTCATCAATGAATTATGTAATATTTTAAAATATGTAATATGTGGATTTAAAAAATAATACACTACCTTTGATTATTGGAAGAAAAAAAAAGAAGTTTAAAAATGGTTTGGTTAATTTTTTCCTGCCGGCGTCGAGCCTAGATAACTTTACTCACTGAAAGAACCATATATTTTGGCTCGAGCGCATCAGTTCGGTTCCTCATCAGACTGCGGAATACCTACGTTGTCGTTTACACTAGTGCATTTTCGTGTTAAAACGCATAACTTTTGCTACGGTTGCGTGCAGTTTTAGACCCTCGAAACCGTAGACTGACCTCTTCAGTCGAGTCCGAAGCAAGACACGCAAGTGACGCAACCCATAGCAACGAGTCATGGCAACGGCACCTCAGACTGACAGAAACGTAAAAATAAACGTGAATTTAGGCTATTTTAGTTTTGTACACATTGTCATGTTAATTATAATTAAATGCATTTTGTTTTATTGAAAACAATATTATCATTATTTGTTTGAGAGGGGCACTTTCGATTAATTTTGAAAAAGGGCAGGGGCTCGAGCACCCAAAGCCCCCCCCCCCCTCTGCACGTGCCTGGTAAACACTCAAGCAACACGAAAAACACTAACAAATAAAACATTCTTCTTGTTACTCTAAATGTGCCCAGGTTTCATCTTATTTCATGTTTTGCAGCTCCACTATCCATTCCTGTCATTACCAGTGACATTTCAAAATGTTCATCAAGCTCAAAATGTGCGCTGCTGTGTTCAGTGTTGAATGTGAGTCATGTGACTCTCTCCTGGTATAAAGGAACCAGTGTATTGTCCAGCATCAGTGTGTCTGGTCTCAGCATCAGTCTCTCTCTACCTCTGGAGGTGGACTATCAGGATAACACATACAGCTGTGTGGTGAGCAATCCTCTCAGCAACCAGACCAAACACGTCTGCATTACCGATCTCTGTCGGTTGTGTACCGGTACGTTAGCTGTGAAATTATCATTTATTTATTAATCAGTCTCTGTAGTGTGATATTAGTGTATTTACTGTGGTGGAACATTTTGTTTCTGTGCTTAAGTTCTCTCTTCAGATGAAGTTCATAATTGTGGAGGGACTGAAGCTGTGATTCGATTGGTCGTCACTGCTCTGGTGGGCGTGGCCGCTGCGGCTGCTTTTATTGTGCTGGTTTATGACATCAGATCAAGAAGAGTTGAACTGGAGAGACATCAGATCCTCAATGATGGATCTGATATTCTAAAATAAGAATAAACAGTTTGTGTTTTTGAATCTTTCTCTTTGTTTTTCTTTAAGGAAAATGTAATGAAATGTAGGCCCATAAAAATATTTTCATTTTCACAGTAGCAATGGTAGATGATAATTTTTCATTCTAATCCTGGTTCCAATATGGTTATAAAGAAATGTAAATCAAAATGCAAAATTGCTTATTTTATAATAGTGTAAAAAGGCATTACACCATTAGAACCATTAGTCTCACTCATAGAAAAAGACTGTCACTGGTTCCAAAATAACACCTGAAACTACTTGAGTAATTCTGGATAGCTGAGCAACTTTATTATTATTATTAAGATCCAAGTAACATTCAAAGCCACTTGAATGAAATGATTCATAATAAAGATTTGTTCATTTTGATGAACGAGATCAAATGATGGTGACTATGAGGGTAACTAAACTAACAAGGCAACAATGGAAACAGGAACTAATTACAGGAAGACAAAACAGCAGGAACAACAATACACTTCAGAGTAAGATTCCTGGGACACAAGACAGGGGAATGTCATGATACTGTTTCTTTCTTTCATCTGAGACGCAATTATTATTTTTACGATTCAAAGTGAATTGTTCTGAATTTGCAAATATGTGACACTGGACAACAAAAGCAGTCTTATGTGTCCATTTTTTTAAATTGACATTTATACATCACATAAAAGCTGAATAAATAAGTTTTCCATTGATGTATGGTTTGTCAGGATAGGACAATATTTGGCCGAGATACAACTATTTGGAATCTGGAATCTGAGGTTTCAAAAAAATCTAAATATTGAGAAAATCGCCTTTAAAAGTTTCCATTTCTGTTGGCGATTGTGCTGCATCCACTTACAAAAATAAAAAAATGATATATTTAAGGTAGAAAAATTTACTATGGATCATGATCTTTACTTAAAGGGTCACTTCACCCATTTCAACATTAATCTTGATTGAAAGTGGGTTATATATGTAGTTAGCCTGACTTCGTCATACTCATATTCTAGAAAGAATGTGAGTCTGAAACTGATCCATTGGGCTGTGATTATGGGGCGTGTTTCAACCGAACCAGGAAAGAAAATGCCTCTGCATTCAATTGGATAGACCTACAACCAATCAGAGCAACGGAGTAAATGACTCATCTTTCCGACCGACAAATGCCTTGATCGCGGTTCTCTGTTCCTCTTTTAAAAGCAATGCGCTGTCGATATCTTCTATAACAGACGCGATGGCATAATCTACACATGATTATTGTTATTTCATAAACAAAGTTCGGGAGGAGCACGTTCAAATAATCAATCCAATCAACGTGTCATCAAATAATACCATGTCTAACGTTACTCTATCAGCATGAGAGGAAGCATATTCACTCTAACTCACCTAACACTCCTCGACAGTTTTTCAGCATCCCTCCACCACCCCGATTCCTCACTCTTGGCTTGTTCTTTCACAGCCAGGAATACGGGGGAGTACTCTGGGTTCGGGCCGAATACCGATCACGGAGCCCTCTCCTCGGACAGCACGTCATATACGCATTTATTCTATCTGACTTATTTGTAAGTGTGAACTCGTGAAATCTCAATTCTCCAGCGGCAGAACTTTGTTGTAAACGAATTCAACCCAAGCGCTCTTTGGTGACGTGAGGATTACGTAACTGCACCTCATCTGTCAATCATCGTATAAAGCCCGCCCTGGCAATTTGATTGGTCCGACCATTTTTTGGCTGATCATAATTACTCCTCAATGGATCGAGTCCAGACCGAACTTCCCGACCAAAAATTGTTGTGGGCGGGGTTCGGGCTGGCAGCCAGGCTAATATGTAGTCGAAATGTAAAAGAAATTTTGAATTTGGTGCCCTCTTGACCGAGAAAAGACAGAAAATAACTTTAGGGCGCATTTTTATGTAAGACAACAACTCCCACAATGCACCACGTTGCACAGCTCCGCAAGCCACTCCCACTAATCCAGAACAGCGCAAACATCAGAGAAATCACTCTTCCGTCTACAAGGCTAGCTGCCAAATGAGTTTGAAATTCATTTCACATAAAATGTCTAGTTAGTTGGCTGTGGCGAGCAGGACGAGGGCGAGGGACGTGAGAGGACAACGCGAGTGATAATGAATGACACCTGTGAGACGCAGCGGTCTCATATCTCACACGGAGGAGCGGAAGCACAAAAGGAACAGGCCTGATTTTATGTTTTGTTTCTGTTGTGTGTGGCCAGCTGGCTTATACTTTTGTTTTGTATTTGTTTATTTTACTATTAAAATGTTTAAATGTTCGCCGGTTCCCGCCTCCTTCTTCCCACAACAATGAACCACGTTACATTGGCAAACTCATTAGCGAATTGTTTGTATTTCTTTCTATATGGTGAATTATTGCATGATACCTGGAAGTTCAGTCAGAACATAATGCGGTGCGACACTAGGATGGTTCACATCACAACACAACGTCCGTGTGCTCGTCTGATTCAGAGATTTCGTCCAGGAGAAATTGCCATCGTTGAAATTCTCTGCAGCTGACAGACTCTATCTGTGTCCGTAGCTTCTCGTCTGCGCCGGGCTGGTCTCCTGCGGCGGCCGCTGCCGCTGCCGACGCCGCCGCCTCTTGTTCCTCCATCAGCCTCAGCTGCTCTTCGCTATATTGTGGCTCGTATAAATAGCCACGAACATCAGTTTCGAGCAAAAGATTTTCAAAATCCTCGTCTTCCATATCGTGTGTCGTACATTCAGCCATTATGGTAAATCTAACTCCTTGAGTGCTTGTTAGCTTAGCTTGCTGTCTTCCAAGCAAGATGGCGGATTAATAGTTTAGTTTCTTCAGGTTTAGTCCCACCCACTGATCTGTAATAGGCCGGTGGGGTGAGTGGGTCCCACGCCCTTGAATAATAATGAGCTAAAGGCTGTAGTTTTCTTAATATGCAATGAAATTTATCTTCCGTCCTATCGTGACGCAAAATGACGATATTTACGTCACGATAGGACGGAAGTAAAACACTTAAATCCTTTTTTCTCCCATCTCAGAAAAAAAACAAGCAAAATTCCACCATCATTATAATATATGACTGGGTTTCTAACAATACAAACCTTAATGCAAATGGTTGAAGTGACCCTTTAATATCCTATGATTTTTGGCATAAAAGAAAAATCGATAATTTTGACCCATACGGTGTTTTGTTGGCTATTGCCACAAATATACCCGTGCGACTTAAGACTGGTTTTGTGATCCAGGGTCACGTATTGCGTTTGAATTGAATCATGAACCATTACAAGATAATGCTGCCCCTCCAAGTTTTCAAAATGCCACTGTCACACTATTCTATAAATGGGCCTGTTTAAATTTGATAATATTTAAATGATGATATTTATGCCGTATTTAACCTAATTTATATACATGCACGTCTACTCATAGAATAATCATTCACATGATCAGCACAATTTTTTTATTTAAATGCAAACAAAAGTAGTATGTGTTTCTTTGGCACATATACAGCAAAAAGTATGTGGACACCATCTTCTAATTAACAGGTTTGGTTATTCCAGTAATTCCAATGAAGACGGACCTCAATTCCACAGCATACAATTACATTCTAGAGAACTATTCAGTGAGAAAGCAGTCGAAACAAATGAAACCAAATCACAAATTAATTCAGATCATTTTGAAAATCCATTTGACCAATTAAACAGATTGAATGATTAAATCTAAGTAATTTACATGGCACTGTTTTCTACTAAAACAAAACTTTTTGGGGGTGTTTATTTACGGCAACAGCGTTTTATGGGTCTGAAAACAGAAAACATGTTTCAAAGTGCAAGTTTTTGAAACCGATACCGTCTCCATGTAAACTAAAAAAATTTGAATTTGTGAAAACCGATGTCATGCACATGCCTGTCTATATATATGTAGCGTTTCTTTGCAAAGTGACATCGCCAACTACTGGCCTGGCAGCATAATACAGCATTTTTAGTCTTCTTTTTTTTTGGATCTGTATGAACAGGGATTATTTTGACAATGTTGTCGCCTGTCCGCGAAAAGTGCAAATGAAAAACCACCGCATTTAGTAAATCATTGTCGTGTAAACATACCCCAATTCTGATTTTGCTAAAATATTCTCAGCTAAAATGTTTCTCAGGTCAGGAGTGCTCATGGTATGCACAGCAGGTATAGCCATAGCCACTGTATTACAATGTCTACAGATGCCTCGGACAGATGATGGGCTGCGTCTGAAAACTAATACATGCTGCCCTGTCTCCTGAGATACCTTCATCTGATCAATTTTTGAAGGCAGCATCGATGTATCCTTCACTGCCTTTGATATCCCACAATCCTGTGCTTTCCATTCTGTGACAGCTGAGCTAGAAAAATAAAGATGGCGTCTGACAGTTGCGGTTGGTCGTCAGTTTGTGTGTAAATTGTACGTTTTTGATCGATATTTTCCACGTAAGCAGTCATTTCTAGCAAGAATTTTCTATTGTAGTCATTAAATATTCACTTAGTTTTCACCAAAGCCCGCTTTATTTAGCTGTAGATCATTAAATCTATACACTGTCCGAAATCAGTTTCGTGACGTACTTTCGTGCGCAAACGCAGCCTGCAAAGTCATTGCCTGATAGGGCAGCGAGGAAACAAGTCAGCTGCCTAAGTTTTCAGACGCAGCCGACTTTTCGTTTTAAATTTGTATTGGAAGCTGAACCCACGTTCTGCTGCTACACTGGTGCACACTCGCCACCAACTGAACAGGGCTGGGAATTACAGTTACAAGTTACAATAGGATTGGACAAGTCAATTGGACAAAATGTCCCTGTCCCAAATGGGACACTTAATGAGCACTTGGAGACTTACATTGTCACCATGTACGTGCGTCTGTTAGTTCCTAACAAGGGTGTCCAATTTGTCTTCTTTTTTTTTTTTTTCAGAAGGGTGCTTACCCTTGTGGCCCATATGCGCCCTTGATGAGCACTTTCGCTGAGCTCTGTAGTGGAGTTCTACCCGTTAGAAAGATACATTACGTCATGAAAGTTTGGACTCAGAGGACGATTGCGAGGGCTTAGGGTTCCATTTGAAAACAGAGTCAATGACTTTGATTTCTTTTAGCAGTGTCTGAAAAATCTAGTCAATGACGGAATATATTTGGTTAACGTAACCTGTTACGGACCCCCTAAAAGAACATGGGGCTTAAAAAATATATGGAATGGGACAAAAAAAAAATGTTCTGTTCCCACAAGAAACTTTGCATTTCCCGTCTGTTGTTTCTCGGAGGAATGCAACATGCTTGTCAGAGAACATAAATGTATTGATGTAATTTTTTACATCAATTTCATATTTTTTTCCCTTCACCATGTTTTTTTAGGGGCTCCTTACTTTTGGGCCCCACTGTACACATAAAAAATAATATACAAAATAATCAAAATTCTATACAAAGATTAGTCAAAACTACAAAAAACAACAAACGATAAATTAACTTACAGAGATTATAGCCCTCCACATTACACTGGACATTCAAATATATTTTTGAGTAAGACTACACTGATCAGTGTAAATGACAAACTATCACATCAACTTTATAATAAATGAAAGCATGTTACTCTATTTATGCTAACCAGGTGAAAGTCTTTCAATTTACAGTGCAAAGTTTTTGATTTTCAAACACTGTTAATGTGTACTGATTATGATCTACTGCTGCTGGGCATCTTCATTCCAATTACAGCATTACATCATGCTCTTTATCTGTACCACCATCTATAATAAAACACAAAAGAATCACAGACGTTAAAAGACACAGAGAAATAGTGATCTACATGTAATGCTAATGCTACAAATGTGGGTGTTTTTTTTTACATATGCAAGATTATTAGCTATTTTTTACATTCTCTAATGGGTTAACTGAAATGGGAAAATTAGTACATAAGAGATTTTAAATGAAATGTTTGCAATGTTTTTGATGTTAAAATACTTTCTTTTCCCAGTTTAATATGCAGAAACATGTTAAATTATATTCTTTTTGATATCAAGCTGATGGTGATCAGTTGAAACAAGAAGCGAAACACACAATGATATGTCAAGATTTAGGGCTCCTCTTTTTAATAAATAATACAATTACAAATAATGATAAATCGAAAATGTTGAAATATACAGTACCATATACTTGTCACTGCTCAGTGGGTAGCATTTTCGCCTGCTTTGGGTCCCGGTGTTTCTCTTTGGTGTCTTCTACCTCTGTTGACGTGGCTTTTCTGGTTTCTCCCTCTATCCAAAGACATGCAGGACAGGTCAATTGGAGACAGTAAATTGCCCTTAGGTGTGAGTGTGAATGTGTGTGAGAGCGTCCATCCATCCAGGGTGATTCCCTGCCTACGGCCCAAGACACTGGGATAGGATAAAGCTTTCCCATTTCCTAACATACAGGACAAGTGGTTTGGAAAATGGATGGATGGATACCCAGTACTTCAGTTCATGTCATCAAAGAGGAAAACTGGGACTTTATAAAGTAAAGTCAATTCACAGGAACTTTAATATTTGTAATGGTGTTTCTTTGGAATGGTGTTTGATGTCTGAATTAAGTCACATCACACGCACGCACACACGCACGCACGCACGCACGCACGCACGCACACACCTGTCTGTTCTTAGTGTTCAGATATCAGATGCAGATGTGATCAAGTAAAATAGCAGGATTTTACTCAGCCTAAGTTATTTCAGTGGCATCTTTTACTTTTCCATCCGTCTGGTGTATTTTTTACAATAAGAATCATTTATAATAAAACAGGGTAGTTTTACAAGAAACTTTCATGCTTGAATTGGACTTTATATTATATTAATTCATATTACTTACTCTTCCCACAGGGCCAGGATACTTTAACCCAACCCCTCTTGATCGCAATACAGATTATGATCAGGATCACGACTGCCACTGCCAACACTGGACCAGTTGTTTCCCAATGTGATCTCGGGGGGAGCTCTGTAATAGTTCAGTAGAGACATTAATGGTACACTCCTGCTATTCTGACCTTATATGTTGACAGACAGGCTGATTAACATTTTATTTAATTCCCAATGCCTAATACATTTGCATGACCATTTACATGAGGCATTTAATAAGACTGCAGTACCCCATCTAAAATCTGCCGGTGATCAACACCAGCAATCAGTTCTTCTCAATACTTGCTCATTTCAAAGGACACTAATGTCACCATTGTCAAACTCAAAAGGTTTCCATCCTCCAGAGGGTGACTGAATCGCAAAAGAATCCTTCATTGTATCACAATGAAATATCATGACTTTTTTTTTTTTAATGCTTAAAAGGAATAGTTCACCAAAAATGATTTATTTATTAATTATTATTTATATATATATATATTTGGAATGACATGGTGCATAGCCTAAATGAGTTTTCATTTTAGGTTTCACTTAATTATAATTGCCAGTTAATGGAAATATAATGCCATACATCTCTCCATTTTGGTCTACATTAAGGCAAAATTAGGTGTGAATTTAAGCAAAAAATATGATGATTTGATAATTAAGCCTATATAAAAACCAACAAAATCCTTAAAAAAACGATATATTATAGAAAAGTTTGAGCCACTCACCACTAACCGCAATGTGGAATTTCCTGTGTAAGATCGTGCTGCTGTTGTTGATCTCCAGTTCATAGTCTCCAGGATGTTCAATTTGAATGTTTCTGATGATGAGGTCTCGGGTATGATCATTCAGTTTGACCACATTTTTCCATCTCGCATCAATAATGCCATTTAATCCGTTAACTTGCTCGAGACCATCGACGGTTCCGAGGTTTGTAAATTTACATTTACGGAATTATTGTACTATCAAAGTATTAATTCATATAGACTTACAATATGTCATTTGAAAGCTCAGAAGCTCAAGATTAGAAATCTACAGTCGTGATATTATAGCGATATACTCTTTTTAATACGTATATCAGGAGTTCGTATTAATACACACAACACCGAAACAGGGAGCTCTGGACTGTTTTTGTCCAGTGACGATGACAGATAAATTCAGTCATGCAAACATCGGTGTAGTGTTCATCATAATTATCCGGAAGACAAAACCAGTTTTTTTTTTTTTTTTAAATGGCAAATTTCAGACGAATACTGAAACATTAGCTTTGTTTACGCAACATTCTCCTGAGAGTATCATGTTTTTTTATTGTCCAGGAAATTATGCAATTATGCAAATATGCAAGTATATAGCCTAAAACGCTATATTAGCCTACCTTGTTAGTCTATGAACAGAATAACCCCGCCCCCTGAGTTCTTTTTGCAGCGCTGATTGGTCAGTGACTCAAAACATTCTAACAACGTGACCTAAAAAAACCTGTAATATTCACTTAGTCAGTGTAACGCTAGTAGTGGCAGTTTTGAAGTAAAATCCACTTAAATAATTACAGAGAATAAGAGAATATATAGATTGTTTAGATTCCCCATTCAGCCATGTGTAGTTCAAGCATAGAATTTTGTGTAATCTTAATTTTTGTATTATTACTGAAGTTTCCTTGTGTAATTCATGCGTCCTTGGCATCACGCAACAGAATTGAAAAAAATAGTAGGCTAACGGTATTGAACAGGTTTTTTTAAACACTCCCCTTATTTTCTATTGGTTGCTCAAACAGGTAGTCCTGCCCCATTCTCACATTATGTTGAGTTAATGTTGCTTTGTCAAGCTGGTTGAAACAAATCAAAGTTTGGAAAACAGCAGTCACAGTTTTCCCTTTTCATGGAAATTCATGAACAGCTCATTTATAGGCCTAGTTGATGCTTTATATTAAACTGGGAGAGGAAAATATATTTTAACTTTGAAAACACATCACTTTTAGATCCTTGAATCAACCTGAAACAAATTTAGCAACCCATTTTTAATGCAATTTGATGCGTTAAGTGAAATGGAATATTCAATGAGAAAATAAATAAATAAATAGGGCAGGACTATGTGACTTCCACAATATCCTATAAAGAATTACTGTTTAAAAAGAAACAGAGAAATCAACAGATGGAAAGAAGTGCAAAACTGTGAATGTGTGTAGAGTGTAGATGGCAAAAGAACTGTTTGGATTCTCAGATTTGAACATATGAATCAAATTTCAGAATGAACTGACATGAGAAGAGCCAGGTTTCTAACTTGATGTGCACTGTGCTTTCAGACCAAACATGAAAGTTTTAGACAAAACAAGACTGTTATAGTGTTCATACAGCCACAACAACTGTGCTTAGCGTAAATCATGTTTTGTGTTTCATATTAATTACTGCTATTTTAAAATATCAAGAGCCCCTTTTAAAAAGTTGTATTCTTCAAACGGAAACCCTTAGGAACCTAATTTTTTTAGTGGCTCCATCTTCAAATTTGATTTATAACTTGGTCAGAAGAATTGTGACTTGGACTTAATTGCTTATTAAGTTGTTCTGGCACATTTTCATTTATTTACTCATTATTATTTACTTATGTAAATAAATGTACTATTACTTTTCAAAATATTTAAGCCTCCCTTATTCTTTGTGTACACTGAAATAATTAATATGGATACTTGTGAAACGAACTCTCAACTCTCATCTTTCTAAAGAGCCGTCAGTTATGCCTGTAGTCCAGAGGGTTCATGAACTGTGACTGGTTTAGTGTGTGTATGTCAGGTTTGGGTTTGAGCTCAACTAGTGGGGGCGACAGTTAACAGGTTAAGTCAGCAATGAGGACTCCTCGATCTCCAAACTTCCACAGTATCTGATCATCTTTCTCTATTTTAGTTACACCCGTCTGTAGAGATACCGTATCTCCCTCCATCAATGACACTGACACCACATCATCTGTCACAGTGACAAACACAATTGCATTTAGTCTATTAACTCTGTCATTCTACCTATTCGTCTTTTGAAGTTGCTTTGCAAATATATTTTGTGAAAATCTACACAATTTTATACAGTTACATTATGTCAGACAATATAAATATTAATATTACAATTTTCTTGAGTTCTCTTCTCAGAATAAGCACACTGCACTCTGAATATTCTATTTTGAACTATTTATTTTACAGAAGAAAAAAAAAGTCAAAATCCATCTTTACAGGTAAAACATGATCATTTAGCATAATCTCTTTTTTAAATTGTTCTCAGACAATTAAAGGTGCAGAAAAGCGATTTCTGAGATACTGCGGATATTTAAATTCAGCCCAAACAAACACACCCCTCCCTTTATTGCACCAAAAATGCACAAACACGTAACGTAAGAGTGGATGTCTCTTTATCACAGGTAAAGCAAAGCAAAATAATGCTGTTGAGAAAGATGTTGAATGAACTACAGGAAAAAAAAAAAAAGTTCAGTACACAATAATAATAAGCAATAGTTTGTTGTTAGTCACCAGCAGGACACCTGCCCCAAACAAACAGTGACACTCAAAACTGTCCTGTTTCTAGCTAACATTACAACAACAGCATATACCGGTATGTGTGAAACACAGCAAATCCAGTGTTACTCACGTATAGAGCAGAAACAACACAACCGTAACTGGAAAGCTTTTCTAATATTAACGCTGGTCCTAAAGCTCCTGCCTGATCATAACCCTTCTTCTTTTCCAGTGATGTTCCTCTGAGCTTTTCTCTTTTGTAAAGTCACTCAGCTGTCTCTCTTTTTCTACAGTCTTTCTTCAAATCTCTAGGGCTGCCCTCGGCTAAGGATTTTCCTAGCCAACTCTTATGTATGCCATTAGTCAGGGCAGAAATGCTAAACCATAATGAGCATTTAAAATATAAATTAAGCGCTCAAGCGTGCGCTTAAAGTTTGTCACAGCGACACTGACACTCATCACATGAACTTTTCTAAAATCAGAATGCAAACAAAAAGAGTAACCTATAATATAAATAACAGACTTAGAAAGGAACACTATTGTCAGGGAGAAGTGAGCTCTGTGTCTTGCTCACAATGAAGCCGGCCTTTGAGAAGATGATGTGGATGTGGAAGTTAAGTTACACGTGTGGTACTAATTTAGCGTCCACACTCCACATGAACACTTGGATATGCACCTAATATTAGCGCACATTTATCTAGGTTATCGTTAAAGACAGAGCAAGTGGCTACATAAAGTGGCTACGGTTAGGATACATGTTTTTAAAGGGACACTTCACCCATTTGCATTAAGCTTTGTATCTTTAGAAACCCAGTCATATTTTTTAATGGTCATGGTTTATTCCCTTATTTTCCCCTGAGTTGGGAGAAATAAGGATTTAAGTGTTCCACTTCCTGCTTTTTTATGACGTAAAAATTGTCATTTTGCGTCATAAAAAGCAGGAAGTCCCATTTCTTTGTATAAGGGTTAAGACTACAAACACTAGCTCATCATTTATCCAAGGGGTGGACCCACTCACGCTACAGACCTATTACAGATCAGTGGGTGGGACTTCACTTGCAGAAACTAAAAACAATATCCGCCATCTTGTTTGGAAGCTAAGCTAACAAGCGCTGTGGAGCCAGATGGGAAGTTACGACAATGACAGAAGGAAATAAACATGATATGGAAGAAGAGGATTTTGAAAGTCTGCTGCTCGAATCCGATGTTCGTGGCTATCTTTACGAGTCGCAATATAGCGAAGAGCAGCTGAGGCTGATGGAGGAACATGAGGCGGCAGAAGCCGAGGCAGAAGACCTGCCTGCGCGGACGAGGAGCCCGGATTGGCTCAAATTGAGGCGGACGAGGAGCCCGGACCGGCTCGAGTTGAGGCGGACGAGGAGCCCGGATTGGCTCGAGTTGAGGCGGACGAGGAGCCCGGACTGGCTCGAGTTGAGGCGGACAAGGAGCCCGGATTGGCTCGAGTTGAGGCGGACAAGGAGCCCGGACTGGCTCGAGTTGAGGCGGACTGGTCGTGTCGTTCTACGCGGTTGTGTCGGCAATCCGACTGAAATATCCTGCTCCAGATAGCCAGTACTGCGGGCACCAATAAGTTGAGGAAGCTCAGGAGGAACTATTGTTGTTATATTGTATTGTTGAACTTTTATTGTTAACATAATTCTTTTTGTTGATATAATTATTTAAATAAATGGTTCACATTTACGTTGTTGTTTCTCTTATTAGTGTTCTATTCGAAGTGTATGTTAGATAAATAGTTATTGGACGACCAACATTTCATCAGTGGAACTACTAACCTACTGTTACCTTACATGATAATAGATAACAAAATAATGGTCATGCCTACATTTTTTTATTCTTATTTTGCAAGTCTAAATTGCATTAAAATGTTCAGACTGAACATTCATCATAAATAGAAACGAGGAGTAAACTAGATTTTTTTTCTGTGAAATGAATTTCAGACTCTGGCGGTACCAAAGCCTAGTAGGCGGAAGAGTGCTTTCTCTGAATCTGATAGGCGGATAACTCATCAGCGTTGTTCTGGATTAGTGGGAGTGGTTTTTGGAGCTGTGCATGTGGTGCATTGTGGGAGTTGTGGTTTTCAGTACAAATGCACCCTAAAGTTACTTTCTGTCTTTACTCCGTCAAGGCACCGAATTTGACATTTTTATTACATTTCGACTACATATATGACCCACTTTCAATAAATATGAATGTTCCCACGGGTGAAATGCTCCTTTAAGTCATGTTTGAGGTTGCACATCACCTTTTTGTGGTCATTCTTTACCCTATTGGAATGTCCTCACATTTTGGCTTTTCTGCCCAACATGTTACCGCATGAACCAGCCGTGGTAATGATCTGTCACTGCGTGACTCCGCCAATGCCTGTGGAGATTTTTTTTTGCGACTTACAATTAAAATTCCCTCTTCTTATCGCTTAGTTTACTATTAGGGGCCAGTCCCACAAATCTCCCTATTGCTCGCTCTCTCTCCTCCCCCATTATGATTGGACACGTCCCCTACTGGTCTGATCTACTTTTAACAGCGTTTCTCAGAAATTGCTTACAGCACCTTTAATTATTAAATTTTAAGACTTGAGTTACTCACCACGGACAGTAACACTGAATCTCTTCGTTATCTCAGTTGTGCTCTTGATCTTTAGTTGATAAAGTCCAGTGTGTTTAGTTCTGATGTTTTTGATGGTGAGAGATCCAGTTTGTTTGTCCAGCTCCAGTCTGTCTCCGAATCTCTCATCTTCCTTAGTAGAGAAGATCCCAGCTGCTTCATTCATGTTAGCTATGATAGAGTTATCATCTCCAAACATCCACAGTATCGTATCTTCTCTCTTTATTTCAGTAACATTAGTGTTTAAAGTGACAGAATCTTCCTCCATCACTATCACTGTCTTCACTCCGTCTGCCACAGCAACAAACACATCTGAAGAGAGATTGCAAAGTGTTCATTTATGTGCTGTTATTATTATTATTAATAATTCTTATATATATATAGCTAAATTTCAACCGTAGTCCCTGGGTTGGGGTCCAATACTGCTGAAAATCAGTGTATTCACAAATAAAATAAATAAGGACACAATTTTTATTTTTAAGTTAACTATTCTTTATAATATGTACTCACAGTGTTGCAATATACTTGATGCAATCTATTATAAAAAGTAAAAAATTAAAGGGAGGAGAAAACATACTCATGCCAGAATATTGCTCAATCCTCGCCATGTTGGATTCTTCATGACCAGATGGAGAAACTGGAAAACACAAGAGAATAAAAATAAACTACAGAAAACATTATTTGTAAAAAAAATATTTTCACAGTTATTTTCACAGCCTCAGATGTAAGCTTTTGCTCGTTTCTACAGGTTGTTGTGTTGTGTAAATGTTAAATATGATTTATATGTAAAAAATATGATAATGCATTATTATAGATGCTTTTGGAAACTGAGATTTATTTTTATCTTTCTTTAGTATTTATATCCTGCTAAAACAGTAAGAAATAAATTTGCGTTGTACTCAGAATTTTTTCACAGGCCGTTAGAGACACTTAGTGTGACAACTTGCCCTGAAAATATAATTTTTTACTAAATTGAAAACAAAAACAAAAAACGATGTATTCTTTGGCTCATACAGTGACCTGATCAATAAAACCTTATTTGAAATTAAAGAGTGACTGAGAAATTAGTGCCTCCCCAATTAGCAATTACATTCGTATATTTTGACAAAATTCCTATTATTGCACCAGGTCAAACAGTGCCATCCATTTAAGGAAAAAATATATTTGGATTGTACAGAGGTGACTCAACAGCATATAGTAGAAAGAAGCAAAACATGTCATATCAGGCAAAAATCAGCATGACTCCGCGCTACACACACACACACACACACACACAAACACACACACACACACACACACACGGCTACATCAAGCTTATACATAAAAGGACATTATAAACATTACATATGCGTTTCTCAAACTTTAATATAGGCTAATGTTGTCACATTTATCTCACACAAATAAATATATTAAACTGTGAACGTTAGTGTAAAGTAAGAGTGCTACTACTACTGACACACTACCCCACGCCACGACCAGGGTGAGTTGAAATATTTGCAGACTTGTGTCCACAAATGTGCATAATATTATAGGCCGTCAGCGCCCTCTAGAGTCTATATCACCAAACACACACAAGCACACGCACGCACACGCACGCACAACCAACCTACCCCCAAAAATACACTTAAACTGGTTCTGTGTGATTTATCACAACGTCCATTTGACAAAAATGAATACAAGTTTGAATTTTATAAAACACTGCAGATATTAAAAACGGAAGATAGAAGCAAATGCGCATTTTCTTTCTTATTTTGAAACCGAAAGTGTTGAATATTAATAAAAACAATTGTCTTACCGTCCACGAGAAATAAAACCCCCAAAAGAAAGGAAAGGTTCCTCATTGTGATGGCGTTCCTGACCGCATCTAAACTGAATGACAGCAGTAATTCAGTGTAGCCTATGATGATGGACTCGTGTCAAACCGAACAAGTCACGTGATTTCTGCGAAAGAGGATGTGTTACGTCATAATATTTTGACGTGAACCTGGACTGGGTCAAAAGGTCAAACGTCTTCATACACAGACACTTGATCATGGTATAAAATAGGTTTTAATTCGTAGTTAGTTTGTTCAGATTAATGGTTTATAGGATGGGACTTTAAGAAATTGTCCAGGGGCCAGTAAATAAAATGACCCAATAGTGGTGTTTTTATTTTATATTTACAATGTTTAGTCATTCATTAGCAACAGTCATCGTTAGCCAGCCATGTATTATGACGCAACCGTTTATCAAAACAGTAGATATATTTCAGATTCAGATGCAAGTTCTGAAATATCAGAACGTAAATTATTCCAATAATTAAAAAAGATATCTCATTAAAATTATAGCCTAATAAATAGCCTACTTACTTGATGCTTGAAAACTGGGTGACAAATGTTGACAGCTAATAGCAGTTTCTTATGGGATACAAAAGAGTCTTCCACAGGATGTGCTTCTACCAGAAAAGCTCAGGTAAGCTATTCGCTTTCAACAATCCGAGAACACGAATGGACACGTTCGACACATGCGCACTACCAAGTGAAGCGTTCTATCTCAAAAGACTGCAAACATGTCATTTTCAGACTAGTAAATAAATGTTTTTAATTTCCACGTGGTTTTCTCGTTTGACTGATTAAGATATCTGTCTCTGCCTGACTGTCTATTCAGTGTCTTTCTTTAATTACATTTTTTTTTATTCAAATTAAATTACAAAAAAAATATAAAAAAATAAACATTGAATAGCTATCAATTGACATGGAGACAGGGAATTGTTCAAATTATTATATGAAATCAATATTCACAGCAAATGGCAGAACAAAACATAGGATATCAACAGCTATCCAGTTTGACTGGATATTGCACAGCCTTTATAACATGTCAACAAGTAGGCCTATAACAAGTGTATGGCCACAAGGTATTAAATGTGGTGTTATTCAACCACGCACATTCATTAAGAAAATGGCGGAGCAAGCGGCTGGTGACTTTGGTCATAGATATACATAATAAAGTTATGATTGTGGTGAGGTGAAAGTGAAAGTATAAAGCGGAAAGTATCGTCAACGCACAATAAGACATTTCATAATAAAAGTCTTACCAGTATACACATACATCATAAAGGGAATTTAGAACAACTTCCAAGAAGTAGGCTATCATCACTGCCTTTAACTGTAGTGCAAAAAAATTTTGCCTGCCTCCAAGTGAGCATACAATCTTTAGTGCTTCCTTTGCTGGGCAGCATCACCACTCCATGTTGATCTTTTGCAGATATATTTATAGCCTACATGTAACAAAAAAAAATATATATATATTTGGCTTCATACACAGTAAGCCAATACAATAAATTCAAACAAACTCTCACCAAACACACATTTAAAAATACTTATTAATGTGATATGATATGATATTTGTCAAAAAGAGATAGATATTTATCATGTTAGGCTGGATGGGTTTAAGAATGTTGAAAGCTAAGGCTGGGTATCTGCATGGATTTCCCATTAGATTTGAATTAATTCGGAGTCACAAGGTCAGATGTGGTTATAGCTATCAGTTAATTTGGGATCGTTTCAGATATATATTGCATGTCAACAAATATCACTGGCCATTACAGGTTAACAATCTAATATCATTATAATCATTGAGCACAGAGGAGATTAGAGTAATTTTGGCACATCAACTAACTCTCATTAGAGTATTAGTAGACTGACTTGTCTCATTAAGCAGCCAAGAAATACGGTGTCAGAGTGTAATGTTAGAGGATAGCGAGCAAAAAAAAAAGTCTTAAAAATGCAAACAGTTAAAGAAGTTTAGCACGATATACTAAAAGTGACCGCTTCGAAGAAAATGAGAGGTGACCACACCCAACAGTGAGACCTGACCTAAAGGAACAATCAATCATTAATCCCTCCATCAGTAAGGATCTGTGTGTGTGTTTGTTTATGTGATTTATGAGGACACAAATGTGTATAATGACATGTCTATTACACTGCTATTACAACTTATGGGTGGTTTATGAGGACATTTCAAAAGTCCTCATAAATCAAATGGCTTAAAAAACATAAACAATGTTTTTACAAAAATTTAAAATGCAGCATGTCTCCTGTGATGGGTAGGTTTAGGGATAGGGCCAGTGTAAGGGGATAGAATATATAGTTTGTACAGTATAAAAACCATTACGCCAATGGAGAGTCCTCATAATGCTGTCGCACCAACATGTGTGTGTTTGTGTGTGTGTGTTTGTGTGAATCTCCAAAGACGAACAAGCAAGAAAGACTTCCAGATCCTTAATACAAATTGAAATTCTGTATATAAAACAGAAGAGATAATTTGTAAAATGTGTAAAAATGTAAAATGAAAGCTTAATATTAATAATATTGTAAGACTTGATTTTCCTGCTAAGACAAAAGCTGAGATCAAAACGCCCTACCATAACACAATAAATAAGCACCCCTGGAGAGAAGACCTCAAAGAAAGAGCACAGGACATCGCCTTGTCCAAACTTTTCTCCTTCCTTTTCTGCACATCTCCCTCTCCCCTCTTCCTTCTTCCTTTCCCCTGATTCAAATCACAGAAAGTTCACTAAGAATGTATACGCCACGTATGATGTATCTTGTGAACAGTGGCGTAGGTTTGATTTTGAAATTGGTGGGGACGGAGACATCAATATATAAATATATTTTAAGTTTTGATTGAAATTATTTCTAGGGATATATCAGTGTCACTGGATATTGTAGGGACACATCCCTAGCGTCCCTACTAAATTCTACGCCCCTGCTTGTGAATCTATTGTTTATTTCCCATTTTATGTTTGGTATTATTTTAAATGTCTCAGCACGATTGGTAAAATTGTCTCAATTCCATTGCAGTCATTGGTATTATGAGAAAGGCTGAAAGCCTTTTTCTCCTTTTTGGGTGGTGTCTATTCAAGATAACTGATAATCCTCTACTCTCCCCAGTAAACCAGGTGTAACCCTCTGGGGTATGAATAGACCCAAAACAAGCCTTTTTGTTCTGGTCTGGGTATTTAAGGGTAAGTGGCAGAGCAGTCTTTGGGAATCTGTACCCAGAAACCCCCATGCAGTGCTGTGTCAGTGTCTTAAACTCGAAACACACTCACACTCCACTGTGTGTCTCTGTCACTTTATGCATTTCTTACTCTTAGAGTCATCTTTGAGCAATTGACGTATTTATTATTTCTGGAATATACTTGTGTAATTGGCATGATGCATTTTTAGCTGACAAATAAAATGTTATATTTGATTTAGAGTGGACTCTCCTAAATCATTATGACCAGTAGATTATGAGGAGGCTGGTATAAGGGGATTTACAGTCAAAGACCCAGAACCAGACATGATGATTGAAGACCTGGAGTTAGAATTATAATACATTTAAGAAAAGTTTTACTGAATATAGTTTGCAGTTTCATCAGCAGAAGTCAGCTTCAAGACTCACATGGAGTTCGTAGGCCGCTGTTACTGCATTCAGATATCAAATACAGACATTAGAGAATACATGAAGGAACAGTTCAGTGATCACACTGGTAACTTCTATAAACAAAGTAAAATCTCACAAGCCTAGAGAAGTCATTCAACTCATTTGATAGGAAAAATATTGATTAATACCTTGATTATAATCACTCAATACATATACATTGAAGCAGAACATTGATTCCAGAATCCCCCCCTCACTGGTGCTACCACAGATCTGTCTACAGGATAGGTCACACTGTATGAACGGAGCAGTCACGTCATCTGAAGAGCTTTTGATATCTGTCTATCACTGACTTGGCAAGTTGTACAGAAGTGGCTAAATAAACGACACTTTTTTTGTACGAGTGAGCAGTAGGCAACCGTTTAAAAGGTATTAGCAAACCCGGCACCCTCTGACCAAGATCAGACTGGCGAGACCGTGTCCGTGAGATCCACAATTGGGTCCCGAATGAACAGATAATTGAAATAATGGGTTACCCAAAATAATCAAATATTTAAATTATTCAATAACCAATTGTAACCCAGGTTAAAATCTGTTAATCCTTTCAATGTATATTATGTATCGTATATAATAGTAATAATGAATTGTTATATATATAGGCCTATATACACTCACCGGCCACTTTATTAGGTACCCCATGCTAGTAACGGGTTGGACCCCCTTTTGCCTTCAGAACTGCCTCAATTCTTCGTGGCATAGATTCAACAAGGTGCTGGAAGCATTCCTCAGGGAGTTTGGTCCATATTGACATGATGGCATCACACAGTTGCCGCAGATTTGTCGGCTGCACATCCATGATGCGAATCTCCCGTTCCACCACATCCCAAAGATGCTCTATTGGATTGAGATCTGGTGACTGTGGAGGCCATTTGAGTACAGCGAACTCATTGTCATGTTCAAGAAACCAGTCTGAGATGATTCCAGCTTTATGACATGGCGCATTATCCTGCTGAAAGTAGCCATCAGAAGTTGGGTACATTGTGGTCATAAAGGGATGGACATGGTCAGCAACAATACTCAGGTAGGCTGTGGCGTTGCAACGATGCTCAATTGGTACCAAGGGGCCCAAAGAGTGCCAAGAAAATATTCCCCACACCATGACACCACCACCACCAGCCTGAACCGTTGATACAAGGCAGGATGGATCCATGCTTTCATGTTGTAGACGCCAAATTCTGACCCTACCATCCGAATGTCGCAGCAGAAATCGAGACTCATCAGACCAGGCAACGTTTTTCCAATCTTCTATTGTCCAATTTCGATGAGCTTGTGCAAATTGTAGCCTCAGTTTCCTGTTCTTAGCTGAAAGGAGTGGCACCCGGTGTGGTCTTCTGCTGCTGTAGCCCATCTGCCTCAAAGTTCGACGTACTGTGCGTTCAGAGATGCTCTTCTGCCCACCTTGGTTGTAACGGGTGGTTATTTGAGTCACTGTTGCCCTTCTATCAGCTCGAACCAGTCTGGCCATTCTCCTCTGACCTCTGGCATCAACAAGGCATTTCCGCCCACAGAACTGCCGCTCACTGGATGTTTTTTCTTTTTCGGACCATTCTCTGTAAACCCTAGAGATGGTTGTGCGTGAAAATCCCAGTAGATTAGCAGTTTCTGAAATACTCAGACCAGCCCTTCTGGCACCAACAATCATGCCACGTTCAAAGTCACTCAAATCACCTTTCTTCCCCATACTGATGCTCGGTTTGAACTGCAGGAGATTGTCTTGACCATGTCTACATGCCTAAATGCACTGAGTTGCCGCCATGTGATTGGCTGCTTAGAAATTAAGTGTTAACGAGCAGTTGGACAGGTGTACCTAATAAAGTGGCCGGTGAGTGTATATATATATATACACTCACCGGCCACTTTATTAGGTACACCTGTCCAACTGCTCGTTACAACCAAGGTGGGCAGAAGAGCATCTCTGAACGCACAGTACGTCGAACTTTGAGGCAGATGGGCTACAGCAGCAGAAGACCACACCGGGTGCCACTCCTTTCAGCTAAGAACAGGAAACTGAGGCTACAATTGCACAAGCTCATCGAAATTGGACAATAGAAGATTGGAAAAACGTTGCCTGGTCTGATGAGTCTCGATTTCTGCTGCGACATTCGGATGGTAGGGTCAGAATTTGGCGTCTACAACATGAAATCATGGATCCATCCTGCCTTGTATCAACGGTTCAGGCTGGTGGTGGTGGTGTCATGGTGTGGGGAATATTTTCTTGGCACTCTTTGGGCCCCTTGGTACCAATTGAGCATCGTTGCAACGCCACAGCCTACCTGAGTATTGTTGCTGACCATGTCCATCCCTTTATGACCACAATGTACCCAACTTCTGATGGCTACTTTCAGCAGGATAATGCGCCATGTCATAAAGCTGGAATCATCTCAGACTGGTTTCTTGAACATGACAATGAGTTCGCTGTACTCAAATGGCCTCCACAGTCACCAAATCTCAATCCAATAGAGCATCTTTGGGATGTGGTGGAACGGGAGATTCGCATCATGGATGTGCAGCCGACAAATCTGCGGCAACTGTGTGATGCCATCATGTCAATATGGACCAAACTCCCTGAGGAATGCTTCCAGCACCTTGTTGAATCTATGCCACGAAGAATTGAGGCCGTTCTGAAGGCAAAAGGGGGTCCAACCCGTTACTAGCATGGGGTACCTAATAAAGTGGCCGGTGAGTGTATATATATATTTATAAATGGTCGTATATTGATAGATGTATTTGCGCAGAGTGCGTGCGCGCCCGCGACCTAACTATATTATTAGTTTCTAATTAAAGAACACAATCTAAATTTGATAATCATTTGAAATTGGAGTCAGATTAATCGTGGAGCTAAAGTAATATTGGAACTAAATTCTAATAAATGAAGTGAACTTCACTGGAGCGCTAACAAAACATACACTCATTATCCCTTCACACACACCGTTGGATTCCGTCGTTGGGCCGATGGGTGGTCCTTGATGCATTTAAGAAATTATTTAACTCTCAAATTTTTTTGAGACTTTAGCTTTCAGTGTATGTAATATGACATACACTCACCGGCCACTTTATTAGGTACACCTGTCCAACTGCTCGTTAACACTTAATTTCTAAGCAGCCAATCACATGGCGGCAACTCAGTGCATTTAGGCATGTAGACATGGTCAAGACAATCTCCTGCAGTTCAAACCGAGCATCAGTATGGGGAAGAAAGGTGATTTGAGTGACTTTGAACGTGGCATGATTGTTGGTGCCAGAAGGGCTGGTCTGAGTATTTCAGAAACTGCTAATCTACTGGGATTTTCATGCACAACCATCTCTAGGGTTTACAGAGAATGGTCCGAAAAAGAAAAAACATCCAGTGAGCGGCAGTTCTGTGGGCGGAAATGCCTTGTTGATGCCAGAGGTCAGAGGAGAATGGCCAGACTGGTTCGAGCTGATAGAAGGGCAACAGTGACTCAAATAACCACCCGTTACAACCAAGGTGGGCAGAAGAGCATCTCTGAACGCACAGTACGTCGAACTTTGAGGCAGATGGGCTACAGCAGCAGAAGACCACACCGGGTGCCACTCCTTTCAGCTAAGAACAGGAAACTGAGGCTACAATTTGCACAAGCTCATCGAAATATGACAATAGAAGATTGGAAAAACGTTGCCTGGTCTGATGAGTCTCGATTTCTGCTGCGACATTCGGATGGTAGGGTCAGAATTTGGCGTCTACAACATGAAAGCATGGATCCATCCTGCCTTGTATCAACGGTTCAGGCTGGTGGTGGTGGTGTCATGGTGTGGGGAATATTTTCTTGGCACTCTTTGGGCCCCTTGGTACCAATTGAGCATCGTTGCAACGCCACAGCCTACCTGAGTATTGTTGCTGACCATGTCCATCCCTTTATGACCACAATGTACCCAACTTCTGATGGCTACTTTCAGCAGGATAATGCGCCATGTCATAAAGCTGGAATCATCTCAGACTGGTTTCTTGAACATGACAATGAGTTCGCTGTACTCAAATGGCCTCCACAGTCACCAGATCTCAATCCAATAGAGCATCTTTGGGATGTGGTGGAACGGGAGATTCGCATCATGGATGTGCAGCCGACAAATCTGCGGCAACTGTGTGATGCCATCATGTCAATATGGACCAAACTCCCTGAGGAATGCTTCCAGCACCTTGTTGAATCTATGCCACGAAGAATTGAGGCAGTTCTGAAGGCAAAAGGGGGTCCAACCCGTTACTAGCATGGGGTACCTAATAAAGTGGCCGGTGAGTGTATTTGTGTGCTAAATTTTAATTAGCTAAATCAGCTCTAAGATTAGCAGCATGTTGATTGCTTCATTATGATTTAATTCCAACATCATTATGTTTGTAGCAGTGATGTGCGGTGGCAGTTTAAAATGAGGAGGTGTCCTCTCATTTTATTATATACTGTATATCAAATGTACATTTATATCCGTTACACTTAATTTTCCTGGTTAAATAAACATTAAATGAAAAGAGAGACAAATACAACTCTAGCATTTTTGTTTTTTTGCTATAACTATGTAGATTTTTATTTATAAAAAACAAAGTATCAATGTCATCAAGTTAGTTTTCACACATTTTTACATTTATTCCAAAACAATAACTTTAATGTATATTATTTGTGAACTAATGTTCAGCTTTACTTTTTAAGTCAACTTATTTTCAGCAGTCATCAAGCTTGTACACACTGGTCAAAGACACAAAGATGTACTTTTTTAATTTCCCCAAGTGTATTGCTCACTAAAAAAGCAGTCATCAAGTTTAGACCATTTCAAGTTTGATTTTGACATAACATAAATGGTGAAATGGCTGAGTTGTTTACTTACTTTTTAATTAGTCTTCCTATTAACGCCATCATTTTCTCCAGTCAGACCAATGAGAACGCACACAAAACCTGCGGATGTCGCTGTTGCTTTATTAAAAACGAGCAACTTTTACACTTTTTAATGTCACATTTTGTAATATTTGCGCCGGTTTAATTTTTGTAATATTTATTATTTTCTCTTCCAGTTTTTTGAGGAGACACTGCCTCCCTTGACTCCTCGGAGGAAACGCCCCTGGTCTCTAGGCCTTTTACTGAAGATCCAGATTTCTGGTTTTTGGACCCGTCTGATCTCTGAACAGACTGAGCTTCTTCCTCCGGTGTTCCTCCTGGAAACAAACAAACTATCAGTTGCATGTTTCTGCTAATGCTGTATCATTTCATTTAAAAGTCTCAATCTCTCTTAACACATGTGTCCATTAGCAATTATGTTTAAATTGTAATACATAAGAGCTAGAATAAACTTAAATAATATAAAACAATGACCTTTTACTTTTCAATCAGATAGATGGATACATGTTGTATGAACACACTGAGTTCATAATGTAAACTAAGTGTTACCTAGTGCTGTTTTCAAAGATTTAAAACTCATACAAAGATTGGGTGCTTGTATTCTCAGAGTTTATTTTTTTAATATTGTATATAAGGAATATTTTAGATTTTGCTGTACAGACATCTCATCATCAGACAAAGTAACATTCTGATAAAGACAGTAATGTGAGGCTCTTCATGAGGATCTCTCACCTGATGATGACGGGGTTGTTCCTGATGATTTAGATCCCACCAATCCACTAAAGAAGTTTTTACCAGCCTTTATACCAGCACTGATCCAGCCTTCACTGTCTATGCTGTAATGAGGAATCAGAAAAGAAAATGATCAGTCATGGGTGAAACAAGTTGCAAATTATTCTATATGAATGAATAACTGCATGCCATAAGTCATTTGCATAAAAACACTCCCAAATGATCTCCTCTGCAGCCTTTCTTCACTCTCAGCAAATGTATTATGCTCTCTAAAGACGTGCTCACATTTGTCAATACTTTTAGAATAAAATTAAGGACGAATTGATGAAACACGATTAGTTCGTGAAAATTTGCAAGAAGATTTACACTATGGTTAGTGAATGAGAATATGTGTTAAAATATAGTGCATTTTAAACATGATTTATATTGATATGAGTTCTAGCGAGTCAGTGTAAAGGATAAAATGCTGACGAGTGTTTAAATGTGATAAATGGAGCAAATAAACACGGTAATTTTTAATAAAAATAAAGAAAAATGAAGTCAACATTTTCCACTAAAGCTTGCCCTCTAGTTTAAATGTGTTAGTAGTGGTTATGGGTTTTCTATTCCAGGTTTTTTGTAGTCGACTCCGACTCCCACCGCAGGAGTCGATGGAATAGAGTCCTCGACTATATTTACTTTACATCAAAACAGGGTCAGGAACAATACAAGACTGCAGTCGCTAAACACTTAATTTATAATCAGCTGTGGTCGAATATTATGTCAGAATTAAATAAACAAGAAAGATGGTATTCTTTATTACTCTTATTATAATCGTCAGGTGATGAAGCTAACACACATGATCATTGTCTTAAAAGGTTGGTCAGGAGAGTTAAAGATACTAAAAATGAATACAATACATACAAAAATACATACAACAATGTGTTTACTCTTGATGTGATTTTTTTCTTACTTACGATTTATGGTTAGTTTAATGATTATGAACACAAGGTTAACCATGGAAAACCATATCTATGTTTATTGCATTCATATAACATCAATTAAACTAAATCTGACATGGAGGTCTGTATAAACTCAAGTACTATTGACTTTTCTATGTCTAAAGTAAGCTACATGTCGGATAAACGTATGCGACAAAGTTTCTGCGACAGCTCTCTGACGCGTGTAATACAAGTGTCCGAATTCCTCGCTTCATTTTGTTCACTCCTTGCTTATACAGTGCACTCAACTGCCATGCACTATAGGGATCAGAGAATCAGTTAACAAGTGAGCGATTTCAGATAACGATAATCGATTCCTATGCTGGAGTCGACCCCATTTGTACTGATTTTATATGAAATTGTAATAATTTATCTAGAAAAGCAATTAATAAACCAGGTATTGTTCCATAACGCTGTAGTTGTACAGTATCAGAGGGGAAAATCTCTATTTTACACCACAAAGAGACATGTACTCACCTCAGTTTACAGTTTGAGACTTGTAGCACGTCACTGAGCGTCTTCCCGGAGTCATCTATTTTATTGTTTCTCAGATCAAGCTCTTTTAAAAACTGCAGTGCTTTTGTTTTAGACAAAGACTGAGTTAAAGCAGAAACATCTGTAATGCCACAGTCCTTTAGGCTAGAAAGAGACAGACAGAAGAAGAGAGATCATCTTACTTTGACCAGATCACAAAAATCTAAGGTGAACAATATGAACGCTTCATGAGATATTAAGTAGGGATAGAATCGGTTTTGGAGGACTAAATGAGCGACTGAAACAGACGTTTAATTAGTGTTTCTCTGATGGCATGCTTTTATTCAGCATCTATTTCATGCACAAAATGTGGAAAAGATACAACATTTAAACATGTCAGCTGTGTGGACACTAGCTCTGGATTGACAATGTTCTTTTTTTAAATTTAAATCGGTAATGATATGGTTTTTTAGATCTAAAATCTTTGAGTATGTGCTGTTTTCTGTTGATGCGTGAACAATTTTTTTTAAGACTAAATATTTGTAGCATGTCTGGCATCCAATAATGGCAAAAAGCTTAGTTACTTTTAATATGAAGCTCTGAACTTTACTGAAGTCTCAACTTTAAAATACTCTAAAAAATAAATGATGGCACTCTTAATGCGCCATGACAGATCGCTGTAGAGCCTCAGTTCAAGCGGAGCACGGATCAAGTGCACATGAACCGATCATCTCCTCTTTAGTTACAGCACAAAATAAACATGGGTGAACACCATTAGGTATTTTGAAAGATAGATTACAACTTTACTGAAATTAATCCGGTCTCATATAAGTCTCATATAATTCTTCAGTGTTTCAACCGGGGAAAGACATCAATAAAACAGCTTGTAGGCTACATACTTAATGTTACTTTTACCTTCTTAATAAAGCTGTTCAATGTCCATGAACACATTAACTTGGTTAGGTAAGAAAAAAATAATAACTCTAGAGAAGATCATTTTGCTAAATATATGCACTGTTTTACATATTTATTATATTTTTAATTAAACTATATTGAATATATCACAAAAACAGGTCATGTTTGAATAAATCCATCATGAAAACAAGTTATTACCATTCATTGTTCTTTAAATGTATATATTTCACTAACAAACTGGAGTAGAAACTATTCTGTTATTAAAAAGTTGATTTAAAACTCGCCTTAGGTGAAATTTGTTTGTACAACTCAGATTTATCTTGTTTGTACAAATCAATTTTATCTATTCGAGTGTTGGTTATTAAATAAGTTTGATTAATTAATTGTTTATTAATTTTTTTAATTTATATGTCTTTCGGTTTTTGGCTAAGTGCATCTTGAATTTTTGATTTCGGTTTTGACGCAGAATTTTCAATTCAGTGCATACCTAATATTAAGTATATAAAGTGTCTTAGTTTATATTGTTGTAAATGAATATTACCCACCTCAATCTCTCCAGTTTACAGAGTGAATCCTTCAGTACGTCACATAAGTGATTCACTCCTGTGTTTTCTAGTTTATTCTCACTCAGGTCCAGATCTCTCAGGTGTGATGGGTTTGATTTCAGAGCTGAAGTCAGACTGAGACACTGTTTCACTGTAATACTGCATTTACACAGACTGAAGACAGAAAAAAAGTCTTAATGCACAGATCCAATCTTTTGACCATATCCGTTTTTGCATTCACTTTAGACAGGACTGGTATCAAATATCCAGCTATTGACCAATCAGAATCAATGATTGGAACTAACCGTTTTATAAAATATAATACTGACTTGATAACTAATCAATTTCATTATGATCATAAATATAAATAAAATTTCAGTACAACTGAAATAATTTGTGTCTTGTTCAAGCTTGGTGTCAATAGTTTCCACAGAGCTTTGGGTAGAAGCTTGATTCATTTTTATACATTTTATTGTGGCTCTGTGAAAGGGAACAAGACTCCCTCGGAGAAAAACTATGACATACTATGGTCATCTAAATACATATTTTAAACTATGTGAAATACTCACGTCAGTGTGTTGAGTTTACAGTGTTTATCCTGCAGTAGATCAGCGATCTGATTCACTCGTGTGTCTCCTAGTCCACGTCCACTCAGATTCAGCTCTCTCAGGAGTAACGGGTTTTTACCCACAATTCCTCTCACATACTGACAGGCTTCCTCTGCAGCAGGACTCAAAAACCTGCAGAAGGGAAGATGAAGAAGGATTCAATCCAGTTATGACACATTTATGGTAAAATGGAAACTTTAGAACATATTTATTAAAATCTCTTGAAATCATTTAAACAAATTTAGAAATATATAATATATTATACTTGCATATCATATGTGTTATTTTATCACTCCTCACCTCAATGTTTTCAGTGAATTGTTTCGAAATGTTTGTAAATCATCGAACTCCTTCACTCCTGATTGTCCAGGATCATTTCCTGTGAGATCCAGCTCTATCAGGTGTGAAGGGTTTGATCTCAGAGCTGAAGCCAGAGCTTTATAACCTTCTTCACTGATACTGCAGTCTGAAAGTCTACACACACACACACACATAAAAAAAATTTTTTTGTAAAAAATTACATTGTGGATCCAATTTATTAATTAGCTGAATCGCTTATCAGATACACCGTAAACCACATTCTGTCATTAATGTCCAAGTTGATTAATGAATTACAATTAAATAATGGTCACCAGGCGCATCACTGTTGTGAGATCAAAGACTCAATGAACTGCTGCCATGTTAAATCTGAAACAATCTATGCCAACCACAAGCCTCAAAGACACTTGTATGTTATCATTTGTTAAGTTGACATAGTTTTAATTGTTAAGCCACAGGAGAAGCTGCTCCCCCAGTGTAGCCTGGTTTCTTTCAAAGTATTTTTCTCTCCTGCTACAACCATATGTAATGCTTTTTCATTCCTTGCCACGGTGACCTCTGGCTTGATCACTGGGGGATTAATGCAACATGTGGTGACATTCTAGCAGCTCCGTTTAAACTACTTCGAGGTCGGGATGTTTTATGACCAAAATATTTAATTGTCAACAACAGTAATAATACATGTAACAATCTACATGTCACAATCGGTTTAAAATTAGAGATGTTACTAATTGAAATTAAATGCATACCCTGTATTTTCTCTTAAATTACTGCAAATATATGTGCTGAATAATACTACACAATAAAGCTAGATCTGGTTTGTGTAGCTGATGGTAAATGTACTCACTTCAGTATCTTCAGTGTTGATTTCTTCAGTCCCTTACAGATCTCTTTGACTCCGGAGTCCAGCAAACGGCTGTTGTTCAGGTCCATCTCTTTCAGGATGGTATTTTTGGAGAGAACAGTAGATAGAACTTCACAGCTTTTCTTTGTCATCTCATAATTATTCACCCTAAACAGGAAGATCTGATTTATTATTCTTGTTTTCAGAAAATATTCAACACACATCAGTTCAACAGGTTTTCATATTATGTTCACACATGTGGCTGACAATGTCAAAAAGTGCTATTATCTGTAGCACTTCAGAAACTGTTGCTGTCACGCACCGGCTGGGGATGAAGATCAGGCGAAGCGAAGTGGATCTAAAACAGCAGTGTAACTTTATTTAATAAAAGAAAAGAATAACCCAATATGCGAGAATGCAATACATTGTGCATGAAAAGCAAAGAAAACTGGACAATACATAAGCCTGTTTGAGATGCACCTCGCTTCGCCTGAAATGTATGTGAGAGTAGGCAGCTGCAGTGAGGCAAGGAGTGAAAAAAGTGAAGGCAAGACGGAGAGTATTGGATCAATATCCTGCCAAATGTATTGCGGCCACGGATCAAAATATAATAAGTGTGAATCAAAAAATAACAAGCGTGAATAAAAACTTTAAACACACTAAAAATTATTTTGCTCGAAACTTAAACTTATGTTCATGTTTTCTTTCAAATTATGTTTTCCTTGGTTCTATTACTCTACTTTGTGCTCTCTTGCATTTTCTGCTCGTATTTAATTTTTTTGTACGCTTGTGCTGTTTTTCTCTTCGCTCTTCTTTCCAAGTTCTGCGCTTGCTCTTCCAAATGTTGCAGTACGAGTTTCATGCAAATTAGGGCGGGCTAAAGCGTCACCATTGGTCCACTAGTTCTAGATTGACAGCTCCTCCTCTAGCCAATCAATCAAAGAGGGGAGTTGACGTCACTCCTATGCGACTCATGGCTACTTGGAGAAACGCCCGGTTTTTATGGGCGTCTCGCATTGAAGACTTGGAAGTAAACGCCCACTGCTGTGAGTGGATAACAGTTTTGCATATTATAATGAGTTTCAACTCTGAATGCGCGAATCGGTGGGCGGGGCTAAACCGGCCGTCTTTGTCGTCTTAGTTCCCCACTTTGAAAAACGAGTCGTTTGCTGAGCCTGGTGTCAATAAAAGCTTTTATTGGACAAACAAGGACGTTTTCAGTTCTGAAATAATATGATGACCTCTTAGATGTCAAAAGCTCAAGGAAAATTTTATTTCTCAGTTCATCACCCCTTTAAATCAAGTCAATATTATTAATATATTTAACACACTTAAGAAATTGAGTAAGTTTACTCAATTAAAATAATGCACCCCTCCCCCATCAGTCTCCAGACCAGAAGAACAGTTCTCCAGTTTTCTTCTCAGTGTCGCAGAATTGGTGCATTTCCTCTGTGAAATTCAGGTTTGTGTATGTTTTATTTTATCTATAAAATCATTACTGTGCTTTAAATCATTTTATTTAATGCAAAACAACATACAGAGGCATAATGTGACACCTAAACGAGAGTCGCGCCTGTCTTTTCGCGTGATTGAAGCGCCTTGCATAAAACACACGACTTTATTCCTAATGATAATGAATATAATTAATTTGGATGATAAAATGTCCTAGGAACTGTGTACTGTTTGTTTATTGGCAGATTATGGAGTCAGTCGTGTCGCAGCATCTTTCGGCTATGAGTGAAAGGCAGGACTGCGGTCTGAAGTTAGAAGTTCACCCACACCGCTGATACGGTGGATATTGGATAACAGACCTGTTGATTACTCTTGAATTAGGCTACCTGAATGTTTAAATGTTTCATTTTTACTTCTAAAATGTTTGTTAAAGTTTAAATGTAGGCAATATTGTATGTTAAAACAGTGTAAAATATGCTGTATTGCTACTCATCGACAATAAAGGCCAATGTCATGTATACTTGTGGTGGTTGTATGGAATACTATTTTTACAAAGGTTTAGAGGAAATAAAAAAGTTAATATTAGGCTACTCATAAATAAAAACAAATATTAATCATAAATATTGTTTTTTAAATGTTAAATTATTTCTACTCAATTTTATTTGTTAATGTACCAGATGCAGTTACTCAGATTTACTTAATTTTTTTACTTGCATTTACTCAATTCATACAGTATATTTCATTGATTTCATAGCTTTAAAATTTACTAAATTTTTTTGAGTGTAAACATGTTTCACCAAAAATATTTAGTAAATCATGGTTAAACTTTTTAGAGTGTTAATTATTATGTGTGATAGAACCATAACAGATGTTAATTTCTGCTTAAAAATATATGCTAATATTTTTCATGTTGCTTTCCTTGTCTGTCTCAGCATCTCTCATACTGCCAACTAAAACTTGCTGCCTTCACTGTCCAGAAAATGAGGACTTAAATTCTCCATGACCATCTCCTGTTTAATGAATCACATGACCTGCATAACCTTAGAGCTATTTATTTGTGTCATAAGGACATTCCTTTGTTTCCAGAGAATGGGCTTCCCCAGGTGGGTATGATTCCTATATGAAGCCTTTTTGCTCTTCAATACCTCAGTGTTAAAAACTGACATATTTTCCGTAAAGCTGGTTTGAAACAATGTGTATTGAGAAAAGTATATACAGATAAAATTATTAAAGGCAGTCACACAAGGCAAGGCATTTACTGTTGCTCAGCAAAAGTTTGACACACAATCCAATAATTTCAGCGGGAATCAGCTTAATATAGAAAACGAAAGAACTACAACGAATGAAAAACTGACCCTGGGAGTGTCAGTTCTGTATTACATTACTCCAAGATTATAAAATGATCCATAAAAAAGGCTGTTTGAAAAGCAGTTTATGTTGGTTGGTTCATTGTTTCACCTGCAAAACTTCACAGAGCTACGGTAAATCTCCACACAGCAAAGTTATAACGTACAAAATCATGTTTACTCACTTTATTTTATCCACTTTGCAATAAGAGTCCACCAGAAATTCAGACAGTTTCTCCCAATGTTGATGATTTAGTTCAATTCCGGTCAGATCCAGTTCTGTCAGCTGTAGGGGATCTGTTTTTAGAACTTCAGTTAGATACTTACATGCTTCCTCTGCAGCAGCATTTTTCAAAAACCTACAGAATGTAGAAAAAAATCTAAATTAGAAAATATTCTTATAATTCTGTAAATTTTACATCATCCATCCTCTTTATGTGTGCAGAGCAGTATTAAAATGTAATAAAGTGTGCAGTATCTGGTTGAAGTCTGAAGCTATCATAATTCCCACAAGTTTATACCCTTGAGTGAAGTTTTATTATAAATAATAAACAGGAAATAAAAAAGCAGTGTCAAATGTATGTATTTTATGTTTTTACATAGATCTAGTTCAAAATGAGTCACACAGTAGTGAAAAAATCTTTGAATTGTAATTCAGCAAATTCCTCTTTATAATGCTATACCATCATTTTGTCTTTTTAGCACTCTTAAATCTTGACACTCTTGACACATGACTGTGGCTTATTTTCAAATGTTTGAAGGCTTTTATCACCTGATGTTCTTTAATTTAGACAATCCACTCCGCATCATATCAGTAAACATCTTTACTCCTGATCGTCCAGGATCATTTCCTCTCAGTTCCAGCTCTTTCAGGTGCGAGTTTGATTTCAGAGAGGAAGTCAAAACCTCATAACTTTTCTCTGTGATGCTGCAGTTTGAAAGTCTGTATGAAAAGAGGCTTATATTAGGTATTGCATTTTCTAGGATATAAAACAAATAAAACCCATTAAAAAAAAAAATCTATAGAATGTGGAAAAATGTGCCTATTTGAACAAAGTTTCACCCCAGAGATATAGATACAACAAATGCCTTAACATCCGCTTAATTTGAATTTCTAAATATTTTAATATTTTAATCTAGCATATGCAAGTAGCATTTTCAGTTAATCTAATCAAATGGACATTTACAAATGTATATTTAATAAGAAGAATGAAAATACACACTTCAGTTTCTCTAATCTGCATTGTGGATTTTCCAACAGGTAACAGATATTGTTAATTCCAGAGTTTCCTAGTTTATTTCCACTCAGATCCAGCTCTATCAGGTTTGAAGGGTTTGAATTAAACGCTGAAGTCAGAGCAGCACAATCTTCTTCTGTAAAACTGTTATCATTCAGCCTGCAGAGAAACAAAACAACGACAAAAAAGATTGTAAACCTTAAATGTTCTTAACTGGCTTAACTATTTCTGCTCATATTATCGTCATTTGTTTCAGAGTCTGTGCCAGAACCAATGAAGTGGGTGGCTATTACTTTTTTGGGGGAGCTGAATTTGATTTGTGTTGAGATCATTTGAGTTTCGGTTTAAATGATCTTTCTCACAGGACGCAGCAAGCAGTGGAACTGTTGCGTGGCCACCACAAAGCTTTTTAACAATTACTAAGTTAAGTGGTCTAAATAAATGTATATGTATGTATATCATTTGTTGAAGGCGCTTCATGCTATGCAGAGTTAGACAGACGTCAGTCACTGACTCGAGCACCGCAGCCGAAACAACAGCCGCCTTTTACAGTTCCTCCTGAACCAAAACCACAATCTTATGCTGCGTTCACACCATAACTACTGTCATTTGGAAGAGATAGAAACCCGTGGTATTAAACTTAGAGTGGTTTGTTTCTCATATATATGCGTTTCAATGCCAACACTATCTATGTTTAGAAACGCTCTGAAGGAAGGGTGGGATCTCATGCTTTCAAAGCTAGCTCGCTCTTGCTAGCCGCTCAATAATTGCCCCTATCTTTAAATCAAATCAGATATTAGTCAGATTAAGAAGTTGAATCATAATTAGTTGATAATACAGACAAAAGTGATCATAAAATGAGGGGGATCATGCAATTCTGAAAATTGTCTCCATGTTTTTACTCTAAATGAATTTTTTAATAATCTTTTTGATTAGATAAAAAACTTTTAATCAAAAGCTGTGCTAGTGATGTTTTTACACCACCTCTGCTACACTAGTGAAAGTGTTGCTGCTTTTCTAAATGTCTTCCATTGAAAATGAACAAGACTTTCTTAACTGCTGCGACGTCCCATGTACATTCTGGTCCGGAAGTGGGTGTATTTTTGATTCATCTATCTTTTTAATTCAAAATGCAAATATGAAAACCATGTAATATACTCACTGAATTATTTTCAGTTTACAGTGTTTATCCTGCAGTAGATCAGCAAGCTGACTAACTTTATTTGATTCTAGTTTACGGTCACTCAGATTCAGCTCTCTCAGGAGTAACGGGTTTTTACCCACAACTCCTCTCACATACTGACAGGCTTCCTCTGCAGCAGAACTCAAAAACCTGCAGAAGAGAAGATGAAGCAAGATTCAGTTCAGTTATTAAAGTTGAAAAATTACATTTGATTCTAATAAAAAAATTAAAATGATTTATAATGATAATTTGTTACATTTATTTAGCACTTTGCTCTCTGCACTTAAGTACTTTACATAGACAGGGGGGGGGGGGGGGGGGGACCAAGAGACCAACTAAAGCAAATACTGATCTCCATCATGGTGACTACAAACTTATTATATTCAATAAAACATGACCTACTAAATATCTGTTCATTTCATTGTATGAAAGAAATAATGTTAAACTGGTTTGTAAACTGTTTGAACACTAAGTGTGGCTGGAAGTCAGTTGTAGTTCGAGTGTTTCTCTTTTTCTGTTCTTGTTTCTCTGTCCTTCAGTGATTTTGCTTATCAGGTGTTCATCAGTGTCTCAATTCACTCACTTATTTTTATTCAAGTGGACTATATTAGAGAACTAATGTAGGGAATAGTGAAAAAGGGTATAGGGTGTGATTTGGAAAACAGCCCCTGAGTGTCGATTTTGAGCGCAGTATATTCCTGTAGGCTATTTTCTCGAAAATGACAAATATAACCCAGAATGTATTGTTTTGTATTGAAAAATGGTATGATACTGTCAGGATTTGGCCTTTTTTTACAGCAAGGGTTAGCAATGTATCACTATACTGGAGCATTAGGCCCCACACAAACCACAGGGTGAGCACCCCCTGCTGGCCTCACTAACACCTCATCCAGCAGCTGCCTAATTTTCTCAGGTCTCCCATCCAGGTACTGACCAGGCTCAACCCTGCTAAGCTTCAGTAAGTTTATCTTGAATATACTTTGATGTAATGTATTTGATGTAATGTAATGTATTATCTAATCTCACCTTAGTTTTAGCCGACAGTTCGGATCCAGTAGTAAATCATTGAGCTGCTTCACTCCTGATTGTCCAGGATCATTTCCTGTGAGATCCAGCTCTATCAGGTGTGAAGGGTTTGATCTCAGAGCTGAAGCCAGAGCTTTATAACCTTCTTCACTGATACTGCAGTCTGAAAGTCTAAGAGAGATTTAAAAAACTGTATGACTGAATATGGAGGAAAAAAGACCTAGAGACATTTAATATGTTAGATTATCGACTCACCTGAGTTTCTCCAGTTTACAGTTCTCCTTCAGTCCGTCAGAGAGCAGCTTTGCTCTTGAATCCTGCAGATTATTATTGCTCAGGTCAAGAACATTCAAACTACTGGAGTTTGAACTGAGAACTGAAGAAAGAGCTGAACAGCTTTCCTCAGTTAGATCACACTTACTGAGTCTGGAAAAATAATAATAATAATAATTATTATTATTATAAAAAACATAAAATGAAGACATGATGGAACTTTTGCACATAATCAAAAAGTAATATTCCTGTGTTTACTGTGGTGATGAGTGTAGCTGATGGTGAAATTGTACTCACTTCAGTATCTTCAGCTCACACACAGGATTCTTCAGTCCCTCACAGATCTCTTTGACTCCTGAGTCCAGCAGACGGCTGTTGTTCAGATTCATCTCTCTCAGGACGGTTTTGGAGGAGAGAACAGTAGCTAGAACTGAACAGCTTTTCTCTGTCAGCTCACATTTGTTCAGCCTAAACACAAAAATAGCATTATTTCTTATTCAGCACATATTCAACACACATCAGATCACCAGGTCTTCATATCTGCTCAAACAAGACTGACAGTCTTTTATAATGAATAAACAAAACCCAATAATGTATAAAATCATGTTTACTCACTTCATTTTCTCCACTTTGCTATGAGTGTCCATCAAAAGAGCAGAGAGCTTCTCCCAATCCAGAATTCCTAGTTTATCTTCACTCAGATCCAGTTCTGTCAGTAATAATGGACTTTTATGCAGAACTTCAGTGAGATAGTCACACGCTTCCCGTGCAGCAGGACTTTTCAAAAATCTAAAAGTAGATTATAATTTTATCTCACATAATCTTAAAATTGAATGCCTTTTGCAGCCCCCTTCCTCTTGAATGCGCCCAGTTAACTTACATAGCATGTGGTTTTTACAAGATTCTCATTTCGGTTCTTTTGGAGAACATTTTTAAATTCTAGCAACGTTTATGTTTTATTTTTATAACCAAAAACTAACATTCACAAAAAACTAGAAGGAATTTTTTGTGTGTTCATTTTTAAAAGTAAACAGACATTACTAAATTATGAATTGAATAATTGTTGTTAGATGTATATACACACATATAGACAATATAGACAATATTTTGCACAGACATACTATGATAAAATGTAGATATGTTATTCTACATTATTTAAAATGTTTGTTAAACTTTAAGGACTTTATTCGTCATATTTTTCCTTTAGCCTATGCCATTTTAGAGCGGGCACAGCACATCTATTTTGTTATGATGTTTATGTAGTTGGAGCATGTATTTCTTGAGAATTGAGTGTGGTATGAAGAGTAATGGGTCTAGTGCTAGGTACCTTCTTAGACATCAGAGATGTGATTGTTTATGATACTCTGTTAAAGTATCACACAATAACAGGATAGAAGGAGCATTCAGAATACATAATGAAGTGCGGTGTATGTGCGGTGTATATGCAAAGAAAAACGCTCCTTGTTTGACCTGTGTTTTTCACAGGTCTGCTTGGCATCTCATGTGGCTGTAATGTTTCTTTCTGTTGTCTATTGTCCACTGATCTGCAGATGTCACACTTTGCAATGTCTTAATTTGATCTGTCATGCCCTGCCAATAGACACATTCTCTAGCCCTCCGTAGGCAGCCTTCCACACCTAGATGAGAAGAGTGCAGACGGTGAGTGATCTCTCTCTTTAGTGTGTCAGGGATAACAGCACGTTCACCCCTGAACACTACTCCATCCTGATAGGTCAGTTCTTCCTGGTATGAGAAGTACTGCCTGATTTCCCACGGTGTCTTGTTCTTGGCAGTTGGACATCCTTTGCGCATGGTGTTGATAAGAATCTGTAATGTTTTGTCCTCTTTGGTAGCAGAGCAGATGGCGTTGAGCCTGTCTGATGAGATCGGAAGGTGCTTTATCATATTGACAGTCTCTATTTCCACTTCCACTGAGCCATCGGCTGAATGTTCTGGTAGGTATGCTCTGCTCAAAGTGTCTGCCAGTAGCATGTCTTTACCTGGTACATACACTACCTCCGAGTCGTACTTCTGTATTCATAGCATCATTCGTTGCAGTCGTTTGGGCGCACTGAGTAGTGGTCTCCTCACTATAACCTCTAAGGGTTTAAGGTCACTTTACAACCATAGGTGTACTGGTGGAACTTTTCCATGCTGAATACCAAAGCTAGAAACTCTTTTTCTATTTGTGCGTACCCATGTTCTGTTTGTGTTAGAGCTCTGCTTGCAAATGCAATAGGCTTACCCCTCTGCATGAGTGCTGCACCTAAACCTGTATCTGAGGCGTCACACTGTACAGTCAGTTCCTCATCTGGGCTGTAAAACTTCAGCACTGGAGCCTGTGCAATAGTGTCTTTAAGTTTTTGGAATGCCTCCTCATGTTACTCTGTCCAATTCCCCTCACTGTCTTTATATGTCAGATTTCTCAGTGGCTCACATTGGTCAGAGAGATGTGGGCAAAACTTGGCCAGGTAACACACCATGCCCAACAGTCTCTGAACTGATTTCACATCTGTTGTTCTCGGCATTTGTGTGATGGCTTGTACCTTTTCTGGGTCCACTTTTAGTCCATCAGCTGTGAGGAGATGTCCAATGTATGGTGCTTCATTTTGTCTCAGCTTGAACTTTTCTGCGTTCAGTTTAATGTTCTGTTGTCTGCAACGGTTCAGAAATAGTCGCAGTTTTCTGTCATGATCCTGCTCAGCTCCTTCTTGTGACTCACCCTGTCCTGTGATCAGTGCTTTAAGTGGCCCAAAAGAGGTGCCGGTACTCTATAGCCTATATATATATACAGTATATATATATATATATATATATATATATTTTTTTTTTTTTACTGACTCCCAGCCTCCCCTTGAGGTAACAACAACTATATATTGAAGGGGTTTTATATACAGCAGTCTACGGAAGAGGATTAGGGCCAAGCAATAATAAAAAAATGAAACCATCTCGAGATTAAAGTCATTATAATTCGAGATTAAACTCGTTAAAAAAGAGGGAAAAAAAGTCGAAATACAATCTTGAGAATAAACTCATTAAATTTCGAGAATAAAGTCATTGTGTTTCGAGAAAAAACTCGAAATAATCGTGAGAATAAACTAATTAAATTTTGAGAATAAAGTCGTTGTGTTTTGAGAAAAAAAAAATAGATAACGCATTTGATCAGTTTTCATTGCATAGCCTACTGATAGAGGACATGGCAGAGTTGGATCACTTAGTCAAGCTAAGTTAGACTTTCTTTCAGTAACAAAGATCAAGTTTAGCTAATTATGACAGAATAATAATTAGCATACGAACTTTAAAGAGAATTTGCAAGTGGCTAGGTCATTTTAGAAGAAAAAATCAGTCCAATTGCAGTCAACAGACGATCTTATAAAAAAATAATAAATCTTATTAGTTTGTGGATTTGCTTGAGAAATAGCTACTGAACATAAATAAAATGTGCAAAAGGGTATTGAAAAATGTTTGCACAAAATGTAGGCTAAATAAAATAAATTACAAAACATAATAACATAATAGAAAAGTAGAACATAAACATGAGTCTTGAAGATGGTTCATTTTATCCATGGTATTTTAACCGAGCAGCTATGATCGCGCGTTTCACACACCCTCTCCGGCCCACGTTGAGTTGACACTGACAGCGGCAAAAGAGACGAATGCGCTTTTCACTTGTAAAACTCAAGGGTGTAGGGTAATGTAGTCTCTGCTCTCGGTGGGACGAATTAGGAAGCGTGCATTGTGAAGAGCGCTCTGAAAAGCGGCAGCGCAGCCAAAGGATTAAATGGGTGGGGGTGGGGGTGGGGGTGGGGGCGCTGGTCTCCCGCGAACAGGACCGGTGATCGTGTCCGAGCAGGAGAGAGTGAAGCACGCGGGGACGCGGCCGGCGTGCGTTCACAAATCTCCATACTCTCTGGTTGCCGTTGGCTGCGGCGCTTCTTCTTCCTCGGTTGAAGCGGAAAGGGAAGCGTGGTGGAAGCTGGCCGGGTACGCAGCACGGAGATAGGCATGCTCTCGCAGGCCGCACATCCGCCGCACATCCACAGAGAGTGCATTCTCTGTATGGTCCACACCCAGGCAGGAGATGCAACTCACATGTTGGTCGGCCTCGTGCAGATGGCATCCGCACGTGGCGCAGGTAGAATGCGGCATAGGAACACCACACACAATATTTTAATATTGAAAAGGATATATATGCGCTGTCGCCGGATAGCCACACGTGAGACGGCGTCAGGAGACGACGGCGTGAAGGCCAGTGTTGTGCCTGAATGCGTTCATTGAACGATAGTTCATGAACTCGTTCATATTTTAGGCGAACGTGAACTGAACGTACTGTATTAATGCCTGATGAACGTTACTGTGAACTCGTTCATTCTGGTGTCTGTGAACGCACGCTCTCTCAGTTTAACTTCGTTCAATTGGGTGCCATATTTTTACGGCTAAAACACACCGTAAACAGGCTTAATATGTAGCGAAAAAAACACCAAATCTGGCAACACCAGCCACCAGTGTCGCCCCGCCGCATGCGTCATCAAAACAAAAAGCAGCATGTAGTCATAGACAGTAAAAGAAATGGACACAGCGACCCTGTTGATTTCAACGGAGAGAGTTGAAGCCCAACATGGGCACTCACTTCCTGATAGCCAAGCGTTCTGCGCAGGCTCAAACTGAGCTGGACGACGGAGATGTGACGTGAGCAACCTGACTGACAGTTGTAAATCTTCTAGTAGCTGTGCCAAGACAAAATCTGAATCACCTAATCTTGCAGAGACGGCGAAGCGTGACCTGGAGCAACAACCAACTATAACACAATACTTGTCTTGAATGATGATCAGAAGTTTCCAAGGTCGATGTATGTGCTGACTTTAGATAGTAAAAGATTGTTACGAGCTTCTCCTTCTGTCTATACGGTAACTTCTCGACTGTGCGACAGAGAGTCCCGTGGGTATGAGGCAATCATTAGCCTATTTTTACAAAAACGGCTTCTACGGGGCCATAACATAAGATACAAAGTAATGGAGCCTTTTATACATTGTCGTGTTTCTTTAGAAATAAATAATGGACAAATGGAGTGTTTGGACGCCTCAGATGTAAAGTTATTCGCTGTCAAAGTGACGCCAAAATGAATGGGAGTCAATGGGATGCTAACAGGGGGTGATAGCCAGCTACAATGGCGGCCCGCGGAGGCAGCTTCAACTTCCGGCTGATGGATTACCCCCTTGCATGTAGTCAGCGAGGGCGCGTCGTATTGTAATGCGTTGTGTCAGGAGGGAAAGGAAACCGGGATAGCTCACAGCCGAAGCCACTAGGCCAGACAAACTCACGGAGGCGATTGGCATATCACAACAGCTCGCGCTTTATTTCCCCAATCAAACTTGGGGCAGCTGTCTGTCCCACGCTCCGTTCACAGCGTTACCAAACAAAACATAAACAGATCAAATAAAATCCATTACCCGCATACATCGAGGCGCACGGTACAATAGGCTACGTGCACAAGCGTCGTGACGAACTTCCGCTATTGTCAGAAGCCGGCATATCAGTTTCCGGTTTATGACTGCTCATCCACATCCGCTATAAACAAACAAGATGAGAGCTGATGTTGTACGAAAAAAAGAGATATAATGTGCGTGACACATCTACGTTTCTAAGAACTGTAGGTTGATCTAACGCCCGTTTCAAACATACTCTGTTTGCCGTGCAAGAGCAGCGCGTGCGATAGTGCTTTTCACATATGATGCGTTAGCAGCAGTGAATAACTGATCCGCGGCTGTACCACAGACACATACTTACTATTTTTATATTAAATCCAGAAGTTATGCTGCAACTTTTATTTTAAAAAAAGTTGTGTCAGCATTGTGATTCTATTTGTACACATACACTGGACGTATGCACGTTTAAACACAATTTAAACAATGTAGGGCTATTCTTCCATGCATTACTTATACTTAGGCTATATTAAGTTGCTCAAGCAAGTGGTCAACTATTTAACCATGTACTTATATTAAAATCGCAAATTTTAAAACTTAAAATGGATAGCTTCTATAAAGAAGAGAAAGTAGAGAAGTCTTTTATGGTGCTGCAAACGCTGAATTAAAGTGACACCAGATGTTTCGAGGTCAAAATGAACAAAGATTGACTTGAAAATGTAGTAATTTCACCATATATGCATTTAATTATATACTACTATTTTTCAGTCATGACATAAACATTTGTAAAGTACACACATACGCAGTGCACAGCTTTTTTGAATGAAATTAATGTTTTGAGCAGGTTCATATAATTTGCATATCATTTGTAATCATTATTTTTAAAACTATTAGGTATACTGTTCAATTTATATGTTAAATAATAAAATACATGGTTAAACATATTTTGGACTGGCAATTTAAGTAAAAAATTAACAGAAACAATCTTTCCACCATAAACCGTCATTTCCACCACTACAGTTTTTAGGAAAAAAAAAGAATAACCAATGATGTGGATCTAAATGTACTTTAAATCAAGTATTAATAGTTAATTACTTACAATATGTGTGTGACTTTAAAAAATAAACATAGACCTGAACAAAAATGAAATGCTGTATGCAAAAATCCCAACTCATGGCATTTAGCAACTTTAAATAAAAATGTATTAAGTTCATGAAGTATTAAGATTTATTTTGTTACATGATTAGGTATAGCCACTGGTGTTGTTGACTGATACATAATCTTATATAATCAGTTTTACAATATTATATTGTAATAAACTACATAAATTGAAAAGTGGTGGAAATGAACACGCTCTTCAGAAAAACTGTTAAAAATAATATTCCATGGAATTCTAAAACTGCCCACTGTAACATTGTGATAGAAGACACAGCTAGGAAGATTGTTTTAAGTGTGTTTTAAGAGAGTGAATTTTCCATAAGCTCACAGTGCCGAAAGTGCTCTTAGTTGGAGAATCACACTCTTTTTACTTTTAGAAGACCGGGGTAAATCAGGAAAACCAACAACTTCAACAAGGCGACATAATGAATAACACTGGAAAAACAAGTTCTTTGTGACATACAAGATCTATTGTATTAAAATTTAAATGCAAAAGAAAAGGCATGAGAGTCGGCTGTTTTTGTCAATTCTAAGTTTTAATTTAAAATATTTGCGATTTTAATATAAGTGCATGGTTAAATAGGCTATTTGACCACTTGCTTGAGCAACTTAATATAGCCTAAGTATAAGTAATGCATGGAAGAATAGCCCTACGTTGTTTAAATTGTGTTTAAACGTGCATATGTCAATTGTATGTGTACAAAGAGAATCGCAATGCTGACAACTTTTTTTAAAATAAAAGTTGCAGCATAACTTCTGGATTTAATATAAAAATAGTAAGTATGTGTCTGTGGTACAGCCGCGGATCAGTTATTCACTGCTCCTAACGCATCATATGTGAAAAGCACTATCGCACGCGCTGCTCCTGCATGGCAAACGGAGTATGTTTGAAACGGGCGTTAGATCAACCTACAGTTCTTAGAAACGTAGATGTGTCACGCACATTATATCTCTTTTTTTCGTACAACATCAGCTCTCATCTTGTTTGTTTATAGCGGATGCGGATGAGCAGTCGTAAACCGGAAACTGATATGCCGGCCTCTGACAATAGCGGAAGTTCGTCACGACGCTTGTGCACGTAGCCTATACCATAGATATCATATAGAGACTAGATGCCCTATTGGCCGCTGGAAACCGAGAAATCCTGCCGCCATCTTGAACCGGTCGTATTCCTAGTTTCGTTGCGTGGCAGCAGATAAGATGCCAGAGCATTGTGGAGTATTTTCCTGTTCTAATCGCCGGACCATCGAAAATAGGGCTTTTCACAAGTAAGTCTTAACATTACCGTACTATTGGTTGTATTTTGTGAATAGAATATTACCAGATAATCAAGAAGGAGCAAGGATATTTGCTATTACTGTACTGAAATCGTTGTGAAATGCTGTTTACTGCATCAGCCGGTGTTCACCCGGCATGGAGAGGTGGGGTAACTGTTAAAGTAATAATTACAAGAGCTTCTAGGTTATCAGATAAGCATTCAACTGCCCTGTTGTATAGGTTATTTGTGTTTGCGCACATGATATCTGGAAGCAATGTACACGCATGACAGCGATGCGCAAATTGAGTTACCCCTCCAACTTCTAGTTTTATTGATAACCTATATCTTATCACATGCGATTTGGCTATTGATATTACAGAAGTCCTGTGGTAAAATTACATTATTAACTTACTCCATCTACCCTTGTAAAGTTAATCCGCACCTTAAAGGGGCCACACCTTATATCCACTCCTTACAGTATGATAATTTAAACGAGTTTTATGACAAGGTCGGTGAGGATGGGAAAAATCTTACATTTCTGTGCAAACTTTGCCCGCCGATAAAATAATTGCTGTCTGTGGTTGTGGGCTGTGGCAATAATTAAAAAAAATAGCTCGCAACAAATTTATGGAAAAAAAGAACTATGACCTAGTTCATTTTTGGAATTGTGAACTATGAACTGAACTAGTTCATTTTAAAATGTGTGAACTGAACTTTGAACTAGTTCATGTAGAAAGTGAACTTTCCCAACACTGGTGAAGGCGAAGTCTGCTGAACACGTAAAGCTCGATCAGGCTGAAGGGCTTGTTCGACGGCGAATGCTCAGTAAAAAGCTCAGGGACATGCTACTGTCGCTGAAGGAATAAAATCTGCTATAATGGTGAATTCGGGGAACTATTATAGGCTAGGCCACGCCCCCTTGGCGGGCTCTGACGTAGGGCTAGCTTATTGGTCACACGTCAGAGGCGCCCACGCCATTGGATGTGCAGTTGCTGCAGCACAGCCTATGAGCGAGCCAGACGCTCAATGTGCTAGCTGTGCAGCTGCAAATGCGTTTTACATAGGTTTCAATAAATAGAGGAAAAGGAGTTTCCCCACTGCGTATAGCTACGCAATACGAAGTGACCGTTCGAAAGGGAACAAACTTTATCGCGCTCCGAGAGCCCTCTAGTGATCGGGAGCATTTCCGTTGTGTTGCGGCTTTATTTTGTTGTGTTGTGGCTTATTTTCCTTTGTGTTGTACATTTTCCGTTGTATTTTTGGCTAATTTCCGTTGTGTTGTGGATTAATTTCATTGTGGCTTAAATTTCGTTTTGTTGTGAATTTATGTTTGCTTTTTAAATTTCGTTGTGCACTACTGGGCCACCGTAGTCCCTCATGTGCACCGCAATAAATTTGAAATATAGGCTACACATCGGTTTGTTGATGGAAATACACTTGTTAATGCTGATGGTGAGGAATTAAATTCTCATCTCATAATGTACCTTAACATGAGTAGTATATCACTGAGAAACATCCTGCTCGAGTCATTCTTGCGATGGAGGATGGGGTTGAATAACTAGTTCTTCCAATGTTTCATCATCGGACTCGCGCTCAGATTGATAGGGTAAAATCAACGTCATCGTTATACTGTCTTTGCAATGTGTACAATTGCTGAGCTTTATAAAGACTCTGATGCTGTAATGGGTAATAGTAATGGGAGTTTAGCTTCCAACACGTGCTGTGTGTGGTTCTGTAGACCAATCACAACAGACTGGGCCATCTGGCCAATCAGAGCAGAGTAGCTCACGGAAAGGAGGGATTTAGAGAAACTGATTAATCCAATGAGTCATTTAACCCTCTGGTCCTCTTCGTTTAGGCGTCACACTTGGGTTCTTCCCGGTCAAAAGTGACCAAAGCCTTAAAATGTAACTTTTTTTTTTTAGGAAAACCAATGTAATATATTTTTGTTCAATAATATTTTTTGATTATTATTTAGAATTTTTAAAAGGTTTCTATGTTACTATGCAATAATTATAAATTTTTTATGAGTTATTTTTCCATTAGAATTCATATATTATTATTTTTTTTTTTTTTCAATAAATGCAACATTTCACATAAAAATAGAGTGCAGGCTTTTAAAAGAAACAGGGGTAGCTGCAGCTTGGAGTAATGGGCGTGTTGAAAGGTAGGGGCGTGGCAAGAGGTTTCTCATTGGTGAAAGGAGTTTCCTCCTGGCAACTGCGTTGGCCAATCAGCAGTAACCATTGTTATACGTCATTTCCTTTAGACCGAAAGAAGATGGCGGAGGTTATGCATTTATGCGATATCATAATTTGTTGTTCATGTTCATGCTCTATAACCCCTAGAACTCCCACTCTGAGAGGAACGCAGATTACGACGTGGTGTGTAAGGCATTAATAGATCAGTCAAGTACTGAGGAGCCAGATTATGCAAAGCCTTATATGCCAGCATAAGGATTTTAAAATCAATGTAGTACCTGACAGGGAGCCAGTGCAAAGACTCCAAGACAGATGTAATATGATCCCTAGCCCTAACCCCAGACAATACTCTAGCAGCTGAATTTTGTAGATATTGCAGTTTATCAATTGATGATTTAGATACCCCAGCTAGGAGAACACAGTAGTCAACACGTGAAAAGACTAAAGAGTAAAAAAAATGGTAATACAACTTCAGAAGGGAACAGCAATTATGAGCAAACAATCATTATCAAACTGTAGGTTAAAAAAGAGGAATACAAATGTAATAATAATAATAAATATTTTAACTATACATACAACATGTAATTATTTTATGTATTGTTGCATATGCAACAGATATCAGGAACACCTATTAGGCTAAAATAAGAGCAAACACAATAATTATTTGTGTGTGTATGTGTATGTGTGTGAGAGAGAGAGAGAGAGAGAGAGAGAGAGAGAGAGAGAGACAGAGTCTCTTTTGTATTTTTTTCATTTATTGATTTTATTTATATTCTCAAAATTTGCTGTTGCAGTCTTACCAGTTAATTTCTCTGTGTGTGTGTGTGTGTGTGTGTGTGTTTGTGCGCGTGGGTGTGTGTGTGTGGTGGGGGGTGGGGTCTTATTTGCACTCTTGATATTTTAGAGTGTCACTCCTTCATTGCTGTACTTTTTTTCTGCACAGTGGCTGATTTGTAGTTTGTACCACCAAAAGTTTCTCTGAGTTTTCCTATTTCCCATTCATTTCCTATATGGCGGTCATTTTTGACCGCGAAGGAGCCAAGTGTGAATTTTTTTTACGACCCTTTAAAGGTGCCATATGTAAAAATTGAGGTAACAATATCCAAAAAATGAGCTACACGTATCAAAAGAATGAGAAGAAATAAATGCAATGATGTCATTAAAAGAATGACAAGTTATAGTGCTGCCGAGATATAAACCTGAATTAGCATGCTAAATTACTAGCCCCGGCCCGGCCGGTGTCATAATACCAGCTTTGGCCATGGGAGGCGGTATGCGGGCAACATACATAACCACCAGCCAAACTGCAGTACACGAATAACTCGCACGGCTTGTGGGCGTACTTGAACCTGATGTCAATCGCGTCTATATGAGACCGGCCTTTATAATTTAGTGTTGAGATGTTGTTCATTGAGTCTCTAATCTCTAAAAATCTCCAAATGAACTGCGGTCTTACTATCGTGTCAATTGATTCGATTAATATGCGCGAGGGAGAGAGAGAGAGCAGGAGGACTGCGCTCGTGTTGTTTGAAGACGTGAGAGTGCGCGCGCGCGCGGCCGGGGCGCTCTCTCTCTCTCTCTGCTCGTTATAAGCCCTGTCAAGCGCAGCAGTCATTATATTCTACATCACTCACTGATCAAAATAGGCTTTGGTGGGACAAAGCGGACGATTTGACGGTTTTAGAAGATTAACAACCCGAAACTAAAAAACAGACTAGAGTAGGCCAACTTTCTGGAGGTATACTGCCCCCATCTAGTATGGAATATGTGGAGTATGAATTTATTTTTTGGCAGACATTCCACATGGCACCTTTAACATATCCGAATCATCTCCTTGATTTATTTATTTATTTATTTATTTTTGTTCACATATGTAATACAACAAAAGTTTTCAAGTTTCACCCCATTCCGATGAAGCAAAAAAAGTAAACATTTCAAAATGTAAAAGTTTTCTGTCATTTTTGACCGAAGAGGACCAGAGAATCATTGAAAAATCTGGTGATGTACAAAGTATATTATGAGAAAATGAATCTGTTTTTTTACTTTTGATGCATGTAAACCTAGGAGACCTCCACAACAAAATTAAGAGCCTTTAAAATAGCATAATTGGGGCACTTTAAGGCTAAGCAACTCATGTTTTTAATGCATTTAACCATTTGGATGAACTCTGTAAGAAAAAATGAAGTGGATGTTGAAGATCTCAAAAATGAAGTTTATTACAGCATAGCAGTGGCAAGGTACACGAAGCACCTTGGGTTCACCGGCATCAGAATGAACCCAGAACATCCAAATCTTAAACATTTTATACCGTATTCGTCTTCTCCCTCAGCATGGAGCTGAAGCTCTGTCTTAAATGTAAATTGAGGATAACAACAAAAAGTGGTAGCCCTCTATGACCACATCTTTGATATTCTGTTAAATCAGTACGGCCAAAGGTTAAGGTGATAAGATTTGAAGTCCCTGTAATCAAGATGGTTCTCGATTGCCCGCTGTCGCTCCCACGCTATAGGTGATAACTGTGGCTCTGTGATACTATTTACATATTACTGAGATTGGAAGGAATTGTCTCTATGATAAATAAGCTCTTTTAAGCGAAGGAACATTTAAATATATTTATACTACAGGGCTGTTGAATGCTTGATTCTGATTGGTTGAGAACGTTCTAAGGTGTGCAATTATTTTCAGGGAAACGCACGGCTAAAGTAGTTCCAGGCAGGTCTTGACCGCATTACAGTTCCATATCACTGCACGTAGTTATCTGTCATAACGGAAAATAGGATACAATTCATAACAAGAAAAAACATGCAGCCACATGCGCTTGATCTGCCATTTTCGATGTCTAGCTTTACAATCAATGGAAACATGCAGTTTAATTTTAACAAATAAACTGAATAGGCCTATATAAATAAATTGATATCCTGATGCACAGGTTTTCGTAATTATTGCAGATAATAGGCTATAACAAATAAATAATTATTGATAGGCCTATACTTGTTAAAAGAACTTTGTGTTTCATTTATTAGGCTAGTCTACTGTCAATATTAGAGAAAAAAAACATGAACGAACTAATTAAAACGAATTGAATTAATAAATAAATAACAATATTGACGCGCATGTCTCTCTCTCTCTCTCTCTCTCTCTAATAACTGCATTAATAAATGCTTAAAGCCGGGGACACACTTACTGTAAGGCCGGTTATGAATGTAATTTGATACTTATGATTGATCATGCCCAAACGTGTGTTCAGCACGTTCAGTCTGTGTTCACAGTCTGGGTTTAAAATCTTCTGCAGTCGATGGAAACAGTCAGAGAATGTTTCAGCCAGTCGGTAAGTGTGTCCAGCATTAGTCTATCAGTGGCTCAAACCTCCCCAGTAGGGGTAAAATCTTTGCGTGGCAGGGGGAGCTGCAACTCGACCAGTCACAGATATATGCGCCTGCCACTGCATTATATGCGCCTGCCACTTGACCAGTCACAGAAATATGCGCCTGCCACTCGACCAGTCATGGATATGCGCCTGCCACTGCGTTATATGCGCCTGCCACTTGACCAGTCACAGAATTATGCGCCTGCCACTCGACCAGTCACAGAAATATGCGCCTGCCACCCGAACTTACACAGTATGTAAGATATGTTTTTAAACCAAATGCAGCATATCCCCTGAAGCCAGCGGGAGACAGAACGGTACGCACAATAGGTCAATATTCAGCATTAACCAAACGCTTTTCGCCTACCTTAACTACAACCCTGAGCACCAATCTCATGACATAGGCTTAATTGCCTGCCTCAAAATCTCCCACTGTTTTACTATACCAGACGAACCCACAGACAGTGCAATGCAGATCTTATTTACCTGTTTTTCATCTTATCTTATTTTTTATATTTTCATCTTGGCTCCCGCCTGGGCTAAAGCGTCACACCAGCCACAAGATCTCTCACTGTTTACACCTATCAGACCCTCCTAATGATACACGAGAGCACACAGACAGTGCAATACTGATCTTATTTACATATTTCTTATCTGATCTTATATTTTATTCGCTCTTTTTATCCGTATATGGGAGTGCGTGCTCGTGGCTCTATTAAGCGTCGCGCCAGCCACAAGTATCGCACCAGCCACAAGATCTCTCACTGTTTACGCCTATCAGACCCTCCTAATGATACACGAGAGAACACAGACAGTGCAATACTGATATTTTTTTTATCTATTTCTCATCTGATCTTATATTTTATTTGCTCTTTTTATCCTTATATGGGAGTGCGCGCTCGTGGCTCTACAGTATTAAGCGTCGCGCCAGCCACAAGCATATCGCACCAGCCACAAGATCTCTCACTGTTTAAATCTACCAGACACTCTGATCGATGCACATGTGCAAACAGACAATGCAATACCGATACTTTTACCCATTTCTCATCTGATCTTATATTTTATTTGCTCTTTTTATCCTTATATGGGAGTGCGTGCTCGTGGCTCTATTAAGTGTCACGCCAGCCACAAGCATATCGCACCAGCCACAAGATCTCTCACTGTTTACACCTATCAGACCCTCCTAATGATACACGAGAGCACACAGACAGTGCAATACTGATCTTATTTACATATTTTTCATCTGATCTTATATTTTATCTTTATTAGCTATTTTGACTTGTAATGTAGCGCGTCTTGTGGCACTCCGCTTCGCGTCATGACCGCATTACCACCTCGGGTGTGCATTATTTTTCTAATAATTCAACGGCCTGTCGTCAATTATTCCTTACATATTGGAGTGGAAGTTGGATCGGAGCAGACTATAATTTCTTACAACTCTTAATGGGTGCCGAGTACCCTCTGAAATGGAGTGTACCGCCGGTGGGCGAAACCTAGCTACGAACAAAAAGGCTACCTTGGTACCAAATGCTATAACTTTTGATTACTTTATGATATCACCACAAAATTTGATACAGATGCGGATTACATGTAGATGAACTTTTTCAAAGAAGAACTGTCCTCCTACCTTATTTCTTTCCTGGGTGATTGCATGTCATGTCAAATAAAAAAGATATGTAAAATATGTTTCCTTTGAGCACACTTGTTTTTGGTCTTCTATCAGCATTTTCTCACCATGAGAATCTCCAAATGTAATGATATTTTTTACAAAAAAATTAAAGCATTTTTTATCAAACGATACCTAACTTTTGACTCTCCTTGCTATATGTTTTGGCGTTACGAGTCTTTACATTTGTATGTCACTCAGAAAAAAAAGCTAAAAATGCCTTCAGGGCTTAAATGGTTAATACATATTTAAAGATTTTATTTCATTCAAACTACTGCACTTTATAATTTTAAGACACTCACCTTAGTTTTAGCCGACAGTTCGGATCCAGTAGTAAATCATTGAGCTGCTTCACTCCTGATCTTCCAGGATCATTTCCTGTGAGATCCAGCTCTATCAGGTGTGAAGGGTTTGATCTCAGAGCTGAAGCCAGAGCTTTATAACCTTCTTCTGTGATACTGCAGTCTGAAAGTCTGTAAAACAAAAATAAGTTGTTTATTCTTTGTTTGGACAGAGATTAGTTGCAGATTTATAAATACATTCTGACAAATAACTTGGAACAACATTAACTAAACCATATTTGCATAATTTATTTAGTTACATCATTTATTATGATATATAAAATAAGTGACATGTGAAAAGTCAAACTGTCCAAAGAGTGAAACTGAGGTGAAAAGAGTAAACCTGAAATTTAAGCCAGTTTTCATTTTTCAGTAATTCTGATAAAAGGACCATTTACAAATACATATTAACATTCAGAAATGTTGGTAAATAAAAATACACACTTGAGTTTCTCTAATTTGCATTGTGTGTTTTTTAACAGAGGACAGATCTTCATCATTCCAGAGTTTCCTAGTTTATTTCCACTCAGATCCAGCTCTATCAGGTTTGAAGGGTTTGAATTAAACGCTGAAGTCAGAGCAGCACAACCTTCTTCTGTAATACTGTTATTATTCAGCCTGAAGAGAAACAAAAAGACAGGAAGATTATTCAGTTTGTTTTAGCCACAACAACTACAATACAAGAGTATACATCTATGATTGTTCAACTAACTATAGCCCTCGAAAACTTTAAAGAACAGCAATGACAGTATTGGATTAGACTTAATGATTAAACTGAAAAGGATTAGATACTTTGCAGAGTATAGTCATAAAAAGTGTAATAAATATCCAGTCTGACTGCATACGAGAACAGCGTTGTGTTTTCTGTGTAATTGACTTTGAGCGGATCGGATCATCAGTCAATCATGTGGTCTGTATAACTGATTTTTGTTTCCCACAAAATATTTAAATTAGGTCTGTAATAGGCCTTTATCACCGAGTGTGAAACAGCTCTCACTTTATCACCGAGTGTGAAACAACTCTCACTTTATCCTCTATCAGTGGCAGTGCCCACATAGCATGGGAGTTTTGTGATTTATTCATACACAATCAATCTCAAATTCAGTACTTAAGGCAAGACACTACAGGTGAATAGGGTAAAAATTTGAACTAGCAGATATCACCATGAAACTTTTTCAGTTGATAACCTAGATTAAGATGAGAAAAAAATGTATTTAAAGTTTTCTGTAATTTAATGTTTAAATATGCAAATTATGCATTCTCTAATTAAATATTCTCTAATTAAATATGCACTAATTTGCATATATTTTAAAAAAATGAAATCTGAGTATTGGATAAAGCCAGGTTCAAAATTCTTTTTTCATTGTGTTCACATATTAGATGGGATTTTTTTTTTACAAATTTACAAATTACAGAGGGATTTATGGATATCTACTTTTGTTATCCTGTAAATAAGAATATACTGTCAATAGCCTTTAAAAAATCATTTTCGCCATGTTTTTTGGAATAAAATGTTATATAAATCAGGCTAGGAATAATATATTTACAAATCCCTCTGTAAATGTCTTCATAATATAACTAGGTACAAGACTGGAAAGTTTGGTGTATATAGGTGCTACTGAAGTGGAGATTTCAGACTTGGAGTATGAGAGAAAAGTAATTTTGAGAAAACAGGCTTTAAAGATTTATCATCAGCCAATGAGATTGCGCATTTAGCATCCTTTACTTTAACGGTTGGTTGCCGATAAAAAGGAAATGACCATATTTGAATCTGACAGCATTGTGCAAGAGAGAGAGAGCTTTGTAACGGTGTGTGTGTTGACAGGGTGCAGGCAGCGATCACGGAGCAGCGGGATGATTTAAAACGCCAACTTTTGATGAATTTATGAGAAATCTATAGAAGCTGACGTTACAAATTTATCAAATGTTTAATTTAGGTTTCCACTCCAATAGTATAAACTGATAAAGTTTAGTAGACCGATTTCTCCAACAAGAGTATCCTTTCCTGCTAGCTCTATTGTATTTTAAAAGAGGAAAATTACTGAGACTCAAACCCTTTGTCTCTATGATAATGTTAATGTTTGAGCAATCCAGGCTGATGGGATTAGCATCTCAAGGATCCGAATGCTGATGAGATCAGGGCTGGGGAATTTCCAGTAACGAGCGGACTTCCGTACTACATTTGCATGCTTTGTTTGAATTTGTCTCCACCTCCAGAAGTCCCTCCTCTTAAAATGCTTATAATATACCATGTAAAGTTACTTTTAATTTAGACTCATGACTAGCTTGAAGACTACAGCAACGAACAAGCTGGTGTGCTCAATAAAGAATCCTGCTTAAGATACTGCCCGAGTCTCCTGGTCTTAGCTTCTGAATCTTCTACACTTGAGAAGAAATAAGTTTACTACAGATGGTGCCGTGACCCGGATGGAATTAACTTCACCTGAATCAAGAACTGAATTTCAACAAAGATCAACAAAGCTGAGTGAGTTCTGACTGAGTTCCAGCAACTTCGACCTCAACAAAGCTGAGTGAGTTCTGACTGAGTTCCAGCAACTTCGACCTCAACAAAGCTGAGTGAGTTCTGACTGAGTTCCAGAAACTTCGACCTCAACAAAGATCTTAACAAAGAATGAACATTTCTGACTGAAGTTCCAGCTGGAATCTTTCCATACAACCAAACGATTTGGTGAGTTTCACTCTATTCAAAGAACCGCTGAATGACCAGTACAAATCTCTGTGTCGCCAGAGAAAAGAGTTATCAGACAGCTGTAGTGTTTGACTAACAAAGTTATCCTTTAAAAGTTTATTTTAAAGATGAAAGTATAGCCTCTACGTTGCTAGAGAAGGTATCCTCTAAAGTTAGGGAAGGTGAAAGATCCTTTGCATTTTCTTTTAGAGAAGATTAACGTAACATGGTAATATTTTGTGTGTAGCCTCTTTTGATCAGAGAAGATTTTAGTGTTTTTGTTTGTTTATCCCCTAAAAGTTGAAAAGGTGAAATATCCATTTTCTTTTGTAGGGAAGATTAGCGTAACATGCTAATAGTTTGTGATGTGTTGTAACAAGGAAGATTTAACAACAGTTGATCTGTGTTCGAGTGTAGCCTCTGTTTGATCAGAGAAGTTTAGTTTTTGATTGTGTGATAAAGTAGCTCACAAAATGTGTGAAAAAAACGCTAGACTGATTCCATCAACTGAGAAAGGTGGACTAGCTACCCCTTTATGGACAGACAGTGAGTTTAAGTCATTATTAGGAGAGCACATGGACTCCATAGTGACTGAGTCAGTCAGATTGAATTTGATAAAGAAATTTGGTATTCATCCAGACAAAGTATGGTCAATTGAAGATTGTAAAAAGGTACTAGGAGCAAGTATTCGCAAGAACAATGTGAAAGCCATTATTTGTTGTCAGAGAGAATTTAGCTTATCCATTGCACAAGAACAATCTCAGTGTATTGCGAAGTTAAAAGAACAGAACAAACAGTTGCAGACTCAAGTGTCCTGTCTCAAGACAAAGGATGGGCAGTAGCAAGGCCTCAATCAAATGTGACTCAGAAGACCAACAGTCAGATAAAACTTATCCTGATTTTCAAGCTTTCTTTGAAACAGATATAGCTCTCCAATCAGCAGAGAAACAACAGAAACATTAATGTTCTAAGAGAGAGGGCAGTTGTTATTACTGTGGTAAGCCTGAACATTGGAGAAAAGAATGTAGGAAAAGCAAAAATAACTTGAGAGAAGTTAACAATATTGCTCAGCTCCTACTCAGTCTGCCTTCTAATCTGAAGCAGCCCCTGCCTTCATCACTAATGAGTTTAGGTCAGGCTGTAAACATAAAATGCCCTCCCCCACCTACAGGGACAGAATAGGACACGAAACCGTGAAGAACCGAAGGGAAGATCTGAATGCAATACGCGTCAGTGGCCACCCCTTCGGCGAAGATTTCCTCATAGGCCTTCCCAACCCATTTAGTCAATCCTCACTTCACTGTGTTTCTTTAGGTGTCAAAATAATTAAGAAATAGGGAAAGAAGGAACAACAATAGCACTAGACTCTGAAAAGTTTACAACCCTATAGTGTTGAACAAATACTGCTCCCGTCTTTTGTTTTCTGTCTTCCTTTGTGCAGATACCTCTTGATGGCTGACCCAAGACAATATGCACCGACCTCCTCACCGCCCCTCTAGAAAACAACGAGACCCACTGCAGAGCCAACTATCCCAAAAGGATAAAGAAAAGAAAAAAATACACAACGCAGAGACTCACAAAAAGAACCTTCAGTCATCCATCGACATGATCAAGATTGTCATACTACTACACATCATGAAGATCGCACAAAGTCCGGACTCCAGAAACAACATATTCTTAGAGCTGATGAATATGTCAAAAACGCCTTGTTTGCTGGAAAAGAACGTTTGCATGTCACATCCGAAGATGGCTGCATTCCATGAATCACTTGTGCACAAACAAAGACAGTTCTTGATCTTTCAGCAAGACCCCAGATGACTTATGTTAATTCTTCCGTAAGAATTTCACGGACCATAATTGCATGTTCTGTTTTCTGTGTCAACATGCAATTGCAGAAACATCAACACAGAGCAAGCTATGTGCCTGTAACTTACACAAGTTACAAGAATGAACTTTTAAGTGTTTAAATTTGTATATAGTGTGGGAGTTATTTAGAACTCCCAAAGGGGGAATTGACGTGTTACAAATTTATCAAATGTTTAATTTAGGTTTCCACTCCAATAGTATACACTGATAAAGTTTAGTAGACTGATTTCTCCAACAAGAGTATCCTTTCCTGCTAGCTCTATTGTATTTTAAATGAGTAAAATTACTGAGACTCAAACCCTTTGTCTCTATGATAATGTTAATGTTTGAGCAATCCAGGCTGATGGGATTAGCATCTCAAGGATCCGAATGCTGATGAGATCAGGGCTGGGGAATTTCCAGTAACGAGTGGACTTCCGTACTACATTTGCATGCTTTGTTTGAATTTGTCTCCACCTCCAGAAGTCCCTCCTCTTAAAATGCTTATAATATACAATGTAAAGTTACTTTTAATTTAGACTTGTGACTAGCTTGAAGACTACAGCAACGAACAAGCTGGTGTGCTCAATAAAGAATCCTGCTTAAGAAACTGCCCGAGTCTCCTGGTTTTAGCTTCTGAATCTTCTACACTTGAGAAGAAATAAGTTTACTACAAAGCAAACAGACAAAGTGTAGTAAAATAAAGACCTAATTGTGTATTTCAGACTATTTTTAAACACAAGTCTGAAAGAAGACATGTTATTGAAGACAAATATCCCAAAATCTCAAAATTAACCAGTGAAAAACAAATGTTTTTGCCTGCTGTGTCTCGCCTTAATCTAACATTTTGAGTTTCCCAACATTAATCTTATATCATGAAACAGAGAAAATGTATATTCCGACACATTGCATGATTGAAAGAAGAGCGTGCAAACATTTATATAGCCTAGTGTATGTGTAAAATGCAGAAAACAGTATATTACACAGTCCTTAAAGGTGCTATCAGCGATTTCAGGCCCAAAAAGGCAGAAACATAAATGATCACATTTATCAAATTTTTCCTAACGATCCGCTAGCTGCCTGCCCCATAAGCATGCAGTCCAAAAACCGCGTTTTGCGCTCATGCACGCAAAGTCGGAGCAAAACCTCACAACACCCACCCCCTTGTCGGTGATTGGTTGGAACACTGTTTATTTCGGTGGTTGGTGAAACCCATTGTTTTTGTGTGCAGATCTCAGAGCCTAGGCTGCCTACAGAGACGTGTTTTTTGGGCGGCATGCTTATGGGGCGGGCAGCTAGCGGATCGTTAGGAAAGATTAGATGAATGTGATCATTTATGTTTCAGCCTTTTTTGGGCCTGAAATCGCTGAAAGCACCTTTAAGGTGGACGGTTTCCCCCCACTCTACCCTATTGTAGACAAGCTGAAACAATAAAAACATAAACAGTATCATTAAAAATAAAATTCATAGTGTATTTCAGATTTTTCCTAGCAGTAGGTAACTTGAGCAGCGTGCAGCTCTTTATTTAGATCTTACAACTGATTAACACCGGCAACGGAAGTCTACCAGAAGTTAAGTATGGGCCACAAAAGTGCACATGCGCAGTAACATTTATGTATGTTGTTGCCGTTGAAACAGTCTATTTTATAAAAATATTAAATACTCACATCAGTGTGTTGAGTTTACAGTGTTTATCCTGCAGTAGAGCAGAGATCTGATTCACTCGTGTTTCTCCTAGTTCGCGTCCACTCAGATTCAGCTCTCTCAGGAGTAACGGGTTTTTACCCACAACACTATTCACATACTGACAGGCTTCATCTGCAGCAGGACCCAAAAACCTGCAGAAGAGAAGATGAATCAAGTTGAATTCAATTCACTACTAAACACTGCTTAATAAAAAACAACATTGATTTCTAATGGAAAAAAGTGTTTTTTTCTTTAATTTTTTTTTTTTTTCTTTAATTTATCAACAGACCGTATTTAGTTAAATAATATTTATATAAATAATTCACCTGGATATAAGTTTTATATTATTTTATCACGTCTCACCTCAGTTTTAGTTGACAGTCTGGATCCTGTAGTAAATCATTGAGCTCCTTCACTCCTGATTGTCCAGGATCATTTCCTCTGAGATCCAGCTCTATCAGGTGTGAAGGGTTTGATCTCAGAGCTGAAGCCAGAGCTTTATAACCTTCTTCTGTGATACTGCAGTTAGAAAGTCTACAGAAGAGAGATTTCAAAGTATTGATGACTGAATATGTAGAGAAGGGCATAGAGACATTTAACATGTTAGTATTATCAACTTAATTATCAACACACATGAGTTTTTCGACTTTAAAGTTTTCTTTCAGTCCATCAGAAAGCATCTTCACTCCTAAATCCTGCAGATTATTATTGTTCAGGTCAAGATCCGTCAGACTGCTGGAGTTTGAACTGAGAACTGAAGCCAGAGCTGAACAGCTTTCCTCTGTTAGATCACAATTACTGAGCCTGATAAAATAATAAATAAAATAATGATGCATCAATGAAGACACATGATGAAAATTCTCACAATATGTCTGTGATTGCTGTGGTGATGAGTGAGACTGATGGTGAAATGTACTCACTTCAGTATCTTCAGCTCACACACAGGATTCTTCAGTCCCTCACAGATCTCTTTGACTCCTGAGTCCAGCAGACGGCTGTTGTTCAGATTCATCTCTCTCAGGACGGTTTTGGAGGAGAGAACAGTAGCTAGAACTGAACAGCTTTTCTCTGTCAGCTCACATTTGTTCAGCCTAAACACAAAAATAGCATTATTTCTTATTCAGCACATATTCAACACACAACAGATCACCAGCTCTTCATATCTGCCCACACATGTTATTGACAATCTTTTATAATATATAAACCGAAAAGTTATAATGCATAAAATCATGTTTACTCACTTAATTTTCTCCACTTTGCTATGAGTGTCCATCAAAAGAGCAGAGAGCTTCTCTCCATCCAGATTTCCTAGTTTATCTTCACTCAGATCCAGTTCTGTCAGTAATAATGGACTTTTATCCAGAACTTTAGTGAGATAGTCACACGCTTCCCGTGCAGCAGGACTTTTCAAAAATCTAAACAAAGTAGATTATCATTCATAATATCATTCATCATATCATATCTCACATAGTCTTAAAATTGAATGCCCTTTTCAGCCCTGTTCCTCTTTAATGGTCCCAGTTTATGTGCATAGTGTGGTTAGTGTCTTAGTGCAAAGTTCTCATTTCGGTTCTTTTGGAGAACATTTTAGATTCTAGCAACAGTGTTTTTAGGTCTTATTTGTACAACCAGAAGCTAACATTTACTGTGTTGTTCTCTATGAACATTCTGCTCTCATTCTATTAACAATTTGTAGTAAAGTGACAACTTCTGTGAAAAGTTAAGTATTGCATCTAATATTGTATTTATATGATGACATTACAGCAGCAGCAGCAGCAGCAGCAGGGATGAGCATGTGGTCATGGCAACTATTTATCCTTGATTTAAGTTGATTTCAAGTCATTTTTGGTATGTAGATAATGCTACAATACAATTCCTATGTATATTTAGTTTAAATTGTTATACATATGCCAGATGCTAATTTATTTTCTATATTTCTGGAATCACACAATCTTTTTTTGATATAGTAGATGCTAACTATAGCCTATGTGATGTAGAGCCTTTTTTTGTGCTTATCTGAACGTGCTATTGACTCTGTACACTTACAGTAGAATTCTATTATGTTGTATTTCTAGAGTTTTATGTTATTCCTTGGGCAGCAGTAAAGGTTTGAAAATGATCCCTGCATCTGTCTTTGGGAGGCATTATCTGACTGCATACTCAAGCAAGGCATTTGAGATAAAGGGCAGAACAATAATAATAGACTACAAATATTTTTTTGTGTGTTAGTTTTTAAAAGTTAACATACATTAATAATTTATTTATTGAATAATTGTTGTTAGATGTGAGGTTAAAAAAGTATATATATTTTCAATTTTGTCAATATTTTACACTGACATACTAATGTGAATGATTAGGCAGGATGATTTTCAGATCATTTTGAAGCAAAAACTCTAGGCAACAACATCCATTAGTCAAAAGTATTGTGGACACATATTTAGTATGTGTTTTGTGGCCTATTTCAGAAACTTTAATTTTTAGTTTTTTGAATAACCACGCATAAACATTATTCTCTAAAAAATACAAACATGTTGCTCACATAATATGTTATAATATTATAATACATAATAGCACAAACATGTTGCTCACATAATATGGCAGCCCTGTTTGTGCTAAATAGAGTGTAATTACACCTTTGCCATTAATATGTTTATAAGCAACTGAAAAAAGCACAAATGTCAGGGCATGTCAAAACATCTCAAGGACCCCAAAAACACCTTAGACCACAGAGGGTTAACGATAACCTACAAACATTATGGGAGAACTGTTTTTAATGACAGGCTAGCAATTACCGTTGACTCGCGCTAGCCTAGCATCAGCGAAATATGCAACTGGAACGACTAGATGAAATTTTTTGAAAACTGTCTCCACTGATAAATAACACTAAGGCTCACCTGGAAATGAGGCCCGATGTCCAAAATTCCGAACCAGCCCTTTAAGAATAAAACACTTACTATGACAATCCTCTGTGGATCCATTGCTCCTCAAACTGAAATTAAACCAGCACTTTTGAGGTAAATTACCCAGGATTATTCCTCACAGCCTCGCAAGACGACATAGTACATTATTCTGATTTTGGTGTGTTTTATCGAGCTCGTATGGGCGTTGACACGTGTCCATGTATTGCCTCAGATCATTTGCGTTTAAATAGTGCGCGCTCTCCGTGGGCGTGGTCACATTAAAGATAATTAGCTCTAACGAGAACAACTGACATCTCTCTCTCTCTTTATATAGATTACATAAACAGAGAATATTTGTTTTAGTTTTGAATTAGATCATTTAAAAGTACACACTTAAATGATAATAAAGATATATTGCTCATGCCTGGGTGAATAGTATTCGCTGAGTTTTGTTTAAGTTTAGAGACGTGCACCAGAAAAAAAGTTCACGGAGATGGAGAGGCAGAAAGCACACCCTGTTTATTTTCTTTATTTGACAAAAGCACAATGTTTTATTTCGATTGTAAGTGGACACATAAAAAAGTAGACATTCAACAGTTTATTTTTTTTTTCATATTTCTTAAGTGTGTATGACCAAAAATGACGTAGTATTTTAAGTCTATTTTGCTGCAACCCGAGCAAATCACGCCGGCGTGATTGCCGACCCCAGAGGGTTAATGTGTGTGTTACTCAAACGTTTATTCATTGTTTCCAGAATATTGTTAATAAAGTCTATCTCCTAGTATTATTCATCGTCTTCGTGTGCTTTATACCACATTATAATACAGTGACAATGGAATAAGCCAAAATAGGTAAAAACATTTTTAACTAATGCCTTGATCAAGACAAAATAGGTGTCACTTGAAAGCTTAGAGTCTGAACTTTACAATGAATTTAGCCATTTTGATTTAATTCCTCAGTAGTGCTGAGCTAATTTCTGATAAAAAAAAAAAGTTTTCATAATTTATGAACTACTTTTTTTAACTATGTACTTTAATATGTCAAAAATATCATACATACCAGATAGTTATGTAATGTGCCATTTGAAAGGTCTCACGGAGTACAATATAAAAAGCATAATTGTTTTGAGCTTTGACTAAACTTGAGTGAGTGTTTGTACGTGAAGCCCCATAAGACCCATACGTAAATATACGGAATACGGATGCGGCATTTATGTCACATTTTCGCTCGTAACTTCATTAAGCATGCTCTAATCGTGGAAAATGGCACATCAGGTTACAGCACAATCTCACAATTAATAAAGAACCGAAATGTGGAGTCATGTGACGTGCTCATGAACCTTGTCGTACTTGAGTAGAGCTCTGTACAATTGGCCCCTTTTTTGCCGATATTTTGTTTTATTTTAAGTTTTTTTCAATAATTGTACTTTGCCAGATGTCACACAATCGGAAACAACAAGATTTCTCAGACTATGAAGAGATCCAAGGCACTGACCACGAGTGATACGGTTAACAAAATGGCTAACACTGTTGCACGCTTTAGCCCTTTTCGCATGGGATTATTATTATCTGGGGACCTAGTGTGATTTAGAAATTACCCCCCCACATCTGAATTTCCTGTGGCGCATTTGCACGGGATAAACGAAGCCTGTGACTTTACTCGAATTTACTGACTTAACTCCCGGATATGATGTAGGCTATTGCTTGGAAATGTCTTGTCGTTATAGGTCTAGCTGTATGATATAGGCTATTATAAACAGAAGAATGTTCCTTGCATGTACCGCATGCTGCTATAGCCTACATGCCATTCATCTCCATCTAATATTCTTTTTGTTTTTGCTCTTCTGATGGTTTTCGGTAAGTAATTTGCAGGGGAATTTTTACTTTACAAATTTCAGACATGGCCGATTCACACGGGATTAAGATCACAGACAACCTCCGCAATTATTGACTAGAGGTCAGCAGGTAATACTTATCCCATGCGAATTAGGGCTTTTGAGGACATTCTAAAAACCAAGTTGACGGCGATGCGGAGTGAATTTTCCTCTCACATGTCAGTCCAGTCGCTATGCTCTAAACTCGATCTTCTCAAAGGTGAGAAGTGAGAACAAAAGAAAGTAGTCGCAGATCACCATGTGCGATTAGCCGTGCTTGAACAACGGGTGGTGGATTTACAAGACCGCAAGAGGCGCAGCAATCTGCGTCTGGTTGAATTGCCTGAAGGATCTGAAAAAGACGACCCCATGGGCTTTTTGAAAAGATCGCTGTCGACGTGGCTCCCTTCTCTGACGAGGAGAGAGATTGAAGTGGAATGAGCACTTCGCGTGTATACAAAGGTACGCGCTAAACCACAGGTCTTTCTCTTTAAACTTCTGCGGTACATGGAGAGGGAGCTCATTCTACGGGCTGCTAGACTGCATGCCCCGGTGAAAACAAGTGACGGGGCAACGCTATCCTTCTTTCCAGACTTTTCTCCTATGACTGCAAAAAGAAGAAGTGCATTCGCACCAATTCGGACGGAAAGGAAGGAAGCTGGCATCCAGAATTTCCCTCTTTATACTGCAACGCTGAAGGTCATTCTCAATCAAGGCGAACCAAACATGCTGTACTATAAATGCTGTATATATATAAATTATATATATATAATTTATAATTTATTTATATGTATAATTTATTTATGGCATGCTGCTTTTGATATTGTCAACTTTTTAACATTATGTTTTTTTTTTGTCTACGTTCTATGTTTGAATTAAATATTTATGTATTTATAAGTCTACCAGGGGTTGGATGGGTTCTAGATTTGTATAGTTGCTTTTTGCTTTGTATTTTTGTGTTTCTTGACCTTAAAAAGAAACTCTTTAAATAAACAGTTGTTAACAAAAAAAATAAAAAAAAATGCAACAATCCATCACTTAGATCTAAAGATTTTGTCTAATGAAGTTATAAAACATAACCCCACAGGCACACGTGTAGCTAAGTGAAATCAAATGTAGCTTTCACGTGGCGTTTATGCTTGAAACTTAATGAAACATGCTCAGATTGAAGAAAATTCCACAGTTTCCGCTCAAATGCAATGCTCTGTATTATTGACTGGGTTATTTGAGATGGTCAGTTTATTTTTCAAAAACATTGATGCATCATATTCTAGCAGTTATTTTTTCTAGTCATTGTTCATGTTTTCATAGACATGTTTTCATGTATCTTTAATTGTCAACGTACATTTTTAAAACATTTTTAAAATATGTTAATGATGACGGACACGCATTTTTTGAGACCTATAAATGATCATAATGAGAAATTGACAAAAATGCCCATTCTGAAAATTAAAATAATTCATTGCGTCGATCCTCATTGGGGAACAACAATTTTAAAAACGTCTTCCGGGTGTCAAGGGCTAAAGAAAAAGGCTAAATTACAGTATAATGTAAATACTGCACTTTATAATTTTAACCCTCTGATGGTCTTCAAAAGAAAGTCACACTCGTGGTTTTCGGGGTCCATTGGACCCCAGACAATAAGATTTAATTTTGTAACAGAACAATATATTATTTTTTTTACAAATATAATTTTACTCTGTTTATTAATGTTTTACTCAACATTTGTGCAGTTTTTGGAGGATTTATGATTTTTAAAAAAAAATTCTATAAATAAATAAATAAATAAATATTTATTTAAATAGGATTTTTACAAAAAAACAGCATTTTATGTTAAATAAACTTTATAAAAGACCCAGATTTCTAACTTTCATTCCTGGGGATACCATGGATAATTTTACAAGGTTTAATGTAAGATTTTTACCAATTTTTTGGAAAATGCAGGTTAAAATTTGTAATAAATCACTTTAACCACTAGATGGCTATAGAGCTCCACTAGGCCTATAAACTATTTGAATTACTGAAAGATATAGTTTCTAAAGTTGGATTCAGTTGGATTAATATCTAAATATTATAAAATCACAATTATAACAAAAATAAAATACTTTTTGTCAAAGTTTAGCATTTTTGTACTGAAAAAACAACAGTTTTTCAATAATGTTACATTATGATTAGAATCAAACCTGAACAACATGTTACAAAGAGAAATGTTGGAGTCTTAAGATTTGATCATTTATTTCAACTGAACAGCAATAACAAATTAGCAAATAAAGCAGTAAAAATAAGATATTTGTAAAAAAAAAGAAAAAAAAAGAAAAGTAAATGGGGAACAAAATCGAACAACTAGGAACACTAGTTTGGAACAATAGAACAATAGTTGGTCTCATCTCAGTCTCCAAACTCCAACTCCAAACAGCTCTATCCAAACTCTTTGATCCTGGTATCTGAACTGTGTGTGTGTGTGTGTGTGTGTGTGTGTGTGTGTGTGTGTGTGTGTGTGTGTATGCATGGGCACATGCACATTGTCAGTGTAACCAATTTATATTTGTGGTGGTTCTGCATTTTGTATGATTTTATTTGACAAATTATAAGACTTTTTTATAGCCTTACAAATGTATTCCTGTGTGTGTGTGTGTGTGTGTGTGTGTGTGTGCACATTTTCAATGTGTCTTAGTGTTACCAATTTATTTTTGCGGTGGTTCTGCATTTTAGATTATTTTATTTTACAAATGATAAGAGAACAATTTTTATAGTCTGTATGTATTCCTGTATATTGTATTCCTCTATATGTGTGTGTTTGTGTGTGTGTGCGCGTGTGTGAGCATGATAATTTTGGATTGTGGATGTTTTTTGCATTGTTGGAAGTGTGCCACTTTATTTCTGTCATTTCTGTCTGTGTTCTGCGTTATTTCTGATTTTGATGATGAATTTTGTCTATTTTGAGTCCAATGATAAATAAATATGTATTTATTTATTTATAGATATTTAAAAGATATCATAAATCCTCCAAAAACTGCACAAATGTTGAGTAAAAACATTAATAAACAGAGTAAAATTATATTTGTAAAAAAAAAAAAAATATTGTTCTGTTAAAAAATTAAATTGTATTTTTTGGGGTCCAATGGACCCCGAAGACCACGAGTGTGACTATTTTTTTCACGCCTACATAAAAACAAATAACATTCCATTTAAAATTTTTTTTTGTAGATCTAAAAAGTGTTGAGAGCCGTAGGAAGTTTCATACCATTTGGAAAAAGAGAACATTTTTTAAAATTCAAGCAAAAGTCATTTGGGGTCCAGTGGACCCCGAAGACCATCAGAACACTCACCTCAGTGTTAGTTTACAGTCTTTTTTTTGTGCTACATCATCGAGCTCCTTCACTCCTGATTGTCCAGGATCATTTCCTGTGAGATCCAGCTCTATCAGGTGTGAAGGGTTTGATCTCAGAGCTGAAGCCAGAGCTTTATAACCTTCTTCACTGATACTGCAGTCTGAAAGTCTATAAAAAAGATAATTAAATTTGAGAATTGTAAATTGTAAAAAAAAAAACTAAAAAACAAACAAACGTATTTCCTATCTAAGAATAAATGACACTTACTAAAAATAATAATAATAATCTTTACAAACAAATATCTTGGATAGGGAGGCACATACAATGTAAGTGAATGGGATACAATATTGAAGGCCATAGGGTCAGCCATCAAAACACTGAACTGGACTAGATACAAAGAGCAACAGCAACAAATTCCTACTTCAGTGGACCAAATAAGGATCAGAGTCCTCTTTTACCCCTTTTCCACCAAAAAAAGAACTGGTTCGGAACTGGTGCTGGTTCTAAGTTGGTTCAACTTGCGAACCTTCTCAGAACCTGTTTGTTTTTCCACTGACTAGAGAGCCCAGCGAACGACGTCATTACGTCACTGTGTACGTTGCCATACGTCTTAGCTTTCGCCAACTTCAAGCATAACAATTACAATGGCGGACTACATTGTCTTTCTTCAAATGTTTCTCCTGGCTTTGCGATCCTATATTGGGGTCAGAAGAAGACGTTTAGAACACATTTGTGCTGCTCGTCTGGATTACTATAGAGACGGAGGTTACGTTCGAGAAGAAGTTCGACAATAACCCCGCCCCCAGCCCCCGACGTAAGCATGACGTGGTAAAAGAACGGTTCTAGTCCAGCAAAGAGTTGGTGCCGCTTTGGAACCAATTTCCCTGGCCGAGAACCAGTTCTTTGGCTGTCAAAACACAAAGAACTGGTTCGCGAGTAGGCACCGGCTCCGAACCGGCACCAGCACTGCCTTGGTAGAAAAGGGGCATTTCAGGGACAGTGTGAAAGTAAAGAGAACTGGGTCCTTTTTCACTTGGTTCACCTCTTGCTCTACTTAAGCCTATTAACAAACACCATCACACACCTGCAGGTGATAGATGCGTAGGAAAAGAAGACCAAATAGATAGGTCGACAATCTGTAAATAAGGAACTCCTGTAAATAAGGAGTTCCTTATTTTAATATTAAGCCTAAAATATTAAGCCTAAAATGGGTTCATTTAGTCACCTGAGTTTCTCCAGTCTACAGTTTGTATTTTCTAATGCGTTCTGGAGTTTCTTCACTCCTGAATCCTGCAGATTATTGTTGCTCATGTCAAGCTCTTTCAGACTGGAGTTTGATGTCAGGACTGTAGCGAGAGATGAACAGCTTTCCTCTGTTAGTTCACAATTACGCAGCCTAAAATGATCAACAGGAGAGAGAGAATTTACAAACACAAAGTACTTGATGCCAATATTCAGTGATCACTGAGGATTATTGTGTTATGGTCACCTGATTTCTGTAAGATACTTTAAATATACAATAATAAAATAACACAATACTCACATTAGTGCGTTTACTGTTGTGAGATCAAAGACTCAATGAACTGCTGCCATGTTAAATCTGAAACAATCTATGCCAACCACAAGCCTCAAAGACACTTGTATGTTATCATTTGTTAAGTTGACATAGTTTTAATTGTTAAGCCACAGGAGAAGCTGCTCCCCCAGTGTAGCCTGGTTTCTTTCAAAGTATTTTTCTCTCCTGCTACAACCATATGTAATGCTTTTTCATTCCTTGCCACGGTGACCTCTGGCTTGATCACTGGGGGATTAATGCAACATGTGGTGACATTCTAGCAGCTCCGTTTAAACTACTTCGAGGTCGGGATGTTTTATGACCAAAATATTTAATTGTCAACAACAGTAATAATACATGTAACAATCTACATGTCACAATCGGTTTAAAATTAGAGATGTTACTAATTGAAATTAAATGCATACCCTGTATTTTCTCTTTCTCTTTTTTCAAGCCATTTTTAAAGTACATGTCATTTCTTTAGTTTACTAATAATAAAATATTTAAACTTTGACCAGAAGATAAATTCATTATTAAAAATAAACAGTGGTTCATTTAGTCACCTGAGTTTCTCCAGTCTACAGTTTGTATTTTCTAATGCGTTCTGGAGTTTCTTCACTCCTGAATCCTGCAGATTATTGTTGCTCATGTCAAGCTCTTTCAGACTGGAGTTTGATCTCAGGACTGTAGCGAGAGATGAACAGCTTTCCTCTGTTAGTTCACAATTACGCAGCCTAAAATGATCAACAGGAGAGAGAGAATTTACAAACACAAAGTACTTGATGCCAATATTCAGTGATCACTGAGGATTATTGTGTTATGGTCACCTGATTTCTGTAAGATACTTTAAATATACAATAATAAAATAACACAATACTCACATTAGTGCGTTTAGTTTACAGTGTTTATCCTGCAGCAAAGGAACAAGATTCTTCACATTTGAGTCTTCTAGATCACGTTTACTCAGATTCAGCTCTCTCAGGAGTAACGGGTTTTTACCCACAATTCCTCTCACATACTGACAGGCTTGATCTGCAGCAGGACCCAAAAACCTGGAGACAGACGTTCATTAAATGGCCAGTAATGTCACTGACATACAGTATCTTGTGAAAGTGCCTTCAGTCATTTTCAAGACACCATAAACCAATTTTTGATGGTTTATTTCTCTCAGCTAAAACTGTATTAAACCTACTGGACTTTATTATTTTAAAAACACTCACCTCAGTGTCTTCAGTCGAGACTTCGGATTATGTAGTAAATCATCGAGCTCCTTCACTCCTGATTGTCCAGGATCATTTCCTGTGAGATCCAGCTCTATCAGGTGTGAAGGGTTTGATCTCAGAGCTGAAGCCAGAGCTTTATAACCTTCTTCTGTGATACTGCAGTCTGAAAGTCTACACACACACACACACATAAAAAAAATTTTTTTGTAAAAAATTACATTGTGGATCCAATTTATTAATTAGCTGAATCGCTTATCAGATACACCGTAAACCACATTCTGTCATTAATGTCCAAGTTGATTAATGAATTACAATTAAATAATGGTCACCAGGCGCATCACTGTTGTGAGATCAAAGACTCAATGAACTGCTGCCATGTTAAATCTGAAACAATCTATGCCAACCACAAGCCTCAAAGACACTTGTATGTTATCATTTGTTAAGTTGACATAGTTTTAATTGTTAAGCCACAGGAGAAGCTGCTCCCCCAGTGTAGCCTGGTTTCTTTCAAAGTATTTTTCTCTCCTGCTACAACCATATGTAATGCTTTTTCATTCCTTGCCACGGTGACCTCTGGCTTGATCACTGGGGGATTAATGCAACATGTGGTGACATTCTAGCAGCTCCGTTTAAACTACTTCGAGGTCGGGATGTTTTATGACCAAAATATTTAATTGTCAACAACAGTAATAATACATGTAACAATCTACATGTCACAATCGGTTTAAAATTAGAGATGTTACTAATTGAAATTAAATGCATACCCTGTATTTTCTCTTAAATTACTGCAAATATATGTGCTGAATAATACTACACAATAAAGCTAGATCTGGTTTGTGTAGCTGATGGTAAATGTACTCACTTCAGTATCTTCAGTGTTGATTTCTTCAGTCCCTTACAGATCTCTTTGACTCCGGAGTCCAGCAAACGGCTGTTGTTCAGGTCCATCTCTTTCAGGATGGTATTTTTGGAGAGAACAGTAGATAGAACTTCACAGCTTTTCTTTGTCATCTCATAATTATTCACCCTAAACAGGAAGATCTGATTTATTATTCTTGTTTTCAGAAAATATTCAACACACATCAGTTCAACAGGTTTTCATATTATGTTCACACATGTGGCTGACAATGTCAAAAAGTGCTATTATCTGTAGCACTTCAGAAACTGTTGCTGTCACGCACCGGCTGGGGATGAAGATCAGGCGAAGCGAAGTGGATCTAAAACAGCAGTGTAACTTTATTTAATAAAAGAAAAGAATAACCCAATATGCGAGAATGCAATACATTGTGCATGAAAAGCAAAGAAAACTGGACAATACATAAGCCTGTTTGAGATGCACCTCGCTTCGCCTGAAATGTATGTGAGAGTAGGCAGCTGCAGTGAGGCAAGGAGTGAAAAAAGTGAAGGCAAGACGGAGAGTATTGGATCAATATCCTGCCAAATGTATTGCGGCCACGGATCAAAATATAATAAGTGTGAATCAAAAAATAACAAGCGTGAATAAAAACTTTAAACACACTAAAAATTATTTTGCTCGAAACTTAAACTTATGTTCATGTTTTCTTTCAAATTATGTTTTCCTTGGTTCTATTACTCTACTTTGTGCTCTCTTGCATTTTCTGCTCGTATTTAATTTTTTTGTACGCTTGTGCTGTTTTTCTCTTCGCTCTTCTTTCCAAGTTCTGCGCTTGCTCTTCCAAATGTTGCAGTACGAGTTTCATGCAAATTAGGGCGGGCTAAAGCGTCACCATTGGTCCACTAGTTCTAGATTGACAGCTCCTCCTCTAGCCAATCAATCAAAGAGGGGAGTTGACGTCACTCCTATGCGACTCATGGCTACTTGGAGAAACGCCCGGTTTTTATGGGCGTCTCGCATTGAAGACTTGGAAGTAAACGCCCACTGCTGTGAGTGGATAACAGTTTTGCATATTATAATGAGTTTCAACTCTGAATGCGCGAATCGGTGGGCGGGGCTAAACCGGCCGTCTTTGTCGTCTTAGTTCCCCACTTTGAAAAACGAGTCGTTTGCTGAGCCTGGTGTCAATAAAAGCTTTTATTGGACAAACAAGGACGTTTTCAGTTCTGAAATAATATGATGACCTCTTAGATGTCAAAAGCTCAAGGAAAATTTTATTTCTCAGTTCATCACCCCTTTAAATCAAGTCAATATTATTAATATATTTAACACACTTAAGAAATTGAGTAAGTTTACTCAATTAAAATAATGCACCCCTCCCCCATCAGTCTCCAGACCAGAAGAACAGTTCTCCAGTTTTCTTCTCAGTGTCGCAGAATTGGTGCATTTCCTCTGTGAAATTCAGGTTTGTGTATGTTTTATTTTATCTATAAAATCATTACTGTGCTTTAAATCATTTTATTTAATGCAAAACAACATACAGAGGCATAATGTGACACCTAAACGAGAGTCGCGCCTGTCTTTTCGCGTGATTGAAGCGCCTTGCATAAAACACACGACTTTATTCCTAATGATAATGAATATAATTAATTTGGATGATAAAATGTCCTAGGAACTGTGTACTGTTTGTTTATTGGCAGATTATGGAGTCAGTCGTGTCGCAGCATCTTTCGGCTATGAGTGAAAGGCAGGACTGCGGTCTGAAGTTAGAAGTTCACCCACACCGCTGATACGGTGGATATTGGATAACAGACCTGTTGATTACTCTTGAATTAGGCTACCTGAATGTTTAAATGTTTCATTTTTACTTCTAAAATGTTTGTTAAAGTTTAAATGTAGGCAATATTGTATGTTAAAACAGTGTAAAATATGCTGTATTGCTACTCATCGACAATAAAGGCCAATGTCATGTATACTTGTGGTGGTTGTATGGAATACTATTTTTACAAAGGTTTAGAGGAAATAAAAAAGTTAATATTAGGCTACTCATAAATAAAAACAAATATTAATCATAAATATTGTTTTTTAAATGTTAAATTATTTCTACTCAATTTTATTTGTTAATGTACCAGATGCAGTTACTCAGATTTACTTAATTTTTTTACTTGCATTTACTCAATTCATACAGTATATTTCATTGATTTCATAGCTTTAAAATTTACTAAATTTTTTTGAGTGTAAACATGTTTCACCAAAAATATTTAGTAAATCATGGTTAAACTTTTTAGAGTGTTAATTATTATGTGTGATAGAACCATAACAGATGTTAATTTCTGCTTAAAAATATATGCTAATATTTTTCATGTTGCTTTCCTTGTCTGTCTCAGCATCTCTCATACTGCCAACTAAAACTTGCTGCCTTCACTGTCCAGAAAATGAGGACTTAAATTCTCCATGACCATCTCCTGTTTAATGAATCACATGACCTGCATAACCTTAGAGCTATTTATTTGTGTCATAAGGACATTCCTTTGTTTCCAGAGAATGGGCTTCCCCAGGTGGGTATGATTCCTATATGAAGCCTTTTTGCTCTTCAATACCTCAGTGTTAAAAACTGACATATTTTCCGTAAAGCTGGTTTGAAACAATGTGTATTGAGAAAAGTATATACAGATAAAATTATTAAAGGCAGTCACACAAGGCAAGGCATTTACTGTTGCTCAGCAAAAGTTTGACACACAATCCAATAATTTCAGCGGGAATCAGCTTAATATAGAAAACGAAAGAACTACAACGAATGAAAAACTGACCCTGGGAGTGTCAGTTCTGTATTACATTACTCCAAGATTATAAAATGATCCATAAAAAAGGCTGTTTGAAAAGCAGTTTATGTTGGTTGGTTCATTGTTTCACCTGCAAAACTTCACAGAGCTACGGTAAATCTCCACACAGCAAAGTTATAACGTACAAAATCATGTTTACTCACTTTATTTTATCCACTTTGCAATAAGAGTCCACCAGAAATTCAGACAGTTTCTCCCAATGTTGATGATTTAGTTCAATTCCGGTCAGATCCAGTTCTGTCAGCTGTAGGGGATCTGTTTTTAGAACTTCAGTTAGATACTTACATGCTTCCTCTGCAGCAGCATTTTTCAAAAACCTACAGAATGTAGAAAAAAATCTAAATTAGAAAATATTCTTATAATTCTGTAAATTTTACATCATCCATCCTCTTTATGTGTGCAGAGCAGTATTAAAATGTAATAAAGTGTGCAGTATCTGGTTGAAGTCTGAAGCTATCATAATTCCCACAAGTTTATACCCTTGAGTGAAGTTTTATTATAAATAATAAACAGGAAATAAAAAAGCAGTGTCAAATGTATGTATTTTATGTTTTTACATAGATCTAGTTCAAAATGAGTCACACAGTAGTGAAAAAATCTTTGAATTGTAATTCAGCAAATTCCTCTTTATAATGCTATACCATCATTTTGTCTTTTTAGCACTCTTAAATCTTGACACTCTTGACACATGACTGTGGCTTATTTTCAAATGTTTGAAGGCTTTTATCACCTGATGTTCTTTAATTTAGACAATCCACTCCGCATCATATCAGTAAACATCTTTACTCCTGATCGTCCAGGATCATTTCCTCTCAGTTCCAGCTCTTTCAGGTGCGAGTTTGATTTCAGAGAGGAAGTCAAAACCTCATAACTTTTCTCTGTGATGCTGCAGTTTGAAAGTCTGTATGAAAAGAGGCTTATATTAGGTATTGCATTTTCTAGGATATAAAACAAATAAAACCCATTAAAAAAAAAAATCTATAGAATGTGGAAAAATGTGCCTATTTGAACAAAGTTTCACCCCAGAGATATAGATACAACAAATGCCTTAACATCCGCTTAATTTGAATTTCTAAATATTTTAATATTTTAATCTAGCATATGCAAGTAGCATTTTCAGTTAATCTAATCAAATGGACATTTACAAATGTATATTTAATAAGAAGAATGAAAATACACACTTCAGTTTCTCTAATCTGCATTGTGGATTTTCCAACAGGTAACAGATATTGTTAATTCCAGAGTTTCCTAGTTTATTTCCACTCAGATCCAGCTCTATCAGGTTTGAAGGGTTTGAATTAAACGCTGAAGTCAGAGCAGCACAATCTTCTTCTGTAAAACTGTTATCATTCAGCCTGCAGAGAAACAAAACAACGACAAAAAAGATTGTAAACCTTAAATGTTCTTAACTGGCTTAACTATTTCTGCTCATATTATCGTCATTTGTTTCAGAGTCTGTGCCAGAACCAATGAAGTGGGTGGCTATTACTTTTTTGGGGGAGCTGAATTTGATTTGTGTTGAGATCATTTGAGTTTCGGTTTAAATGATCTTTCTCACAGGACGCAGCAAGCAGTGGAACTGTTGCGTGGCCACCACAAAGCTTTTTAACAATTACTAAGTTAAGTGGTCTAAATAAATGTATATGTATGTATATCATTTGTTGAAGGCGCTTCATGCTATGCAGAGTTAGACAGACGTCAGTCACTGACTCGAGCACCGCAGCCGAAACAACAGCCGCCTTTTACAGTTCCTCCTGAACCAAAACCACAATCTTATGCTGCGTTCACACCATAACTACTGTCATTTGGAAGAGATAGAAACCCGTGGTATTAAACTTAGAGTGGTTTGTTTCTCATATATATGCGTTTCAATGCCAACACTATCTATGTTTAGAAACGCTCTGAAGGAAGGGTGGGATCTCATGCTTTCAAAGCTAGCTCGCTCTTGCTAGCCGCTCAATAATTGCCCCTATCTTTAAATCAAATCAGATATTAGTCAGATTAAGAAGTTGAATCATAATTAGTTGATAATACAGACAAAAGTGATCATAAAATGAGGGGGATCATGCAATTCTGAAAATTGTCTCCATGTTTTTACTCTAAATGAATTTTTTAATAATCTTTTTGATTAGATAAAAAACTTTTAATCAAAAGCTGTGCTAGTGATGTTTTTACACCACCTCTGCTACACTAGTGAAAGTGTTGCTGCTTTTCTAAATGTCTTCCATTGAAAATGAACAAGACTTTCTTAACTGCTGCGACGTCCCATGTACATTCTGGTCCGGAAGTGGGTGTATTTTTGATTCATCTATCTTTTTAATTCAAAATGCAAATATGAAAACCATGTAATATACTCACTGAATTATTTTCAGTTTACAGTGTTTATCCTGCAGTAGATCAGCAAGCTGACTAACTTTATTTGATTCTAGTTTACGGTCACTCAGATTCAGCTCTCTCAGGAGTAACGGGTTTTTACCCACAACTCCTCTCACATACTGACAGGCTTCCTCTGCAGCAGAACTCAAAAACCTGCAGAAGAGAAGATGAAGCAAGATTCAGTTCAGTTATTAAAGTTGAAAAATTACATTTGATTCTAATAAAAAAATTAAAATGATTTATAATGATAATTTGTTACATTTATTTAGCACTTTGCTCTCTGCACTTAAGTACTTTACATAGACAGGGGGGGGGGGGGGGGGGGACCAAGAGACCAACTAAAGCAAATACTGATCTCCATCATGGTGACTACAAACTTATTATATTCAATAAAACATGACCTACTAAATATCTGTTCATTTCATTGTATGAAAGAAATAATGTTAAACTGGTTTGTAAACTGTTTGAACACTAAGTGTGGCTGGAAGTCAGTTGTAGTTCGAGTGTTTCTCTTTTTCTGTTCTTGTTTCTCTGTCCTTCAGTGATTTTGCTTATCAGGTGTTCATCAGTGTCTCAATTCACTCACTTATTTTTATTCAAGTGGACTATATTAGAGAACTAATGTAGGGAATAGTGAAAAAGGGTATAGGGTGTGATTTGGAAAACAGCCCCTGAGTGTCGATTTTGAGCGCAGTATATTCCTGTAGGCTATTTTCTCGAAAATGACAAATATAACCCAGAATGTATTGTTTTGTATTGAAAAATGGTATGATACTGTCAGGATTTGGCCTTTTTTTACAGCAAGGGTTAGCAATGTATCACTATACTGGAGCATTAGGCCCCACACAAACCACAGGGTGAGCACCCCCTGCTGGCCTCACTAACACCTCATCCAGCAGCTGCCTAATTTTCTCAGGTCTCCCATCCAGGTACTGACCAGGCTCAACCCTGCTAAGCTTCAGTAAGTTTATCTTGAATATACTTTGATGTAATGTATTTGATGTAATGTAATGTATTATCTAATCTCACCTTAGTTTTAGCCGACAGTTCGGATCCAGTAGTAAATCATTGAGCTGCTTCACTCCTGATTGTCCAGGATCATTTCCTGTGAGATCCAGCTCTATCAGGTGTGAAGGGTTTGATCTCAGAGCTGAAGCCAGAGCTTTATAACCTTCTTCACTGATACTGCAGTCTGAAAGTCTAAGAGAGATTTAAAAAACTGTATGACTGAATATGGAGGAAAAAAGACCTAGAGACATTTAATATGTTAGATTATCGACTCACCTGAGTTTCTCCAGTTTACAGTTCTCCTTCAGTCCGTCAGAGAGCAGCTTTGCTCTTGAATCCTGCAGATTATTATTGCTCAGGTCAAGAACATTCAAACTACTGGAGTTTGAACTGAGAACTGAAGAAAGAGCTGAACAGCTTTCCTCAGTTAGATCACACTTACTGAGTCTGGAAAAATAATAATAATAATAATTATTATTATTATAAAAAACATAAAATGAAGACATGATGGAACTTTTGCACATAATCAAAAAGTAATATTCCTGTGTTTACTGTGGTGATGAGTGTAGCTGATGGTGAAATTGTACTCACTTCAGTATCTTCAGCTCACACACAGGATTCTTCAGTCCCTCACAGATCTCTTTGACTCCTGAGTCCAGCAGACGGCTGTTGTTCAGATTCATCTCTCTCAGGACGGTTTTGGAGGAGAGAACAGTAGCTAGAACTGAACAGCTTTTCTCTGTCAGCTCACATTTGTTCAGCCTAAACACAAAAATAGCATTATTTCTTATTCAGCACATATTCAACACACATCAGATCACCAGGTCTTCATATCTGCTCAAACAAGACTGACAGTCTTTTATAATGAATAAACAAAACCCAATAATGTATAAAATCATGTTTACTCACTTCATTTTCTCCACTTTGCTATGAGTGTCCATCAAAAGAGCAGAGAGCTTCTCCCAATCCAGAATTCCTAGTTTATCTTCACTCAGATCCAGTTCTGTCAGTAATAATGGACTTTTATGCAGAACTTCAGTGAGATAGTCACACGCTTCCCGTGCAGCAGGACTTTTCAAAAATCTAAAAGTAGATTATAATTTTATCTCACATAATCTTAAAATTGAATGCCTTTTGCAGCCCCCTTCCTCTTGAATGCGCCCAGTTAACTTACATAGCATGTGGTTTTTACAAGATTCTCATTTCGGTTCTTTTGGAGAACATTTTTAAATTCTAGCAACGTTTATGTTTTATTTTTATAACCAAAAACTAACATTCACAAAAAACTAGAAGGAATTTTTTGTGTGTTCATTTTTAAAAGTAAACAGACATTACTAAATTATGAATTGAATAATTGTTGTTAGATGTATATACACACATATAGACAATATAGACAATATTTTGCACAGACATACTATGATAAAATGTAGATATGTTATTCTACATTATTTAAAATGTTTGTTAAACTTTAAGGACTTTATTCGTCATATTTTTCCTTTAGCCTATGCCATTTTAGAGCGGGCACAGCACATCTATTTTGTTATGATGTTTATGTAGTTGGAGCATGTATTTCTTGAGAATTGAGTGTGGTATGAAGAGTAATGGGTCTAGTGCTAGGTACCTTCTTAGACATCAGAGATGTGATTGTTTATGATACTCTGTTAAAGTATCACACAATAACAGGATAGAAGGAGCATTCAGAATACATAATGAAGTGCGGTGTATGTGCGGTGTATATGCAAAGAAAAACGCTCCTTGTTTGACCTGTGTTTTTCACAGGTCTGCTTGGCATCTCATGTGGCTGTAATGTTTCTTTCTGTTGTCTATTGTCCACTGATCTGCAGATGTCACACTTTGCAATGTCTTAATTTGATCTGTCATGCCCTGCCAATAGACACATTCTCTAGCCCTCCGTAGGCAGCCTTCCACACCTAGATGAGAAGAGTGCAGACGGTGAGTGATCTCTCTCTTTAGTGTGTCAGGGATAACAGCACGTTCACCCCTGAACACTACTCCATCCTGATAGGTCAGTTCTTCCTGGTATGAGAAGTACTGCCTGATTTCCCACGGTGTCTTGTTCTTGGCAGTTGGACATCCTTTGCGCATGGTGTTGATAAGAATCTGTAATGTTTTGTCCTCTTTGGTAGCAGAGCAGATGGCGTTGAGCCTGTCTGATGAGATCGGAAGGTGCTTTATCATATTGACAGTCTCTATTTCCACTTCCACTGAGCCATCGGCTGAATGTTCTGGTAGGTATGCTCTGCTCAAAGTGTCTGCCAGTAGCATGTCTTTACCTGGTACATACACTACCTCCGAGTCGTACTTCTGTATTCATAGCATCATTCGTTGCAGTCGTTTGGGCGCACTGAGTAGTGGTCTCCTCACTATAACCTCTAAGGGTTTAAGGTCACTTTACAACCATAGGTGTACTGGTGGAACTTTTCCATGCTGAATACCAAAGCTAGAAACTCTTTTTCTATTTGTGCGTACCCATGTTCTGTTTGTGTTAGAGCTCTGCTTGCAAATGCAATAGGCTTACCCCTCTGCATGAGTGCTGCACCTAAACCTGTATCTGAGGCGTCACACTGTACAGTCAGTTCCTCATCTGGGCTGTAAAACTTCAGCACTGGAGCCTGTGCAATAGTGTCTTTAAGTTTTTGGAATGCCTCCTCATGTTACTCTGTCCAATTCCCCTCACTGTCTTTATATGTCAGATTTCTCAGTGGCTCACATTGGTCAGAGAGATGTGGGCAAAACTTGGCCAGGTAACACACCATGCCCAACAGTCTCTGAACTGATTTCACATCTGTTGTTCTCGGCATTTGTGTGATGGCTTGTACCTTTTCTGGGTCCACTTTTAGTCCATCAGCTGTGAGGAGATGTCCAATGTATGGTGCTTCATTTTGTCTCAGCTTGAACTTTTCTGCGTTCAGTTTAATGTTCTGTTGTCTGCAACGGTTCAGAAATAGTCGCAGTTTTCTGTCATGATCCTGCTCAGCTCCTTCTTGTGACTCACCCTGTCCTGTGATCAGTGCTTTAAGTGGCCCAAAAGAGGTGCCGGTACTCTATAGCCTATATATATATACAGTATATATATATATATATATATATATATATTTTTTTTTTTTTACTGACTCCCAGCCTCCCCTTGAGGTAACAACAACTATATATTGAAGGGGTTTTATATACAGCAGTCTACGGAAGAGGATTAGGGCCAAGCAATAATAAAAAAATGAAACCATCTCGAGATTAAAGTCATTATAATTCGAGATTAAACTCGTTAAAAAAGAGGGAAAAAAAGTCGAAATACAATCTTGAGAATAAACTCATTAAATTTCGAGAATAAAGTCATTGTGTTTCGAGAAAAAACTCGAAATAATCGTGAGAATAAACTAATTAAATTTTGAGAATAAAGTCGTTGTGTTTTGAGAAAAAAAAAATAGATAACGCATTTGATCAGTTTTCATTGCATAGCCTACTGATAGAGGACATGGCAGAGTTGGATCACTTAGTCAAGCTAAGTTAGACTTTCTTTCAGTAACAAAGATCAAGTTTAGCTAATTATGACAGAATAATAATTAGCATACGAACTTTAAAGAGAATTTGCAAGTGGCTAGGTCATTTTAGAAGAAAAAATCAGTCCAATTGCAGTCAACAGACGATCTTATAAAAAAATAATAAATCTTATTAGTTTGTGGATTTGCTTGAGAAATAGCTACTGAACATAAATAAAATGTGCAAAAGGGTATTGAAAAATGTTTGCACAAAATGTAGGCTAAATAAAATAAATTACAAAACATAATAACATAATAGAAAAGTAGAACATAAACATGAGTCTTGAAGATGGTTCATTTTATCCATGGTATTTTAACCGAGCAGCTATGATCGCGCGTTTCACACACCCTCTCCGGCCCACGTTGAGTTGACACTGACAGCGGCAAAAGAGACGAATGCGCTTTTCACTTGTAAAACTCAAGGGTGTAGGGTAATGTAGTCTCTGCTCTCGGTGGGACGAATTAGGAAGCGTGCATTGTGAAGAGCGCTCTGAAAAGCGGCAGCGCAGCCAAAGGATTAAATGGGTGGGGGTGGGGGTGGGGGTGGGGGCGCTGGTCTCCCGCGAACAGGACCGGTGATCGTGTCCGAGCAGGAGAGAGTGAAGCACGCGGGGACGCGGCCGGCGTGCGTTCACAAATCTCCATACTCTCTGGTTGCCGTTGGCTGCGGCGCTTCTTCTTCCTCGGTTGAAGCGGAAAGGGAAGCGTGGTGGAAGCTGGCCGGGTACGCAGCACGGAGATAGGCATGCTCTCGCAGGCCGCACATCCGCCGCACATCCACAGAGAGTGCATTCTCTGTATGGTCCACACCCAGGCAGGAGATGCAACTCACATGTTGGTCGGCCTCGTGCAGATGGCATCCGCACGTGGCGCAGGTAGAATGCGGCATAGGAACACCACACACAATATTTTAATATTGAAAAGGATATATATGCGCTGTCGCCGGATAGCCACACGTGAGACGGCGTCAGGAGACGACGGCGTGAAGGCCAGTGTTGTGCCTGAATGCGTTCATTGAACGATAGTTCATGAACTCGTTCATATTTTAGGCGAACGTGAACTGAACGTACTGTATTAATGCCTGATGAACGTTACTGTGAACTCGTTCATTCTGGTGTCTGTGAACGCACGCTCTCTCAGTTTAACTTCGTTCAATTGGGTGCCATATTTTTACGGCTAAAACACACCGTAAACAGGCTTAATATGTAGCGAAAAAAACACCAAATCTGGCAACACCAGCCACCAGTGTCGCCCCGCCGCATGCGTCATCAAAACAAAAAGCAGCATGTAGTCATAGACAGTAAAAGAAATGGACACAGCGACCCTGTTGATTTCAACGGAGAGAGTTGAAGCCCAACATGGGCACTCACTTCCTGATAGCCAAGCGTTCTGCGCAGGCTCAAACTGAGCTGGACGACGGAGATGTGACGTGAGCAACCTGACTGACAGTTGTAAATCTTCTAGTAGCTGTGCCAAGACAAAATCTGAATCACCTAATCTTGCAGAGACGGCGAAGCGTGACCTGGAGCAACAACCAACTATAACACAATACTTGTCTTGAATGATGATCAGAAGTTTCCAAGGTCGATGTATGTGCTGACTTTAGATAGTAAAAGATTGTTACGAGCTTCTCCTTCTGTCTATACGGTAACTTCTCGACTGTGCGACAGAGAGTCCCGTGGGTATGAGGCAATCATTAGCCTATTTTTACAAAAACGGCTTCTACGGGGCCATAACATAAGATACAAAGTAATGGAGCCTTTTATACATTGTCGTGTTTCTTTAGAAATAAATAATGGACAAATGGAGTGTTTGGACGCCTCAGATGTAAAGTTATTCGCTGTCAAAGTGACGCCAAAATGAATGGGAGTCAATGGGATGCTAACAGGGGGTGATAGCCAGCTACAATGGCGGCCCGCGGAGGCAGCTTCAACTTCCGGCTGATGGATTACCCCCTTGCATGTAGTCAGCGAGGGCGCGTCGTATTGTAATGCGTTGTGTCAGGAGGGAAAGGAAACCGGGATAGCTCACAGCCGAAGCCACTAGGCCAGACAAACTCACGGAGGCGATTGGCATATCACAACAGCTCGCGCTTTATTTCCCCAATCAAACTTGGGGCAGCTGTCTGTCCCACGCTCCGTTCACAGCGTTACCAAACAAAACATAAACAGATCAAATAAAATCCATTACCCGCATACATCGAGGCGCACGGTACAATAGGCTACGTGCACAAGCGTCGTGACGAACTTCCGCTATTGTCAGAAGCCGGCATATCAGTTTCCGGTTTATGACTGCTCATCCACATCCGCTATAAACAAACAAGATGAGAGCTGATGTTGTACGAAAAAAAGAGATATAATGTGCGTGACACATCTACGTTTCTAAGAACTGTAGGTTGATCTAACGCCCGTTTCAAACATACTCTGTTTGCCGTGCAAGAGCAGCGCGTGCGATAGTGCTTTTCACATATGATGCGTTAGCAGCAGTGAATAACTGATCCGCGGCTGTACCACAGACACATACTTACTATTTTTATATTAAATCCAGAAGTTATGCTGCAACTTTTATTTTAAAAAAAGTTGTGTCAGCATTGTGATTCTATTTGTACACATACACTGGACGTATGCACGTTTAAACACAATTTAAACAATGTAGGGCTATTCTTCCATGCATTACTTATACTTAGGCTATATTAAGTTGCTCAAGCAAGTGGTCAACTATTTAACCATGTACTTATATTAAAATCGCAAATTTTAAAACTTAAAATGGATAGCTTCTATAAAGAAGAGAAAGTAGAGAAGTCTTTTATGGTGCTGCAAACGCTGAATTAAAGTGACACCAGATGTTTCGAGGTCAAAATGAACAAAGATTGACTTGAAAATGTAGTAATTTCACCATATATGCATTTAATTATATACTACTATTTTTCAGTCATGACATAAACATTTGTAAAGTACACACATACGCAGTGCACAGCTTTTTTGAATGAAATTAATGTTTTGAGCAGGTTCATATAATTTGCATATCATTTGTAATCATTATTTTTAAAACTATTAGGTATACTGTTCAATTTATATGTTAAATAATAAAATACATGGTTAAACATATTTTGGACTGGCAATTTAAGTAAAAAATTAACAGAAACAATCTTTCCACCATAAACCGTCATTTCCACCACTACAGTTTTTAGGAAAAAAAAAGAATAACCAATGATGTGGATCTAAATGTACTTTAAATCAAGTATTAATAGTTAATTACTTACAATATGTGTGTGACTTTAAAAAATAAACATAGACCTGAACAAAAATGAAATGCTGTATGCAAAAATCCCAACTCATGGCATTTAGCAACTTTAAATAAAAATGTATTAAGTTCATGAAGTATTAAGATTTATTTTGTTACATGATTAGGTATAGCCACTGGTGTTGTTGACTGATACATAATCTTATATAATCAGTTTTACAATATTATATTGTAATAAACTACATAAATTGAAAAGTGGTGGAAATGAACACGCTCTTCAGAAAAACTGTTAAAAATAATATTCCATGGAATTCTAAAACTGCCCACTGTAACATTGTGATAGAAGACACAGCTAGGAAGATTGTTTTAAGTGTGTTTTAAGAGAGTGAATTTTCCATAAGCTCACAGTGCCGAAAGTGCTCTTAGTTGGAGAATCACACTCTTTTTACTTTTAGAAGACCGGGGTAAATCAGGAAAACCAACAACTTCAACAAGGCGACATAATGAATAACACTGGAAAAACAAGTTCTTTGTGACATACAAGATCTATTGTATTAAAATTTAAATGCAAAAGAAAAGGCATGAGAGTCGGCTGTTTTTGTCAATTCTAAGTTTTAATTTAAAATATTTGCGATTTTAATATAAGTGCATGGTTAAATAGGCTATTTGACCACTTGCTTGAGCAACTTAATATAGCCTAAGTATAAGTAATGCATGGAAGAATAGCCCTACGTTGTTTAAATTGTGTTTAAACGTGCATATGTCAATTGTATGTGTACAAAGAGAATCGCAATGCTGACAACTTTTTTTAAAATAAAAGTTGCAGCATAACTTCTGGATTTAATATAAAAATAGTAAGTATGTGTCTGTGGTACAGCCGCGGATCAGTTATTCACTGCTCCTAACGCATCATATGTGAAAAGCACTATCGCACGCGCTGCTCCTGCATGGCAAACGGAGTATGTTTGAAACGGGCGTTAGATCAACCTACAGTTCTTAGAAACGTAGATGTGTCACGCACATTATATCTCTTTTTTTCGTACAACATCAGCTCTCATCTTGTTTGTTTATAGCGGATGCGGATGAGCAGTCGTAAACCGGAAACTGATATGCCGGCCTCTGACAATAGCGGAAGTTCGTCACGACGCTTGTGCACGTAGCCTATACCATAGATATCATATAGAGACTAGATGCCCTATTGGCCGCTGGAAACCGAGAAATCCTGCCGCCATCTTGAACCGGTCGTATTCCTAGTTTCGTTGCGTGGCAGCAGATAAGATGCCAGAGCATTGTGGAGTATTTTCCTGTTCTAATCGCCGGACCATCGAAAATAGGGCTTTTCACAAGTAAGTCTTAACATTACCGTACTATTGGTTGTATTTTGTGAATAGAATATTACCAGATAATCAAGAAGGAGCAAGGATATTTGCTATTACTGTACTGAAATCGTTGTGAAATGCTGTTTACTGCATCAGCCGGTGTTCACCCGGCATGGAGAGGTGGGGTAACTGTTAAAGTAATAATTACAAGAGCTTCTAGGTTATCAGATAAGCATTCAACTGCCCTGTTGTATAGGTTATTTGTGTTTGCGCACATGATATCTGGAAGCAATGTACACGCATGACAGCGATGCGCAAATTGAGTTACCCCTCCAACTTCTAGTTTTATTGATAACCTATATCTTATCACATGCGATTTGGCTATTGATATTACAGAAGTCCTGTGGTAAAATTACATTATTAACTTACTCCATCTACCCTTGTAAAGTTAATCCGCACCTTAAAGGGGCCACACCTTATATCCACTCCTTACAGTATGATAATTTAAACGAGTTTTATGACAAGGTCGGTGAGGATGGGAAAAATCTTACATTTCTGTGCAAACTTTGCCCGCCGATAAAATAATTGCTGTCTGTGGTTGTGGGCTGTGGCAATAATTAAAAAAAATAGCTCGCAACAAATTTATGGAAAAAAAGAACTATGACCTAGTTCATTTTTGGAATTGTGAACTATGAACTGAACTAGTTCATTTTAAAATGTGTGAACTGAACTTTGAACTAGTTCATGTAGAAAGTGAACTTTCCCAACACTGGTGAAGGCGAAGTCTGCTGAACACGTAAAGCTCGATCAGGCTGAAGGGCTTGTTCGACGGCGAATGCTCAGTAAAAAGCTCAGGGACATGCTACTGTCGCTGAAGGAATAAAATCTGCTATAATGGTGAATTCGGGGAACTATTATAGGCTAGGCCACGCCCCCTTGGCGGGCTCTGACGTAGGGCTAGCTTATTGGTCACACGTCAGAGGCGCCCACGCCATTGGATGTGCAGTTGCTGCAGCACAGCCTATGAGCGAGCCAGACGCTCAATGTGCTAGCTGTGCAGCTGCAAATGCGTTTTACATAGGTTTCAATAAATAGAGGAAAAGGAGTTTCCCCACTGCGTATAGCTACGCAATACGAAGTGACCGTTCGAAAGGGAACAAACTTTATCGCGCTCCGAGAGCCCTCTAGTGATCGGGAGCATTTCCGTTGTGTTGCGGCTTTATTTTGTTGTGTTGTGGCTTATTTTCCTTTGTGTTGTACATTTTCCGTTGTATTTTTGGCTAATTTCCGTTGTGTTGTGGATTAATTTCATTGTGGCTTAAATTTCGTTTTGTTGTGAATTTATGTTTGCTTTTTAAATTTCGTTGTGCACTACTGGGCCACCGTAGTCCCTCATGTGCACCGCAATAAATTTGAAATATAGGCTACACATCGGTTTGTTGATGGAAATACACTTGTTAATGCTGATGGTGAGGAATTAAATTCTCATCTCATAATGTACCTTAACATGAGTAGTATATCACTGAGAAACATCCTGCTCGAGTCATTCTTGCGATGGAGGATGGGGTTGAATAACTAGTTCTTCCAATGTTTCATCATCGGACTCGCGCTCAGATTGATAGGGTAAAATCAACGTCATCGTTATACTGTCTTTGCAATGTGTACAATTGCTGAGCTTTATAAAGACTCTGATGCTGTAATGGGTAATAGTAATGGGAGTTTAGCTTCCAACACGTGCTGTGTGTGGTTCTGTAGACCAATCACAACAGACTGGGCCATCTGGCCAATCAGAGCAGAGTAGCTCACGGAAAGGAGGGATTTAGAGAAACTGATTAATCCAATGAGTCATTTAACCCTCTGGTCCTCTTCGTTTAGGCGTCACACTTGGGTTCTTCCCGGTCAAAAGTGACCAAAGCCTTAAAATGTAACTTTTTTTTTTTAGGAAAACCAATGTAATATATTTTTGTTCAATAATATTTTTTGATTATTATTTAGAATTTTTAAAAGGTTTCTATGTTACTATGCAATAATTATAAATTTTTTATGAGTTATTTTTCCATTAGAATTCATATATTATTATTTTTTTTTTTTTTCAATAAATGCAACATTTCACATAAAAATAGAGTGCAGGCTTTTAAAAGAAACAGGGGTAGCTGCAGCTTGGAGTAATGGGCGTGTTGAAAGGTAGGGGCGTGGCAAGAGGTTTCTCATTGGTGAAAGGAGTTTCCTCCTGGCAACTGCGTTGGCCAATCAGCAGTAACCATTGTTATACGTCATTTCCTTTAGACCGAAAGAAGATGGCGGAGGTTATGCATTTATGCGATATCATAATTTGTTGTTCATGTTCATGCTCTATAACCCCTAGAACTCCCACTCTGAGAGGAACGCAGATTACGACGTGGTGTGTAAGGCATTAATAGATCAGTCAAGTACTGAGGAGCCAGATTATGCAAAGCCTTATATGCCAGCATAAGGATTTTAAAATCAATGTAGTACCTGACAGGGAGCCAGTGCAAAGACTCCAAGACAGATGTAATATGATCCCTAGCCCTAACCCCAGACAATACTCTAGCAGCTGAATTTTGTAGATATTGCAGTTTATCAATTGATGATTTAGATACCCCAGCTAGGAGAACACAGTAGTCAACACGTGAAAAGACTAAAGAGTAAAAAAAATGGTAATACAACTTCAGAAGGGAACAGCAATTATGAGCAAACAATCATTATCAAACTGTAGGTTAAAAAAGAGGAATACAAATGTAATAATAATAATAAATATTTTAACTATACATACAACATGTAATTATTTTATGTATTGTTGCATATGCAACAGATATCAGGAACACCTATTAGGCTAAAATAAGAGCAAACACAATAATTATTTGTGTGTGTATGTGTATGTGTGTGAGAGAGAGAGAGAGAGAGAGAGAGAGAGAGAGAGAGAGACAGAGTCTCTTTTGTATTTTTTTCATTTATTGATTTTATTTATATTCTCAAAATTTGCTGTTGCAGTCTTACCAGTTAATTTCTCTGTGTGTGTGTGTGTGTGTGTGTGTGTTTGTGCGCGTGGGTGTGTGTGTGTGGTGGGGGGTGGGGTCTTATTTGCACTCTTGATATTTTAGAGTGTCACTCCTTCATTGCTGTACTTTTTTTCTGCACAGTGGCTGATTTGTAGTTTGTACCACCAAAAGTTTCTCTGAGTTTTCCTATTTCCCATTCATTTCCTATATGGCGGTCATTTTTGACCGCGAAGGAGCCAAGTGTGAATTTTTTTTACGACCCTTTAAAGGTGCCATATGTAAAAATTGAGGTAACAATATCCAAAAAATGAGCTACACGTATCAAAAGAATGAGAAGAAATAAATGCAATGATGTCATTAAAAGAATGACAAGTTATAGTGCTGCCGAGATATAAACCTGAATTAGCATGCTAAATTACTAGCCCCGGCCCGGCCGGTGTCATAATACCAGCTTTGGCCATGGGAGGCGGTATGCGGGCAACATACATAACCACCAGCCAAACTGCAGTACACGAATAACTCGCACGGCTTGTGGGCGTACTTGAACCTGATGTCAATCGCGTCTATATGAGACCGGCCTTTATAATTTAGTGTTGAGATGTTGTTCATTGAGTCTCTAATCTCTAAAAATCTCCAAATGAACTGCGGTCTTACTATCGTGTCAATTGATTCGATTAATATGCGCGAGGGAGAGAGAGAGAGCAGGAGGACTGCGCTCGTGTTGTTTGAAGACGTGAGAGTGCGCGCGCGCGCGGCCGGGGCGCTCTCTCTCTCTCTCTGCTCGTTATAAGCCCTGTCAAGCGCAGCAGTCATTATATTCTACATCACTCACTGATCAAAATAGGCTTTGGTGGGACAAAGCGGACGATTTGACGGTTTTAGAAGATTAACAACCCGAAACTAAAAAACAGACTAGAGTAGGCCAACTTTCTGGAGGTATACTGCCCCCATCTAGTATGGAATATGTGGAGTATGAATTTATTTTTTGGCAGACATTCCACATGGCACCTTTAACATATCCGAATCATCTCCTTGATTTATTTATTTATTTATTTATTTTTGTTCACATATGTAATACAACAAAAGTTTTCAAGTTTCACCCCATTCCGATGAAGCAAAAAAAGTAAACATTTCAAAATGTAAAAGTTTTCTGTCATTTTTGACCGAAGAGGACCAGAGAATCATTGAAAAATCTGGTGATGTACAAAGTATATTATGAGAAAATGAATCTGTTTTTTTACTTTTGATGCATGTAAACCTAGGAGACCTCCACAACAAAATTAAGAGCCTTTAAAATAGCATAATTGGGGCACTTTAAGGCTAAGCAACTCATGTTTTTAATGCATTTAACCATTTGGATGAACTCTGTAAGAAAAAATGAAGTGGATGTTGAAGATCTCAAAAATGAAGTTTATTACAGCATAGCAGTGGCAAGGTACACGAAGCACCTTGGGTTCACCGGCATCAGAATGAACCCAGAACATCCAAATCTTAAACATTTTATACCGTATTCGTCTTCTCCCTCAGCATGGAGCTGAAGCTCTGTCTTAAATGTAAATTGAGGATAACAACAAAAAGTGGTAGCCCTCTATGACCACATCTTTGATATTCTGTTAAATCAGTACGGCCAAAGGTTAAGGTGATAAGATTTGAAGTCCCTGTAATCAAGATGGTTCTCGATTGCCCGCTGTCGCTCCCACGCTATAGGTGATAACTGTGGCTCTGTGATACTATTTACATATTACTGAGATTGGAAGGAATTGTCTCTATGATAAATAAGCTCTTTTAAGCGAAGGAACATTTAAATATATTTATACTACAGGGCTGTTGAATGCTTGATTCTGATTGGTTGAGAACGTTCTAAGGTGTGCAATTATTTTCAGGGAAACGCACGGCTAAAGTAGTTCCAGGCAGGTCTTGACCGCATTACAGTTCCATATCACTGCACGTAGTTATCTGTCATAACGGAAAATAGGATACAATTCATAACAAGAAAAAACATGCAGCCACATGCGCTTGATCTGCCATTTTCGATGTCTAGCTTTACAATCAATGGAAACATGCAGTTTAATTTTAACAAATAAACTGAATAGGCCTATATAAATAAATTGATATCCTGATGCACAGGTTTTCGTAATTATTGCAGATAATAGGCTATAACAAATAAATAATTATTGATAGGCCTATACTTGTTAAAAGAACTTTGTGTTTCATTTATTAGGCTAGTCTACTGTCAATATTAGAGAAAAAAAACATGAACGAACTAATTAAAACGAATTGAATTAATAAATAAATAACAATATTGACGCGCATGTCTCTCTCTCTCTCTCTCTCTCTCTAATAACTGCATTAATAAATGCTTAAAGCCGGGGACACACTTACTGTAAGGCCGGTTATGAATGTAATTTGATACTTATGATTGATCATGCCCAAACGTGTGTTCAGCACGTTCAGTCTGTGTTCACAGTCTGGGTTTAAAATCTTCTGCAGTCGATGGAAACAGTCAGAGAATGTTTCAGCCAGTCGGTAAGTGTGTCCAGCATTAGTCTATCAGTGGCTCAAACCTCCCCAGTAGGGGTAAAATCTTTGCGTGGCAGGGGGAGCTGCAACTCGACCAGTCACAGATATATGCGCCTGCCACTGCATTATATGCGCCTGCCACTTGACCAGTCACAGAAATATGCGCCTGCCACTCGACCAGTCATGGATATGCGCCTGCCACTGCGTTATATGCGCCTGCCACTTGACCAGTCACAGAATTATGCGCCTGCCACTCGACCAGTCACAGAAATATGCGCCTGCCACCCGAACTTACACAGTATGTAAGATATGTTTTTAAACCAAATGCAGCATATCCCCTGAAGCCAGCGGGAGACAGAACGGTACGCACAATAGGTCAATATTCAGCATTAACCAAACGCTTTTCGCCTACCTTAACTACAACCCTGAGCACCAATCTCATGACATAGGCTTAATTGCCTGCCTCAAAATCTCCCACTGTTTTACTATACCAGACGAACCCACAGACAGTGCAATGCAGATCTTATTTACCTGTTTTTCATCTTATCTTATTTTTTATATTTTCATCTTGGCTCCCGCCTGGGCTAAAGCGTCACACCAGCCACAAGATCTCTCACTGTTTACACCTATCAGACCCTCCTAATGATACACGAGAGCACACAGACAGTGCAATACTGATCTTATTTACATATTTCTTATCTGATCTTATATTTTATTCGCTCTTTTTATCCGTATATGGGAGTGCGTGCTCGTGGCTCTATTAAGCGTCGCGCCAGCCACAAGTATCGCACCAGCCACAAGATCTCTCACTGTTTACGCCTATCAGACCCTCCTAATGATACACGAGAGAACACAGACAGTGCAATACTGATATTTTTTTTATCTATTTCTCATCTGATCTTATATTTTATTTGCTCTTTTTATCCTTATATGGGAGTGCGCGCTCGTGGCTCTACAGTATTAAGCGTCGCGCCAGCCACAAGCATATCGCACCAGCCACAAGATCTCTCACTGTTTAAATCTACCAGACACTCTGATCGATGCACATGTGCAAACAGACAATGCAATACCGATACTTTTACCCATTTCTCATCTGATCTTATATTTTATTTGCTCTTTTTATCCTTATATGGGAGTGCGTGCTCGTGGCTCTATTAAGTGTCACGCCAGCCACAAGCATATCGCACCAGCCACAAGATCTCTCACTGTTTACACCTATCAGACCCTCCTAATGATACACGAGAGCACACAGACAGTGCAATACTGATCTTATTTACATATTTTTCATCTGATCTTATATTTTATCTTTATTAGCTATTTTGACTTGTAATGTAGCGCGTCTTGTGGCACTCCGCTTCGCGTCATGACCGCATTACCACCTCGGGTGTGCATTATTTTTCTAATAATTCAACGGCCTGTCGTCAATTATTCCTTACATATTGGAGTGGAAGTTGGATCGGAGCAGACTATAATTTCTTACAACTCTTAATGGGTGCCGAGTACCCTCTGAAATGGAGTGTACCGCCGGTGGGCGAAACCTAGCTACGAACAAAAAGGCTACCTTGGTACCAAATGCTATAACTTTTGATTACTTTATGATATCACCACAAAATTTGATACAGATGCGGATTACATGTAGATGAACTTTTTCAAAGAAGAACTGTCCTCCTACCTTATTTCTTTCCTGGGTGATTGCATGTCATGTCAAATAAAAAAGATATGTAAAATATGTTTCCTTTGAGCACACTTGTTTTTGGTCTTCTATCAGCATTTTCTCACCATGAGAATCTCCAAATGTAATGATATTTTTTACAAAAAAATTAAAGCATTTTTTATCAAACGATACCTAACTTTTGACTCTCCTTGCTATATGTTTTGGCGTTACGAGTCTTTACATTTGTATGTCACTCAGAAAAAAAAGCTAAAAATGCCTTCAGGGCTTAAATGGTTAATACATATTTAAAGATTTTATTTCATTCAAACTACTGCACTTTATAATTTTAAGACACTCACCTTAGTTTTAGCCGACAGTTCGGATCCAGTAGTAAATCATTGAGCTGCTTCACTCCTGATCTTCCAGGATCATTTCCTGTGAGATCCAGCTCTATCAGGTGTGAAGGGTTTGATCTCAGAGCTGAAGCCAGAGCTTTATAACCTTCTTCTGTGATACTGCAGTCTGAAAGTCTGTAAAACAAAAATAAGTTGTTTATTCTTTGTTTGGACAGAGATTAGTTGCAGATTTATAAATACATTCTGACAAATAACTTGGAACAACATTAACTAAACCATATTTGCATAATTTATTTAGTTACATCATTTATTATGATATATAAAATAAGTGACATGTGAAAAGTCAAACTGTCCAAAGAGTGAAACTGAGGTGAAAAGAGTAAACCTGAAATTTAAGCCAGTTTTCATTTTTCAGTAATTCTGATAAAAGGACCATTTACAAATACATATTAACATTCAGAAATGTTGGTAAATAAAAATACACACTTGAGTTTCTCTAATTTGCATTGTGTGTTTTTTAACAGAGGACAGATCTTCATCATTCCAGAGTTTCCTAGTTTATTTCCACTCAGATCCAGCTCTATCAGGTTTGAAGGGTTTGAATTAAACGCTGAAGTCAGAGCAGCACAACCTTCTTCTGTAATACTGTTATTATTCAGCCTGAAGAGAAACAAAAAGACAGGAAGATTATTCAGTTTGTTTTAGCCACAACAACTACAATACAAGAGTATACATCTATGATTGTTCAACTAACTATAGCCCTCGAAAACTTTAAAGAACAGCAATGACAGTATTGGATTAGACTTAATGATTAAACTGAAAAGGATTAGATACTTTGCAGAGTATAGTCATAAAAAGTGTAATAAATATCCAGTCTGACTGCATACGAGAACAGCGTTGTGTTTTCTGTGTAATTGACTTTGAGCGGATCGGATCATCAGTCAATCATGTGGTCTGTATAACTGATTTTTGTTTCCCACAAAATATTTAAATTAGGTCTGTAATAGGCCTTTATCACCGAGTGTGAAACAGCTCTCACTTTATCACCGAGTGTGAAACAACTCTCACTTTATCCTCTATCAGTGGCAGTGCCCACATAGCATGGGAGTTTTGTGATTTATTCATACACAATCAATCTCAAATTCAGTACTTAAGGCAAGACACTACAGGTGAATAGGGTAAAAATTTGAACTAGCAGATATCACCATGAAACTTTTTCAGTTGATAACCTAGATTAAGATGAGAAAAAAATGTATTTAAAGTTTTCTGTAATTTAATGTTTAAATATGCAAATTATGCATTCTCTAATTAAATATTCTCTAATTAAATATGCACTAATTTGCATATATTTTAAAAAAATGAAATCTGAGTATTGGATAAAGCCAGGTTCAAAATTCTTTTTTCATTGTGTTCACATATTAGATGGGATTTTTTTTTTACAAATTTACAAATTACAGAGGGATTTATGGATATCTACTTTTGTTATCCTGTAAATAAGAATATACTGTCAATAGCCTTTAAAAAATCATTTTCGCCATGTTTTTTGGAATAAAATGTTATATAAATCAGGCTAGGAATAATATATTTACAAATCCCTCTGTAAATGTCTTCATAATATAACTAGGTACAAGACTGGAAAGTTTGGTGTATATAGGTGCTACTGAAGTGGAGATTTCAGACTTGGAGTATGAGAGAAAAGTAATTTTGAGAAAACAGGCTTTAAAGATTTATCATCAGCCAATGAGATTGCGCATTTAGCATCCTTTACTTTAACGGTTGGTTGCCGATAAAAAGGAAATGACCATATTTGAATCTGACAGCATTGTGCAAGAGAGAGAGAGCTTTGTAACGGTGTGTGTGTTGACAGGGTGCAGGCAGCGATCACGGAGCAGCGGGATGATTTAAAACGCCAACTTTTGATGAATTTATGAGAAATCTATAGAAGCTGACGTTACAAATTTATCAAATGTTTAATTTAGGTTTCCACTCCAATAGTATAAACTGATAAAGTTTAGTAGACCGATTTCTCCAACAAGAGTATCCTTTCCTGCTAGCTCTATTGTATTTTAAAAGAGGAAAATTACTGAGACTCAAACCCTTTGTCTCTATGATAATGTTAATGTTTGAGCAATCCAGGCTGATGGGATTAGCATCTCAAGGATCCGAATGCTGATGAGATCAGGGCTGGGGAATTTCCAGTAACGAGCGGACTTCCGTACTACATTTGCATGCTTTGTTTGAATTTGTCTCCACCTCCAGAAGTCCCTCCTCTTAAAATGCTTATAATATACCATGTAAAGTTACTTTTAATTTAGACTCATGACTAGCTTGAAGACTACAGCAACGAACAAGCTGGTGTGCTCAATAAAGAATCCTGCTTAAGATACTGCCCGAGTCTCCTGGTCTTAGCTTCTGAATCTTCTACACTTGAGAAGAAATAAGTTTACTACAGATGGTGCCGTGACCCGGATGGAATTAACTTCACCTGAATCAAGAACTGAATTTCAACAAAGATCAACAAAGCTGAGTGAGTTCTGACTGAGTTCCAGCAACTTCGACCTCAACAAAGCTGAGTGAGTTCTGACTGAGTTCCAGCAACTTCGACCTCAACAAAGCTGAGTGAGTTCTGACTGAGTTCCAGAAACTTCGACCTCAACAAAGATCTTAACAAAGAATGAACATTTCTGACTGAAGTTCCAGCTGGAATCTTTCCATACAACCAAACGATTTGGTGAGTTTCACTCTATTCAAAGAACCGCTGAATGACCAGTACAAATCTCTGTGTCGCCAGAGAAAAGAGTTATCAGACAGCTGTAGTGTTTGACTAACAAAGTTATCCTTTAAAAGTTTATTTTAAAGATGAAAGTATAGCCTCTACGTTGCTAGAGAAGGTATCCTCTAAAGTTAGGGAAGGTGAAAGATCCTTTGCATTTTCTTTTAGAGAAGATTAACGTAACATGGTAATATTTTGTGTGTAGCCTCTTTTGATCAGAGAAGATTTTAGTGTTTTTGTTTGTTTATCCCCTAAAAGTTGAAAAGGTGAAATATCCATTTTCTTTTGTAGGGAAGATTAGCGTAACATGCTAATAGTTTGTGATGTGTTGTAACAAGGAAGATTTAACAACAGTTGATCTGTGTTCGAGTGTAGCCTCTGTTTGATCAGAGAAGTTTAGTTTTTGATTGTGTGATAAAGTAGCTCACAAAATGTGTGAAAAAAACGCTAGACTGATTCCATCAACTGAGAAAGGTGGACTAGCTACCCCTTTATGGACAGACAGTGAGTTTAAGTCATTATTAGGAGAGCACATGGACTCCATAGTGACTGAGTCAGTCAGATTGAATTTGATAAAGAAATTTGGTATTCATCCAGACAAAGTATGGTCAATTGAAGATTGTAAAAAGGTACTAGGAGCAAGTATTCGCAAGAACAATGTGAAAGCCATTATTTGTTGTCAGAGAGAATTTAGCTTATCCATTGCACAAGAACAATCTCAGTGTATTGCGAAGTTAAAAGAACAGAACAAACAGTTGCAGACTCAAGTGTCCTGTCTCAAGACAAAGGATGGGCAGTAGCAAGGCCTCAATCAAATGTGACTCAGAAGACCAACAGTCAGATAAAACTTATCCTGATTTTCAAGCTTTCTTTGAAACAGATATAGCTCTCCAATCAGCAGAGAAACAACAGAAACATTAATGTTCTAAGAGAGAGGGCAGTTGTTATTACTGTGGTAAGCCTGAACATTGGAGAAAAGAATGTAGGAAAAGCAAAAATAACTTGAGAGAAGTTAACAATATTGCTCAGCTCCTACTCAGTCTGCCTTCTAATCTGAAGCAGCCCCTGCCTTCATCACTAATGAGTTTAGGTCAGGCTGTAAACATAAAATGCCCTCCCCCACCTACAGGGACAGAATAGGACACGAAACCGTGAAGAACCGAAGGGAAGATCTGAATGCAATACGCGTCAGTGGCCACCCCTTCGGCGAAGATTTCCTCATAGGCCTTCCCAACCCATTTAGTCAATCCTCACTTCACTGTGTTTCTTTAGGTGTCAAAATAATTAAGAAATAGGGAAAGAAGGAACAACAATAGCACTAGACTCTGAAAAGTTTACAACCCTATAGTGTTGAACAAATACTGCTCCCGTCTTTTGTTTTCTGTCTTCCTTTGTGCAGATACCTCTTGATGGCTGACCCAAGACAATATGCACCGACCTCCTCACCGCCCCTCTAGAAAACAACGAGACCCACTGCAGAGCCAACTATCCCAAAAGGATAAAGAAAAGAAAAAAATACACAACGCAGAGACTCACAAAAAGAACCTTCAGTCATCCATCGACATGATCAAGATTGTCATACTACTACACATCATGAAGATCGCACAAAGTCCGGACTCCAGAAACAACATATTCTTAGAGCTGATGAATATGTCAAAAACGCCTTGTTTGCTGGAAAAGAACGTTTGCATGTCACATCCGAAGATGGCTGCATTCCATGAATCACTTGTGCACAAACAAAGACAGTTCTTGATCTTTCAGCAAGACCCCAGATGACTTATGTTAATTCTTCCGTAAGAATTTCACGGACCATAATTGCATGTTCTGTTTTCTGTGTCAACATGCAATTGCAGAAACATCAACACAGAGCAAGCTATGTGCCTGTAACTTACACAAGTTACAAGAATGAACTTTTAAGTGTTTAAATTTGTATATAGTGTGGGAGTTATTTAGAACTCCCAAAGGGGGAATTGACGTGTTACAAATTTATCAAATGTTTAATTTAGGTTTCCACTCCAATAGTATACACTGATAAAGTTTAGTAGACTGATTTCTCCAACAAGAGTATCCTTTCCTGCTAGCTCTATTGTATTTTAAATGAGTAAAATTACTGAGACTCAAACCCTTTGTCTCTATGATAATGTTAATGTTTGAGCAATCCAGGCTGATGGGATTAGCATCTCAAGGATCCGAATGCTGATGAGATCAGGGCTGGGGAATTTCCAGTAACGAGTGGACTTCCGTACTACATTTGCATGCTTTGTTTGAATTTGTCTCCACCTCCAGAAGTCCCTCCTCTTAAAATGCTTATAATATACAATGTAAAGTTACTTTTAATTTAGACTTGTGACTAGCTTGAAGACTACAGCAACGAACAAGCTGGTGTGCTCAATAAAGAATCCTGCTTAAGAAACTGCCCGAGTCTCCTGGTTTTAGCTTCTGAATCTTCTACACTTGAGAAGAAATAAGTTTACTACAAAGCAAACAGACAAAGTGTAGTAAAATAAAGACCTAATTGTGTATTTCAGACTATTTTTAAACACAAGTCTGAAAGAAGACATGTTATTGAAGACAAATATCCCAAAATCTCAAAATTAACCAGTGAAAAACAAATGTTTTTGCCTGCTGTGTCTCGCCTTAATCTAACATTTTGAGTTTCCCAACATTAATCTTATATCATGAAACAGAGAAAATGTATATTCCGACACATTGCATGATTGAAAGAAGAGCGTGCAAACATTTATATAGCCTAGTGTATGTGTAAAATGCAGAAAACAGTATATTACACAGTCCTTAAAGGTGCTATCAGCGATTTCAGGCCCAAAAAGGCAGAAACATAAATGATCACATTTATCAAATTTTTCCTAACGATCCGCTAGCTGCCTGCCCCATAAGCATGCAGTCCAAAAACCGCGTTTTGCGCTCATGCACGCAAAGTCGGAGCAAAACCTCACAACACCCACCCCCTTGTCGGTGATTGGTTGGAACACTGTTTATTTCGGTGGTTGGTGAAACCCATTGTTTTTGTGTGCAGATCTCAGAGCCTAGGCTGCCTACAGAGACGTGTTTTTTGGGCGGCATGCTTATGGGGCGGGCAGCTAGCGGATCGTTAGGAAAGATTAGATGAATGTGATCATTTATGTTTCAGCCTTTTTTGGGCCTGAAATCGCTGAAAGCACCTTTAAGGTGGACGGTTTCCCCCCACTCTACCCTATTGTAGACAAGCTGAAACAATAAAAACATAAACAGTATCATTAAAAATAAAATTCATAGTGTATTTCAGATTTTTCCTAGCAGTAGGTAACTTGAGCAGCGTGCAGCTCTTTATTTAGATCTTACAACTGATTAACACCGGCAACGGAAGTCTACCAGAAGTTAAGTATGGGCCACAAAAGTGCACATGCGCAGTAACATTTATGTATGTTGTTGCCGTTGAAACAGTCTATTTTATAAAAATATTAAATACTCACATCAGTGTGTTGAGTTTACAGTGTTTATCCTGCAGTAGAGCAGAGATCTGATTCACTCGTGTTTCTCCTAGTTCGCGTCCACTCAGATTCAGCTCTCTCAGGAGTAACGGGTTTTTACCCACAACACTATTCACATACTGACAGGCTTCATCTGCAGCAGGACCCAAAAACCTGCAGAAGAGAAGATGAATCAAGTTGAATTCAATTCACTACTAAACACTGCTTAATAAAAAACAACATTGATTTCTAATGGAAAAAAGTGTTTTTTTCTTTAATTTTTTTTTTTTTTCTTTAATTTATCAACAGACCGTATTTAGTTAAATAATATTTATATAAATAATTCACCTGGATATAAGTTTTATATTATTTTATCACGTCTCACCTCAGTTTTAGTTGACAGTCTGGATCCTGTAGTAAATCATTGAGCTCCTTCACTCCTGATTGTCCAGGATCATTTCCTCTGAGATCCAGCTCTATCAGGTGTGAAGGGTTTGATCTCAGAGCTGAAGCCAGAGCTTTATAACCTTCTTCTGTGATACTGCAGTTAGAAAGTCTACAGAAGAGAGATTTCAAAGTATTGATGACTGAATATGTAGAGAAGGGCATAGAGACATTTAACATGTTAGTATTATCAACTTAATTATCAACACACATGAGTTTTTCGACTTTAAAGTTTTCTTTCAGTCCATCAGAAAGCATCTTCACTCCTAAATCCTGCAGATTATTATTGTTCAGGTCAAGATCCGTCAGACTGCTGGAGTTTGAACTGAGAACTGAAGCCAGAGCTGAACAGCTTTCCTCTGTTAGATCACAATTACTGAGCCTGATAAAATAATAAATAAAATAATGATGCATCAATGAAGACACATGATGAAAATTCTCACAATATGTCTGTGATTGCTGTGGTGATGAGTGAGACTGATGGTGAAATGTACTCACTTCAGTATCTTCAGCTCACACACAGGATTCTTCAGTCCCTCACAGATCTCTTTGACTCCTGAGTCCAGCAGACGGCTGTTGTTCAGATTCATCTCTCTCAGGACGGTTTTGGAGGAGAGAACAGTAGCTAGAACTGAACAGCTTTTCTCTGTCAGCTCACATTTGTTCAGCCTAAACACAAAAATAGCATTATTTCTTATTCAGCACATATTCAACACACAACAGATCACCAGCTCTTCATATCTGCCCACACATGTTATTGACAATCTTTTATAATATATAAACCGAAAAGTTATAATGCATAAAATCATGTTTACTCACTTAATTTTCTCCACTTTGCTATGAGTGTCCATCAAAAGAGCAGAGAGCTTCTCTCCATCCAGATTTCCTAGTTTATCTTCACTCAGATCCAGTTCTGTCAGTAATAATGGACTTTTATCCAGAACTTTAGTGAGATAGTCACACGCTTCCCGTGCAGCAGGACTTTTCAAAAATCTAAACAAAGTAGATTATCATTCATAATATCATTCATCATATCATATCTCACATAGTCTTAAAATTGAATGCCCTTTTCAGCCCTGTTCCTCTTTAATGGTCCCAGTTTATGTGCATAGTGTGGTTAGTGTCTTAGTGCAAAGTTCTCATTTCGGTTCTTTTGGAGAACATTTTAGATTCTAGCAACAGTGTTTTTAGGTCTTATTTGTACAACCAGAAGCTAACATTTACTGTGTTGTTCTCTATGAACATTCTGCTCTCATTCTATTAACAATTTGTAGTAAAGTGACAACTTCTGTGAAAAGTTAAGTATTGCATCTAATATTGTATTTATATGATGACATTACAGCAGCAGCAGCAGCAGCAGCAGGGATGAGCATGTGGTCATGGCAACTATTTATCCTTGATTTAAGTTGATTTCAAGTCATTTTTGGTATGTAGATAATGCTACAATACAATTCCTATGTATATTTAGTTTAAATTGTTATACATATGCCAGATGCTAATTTATTTTCTATATTTCTGGAATCACACAATCTTTTTTTGATATAGTAGATGCTAACTATAGCCTATGTGATGTAGAGCCTTTTTTTGTGCTTATCTGAACGTGCTATTGACTCTGTACACTTACAGTAGAATTCTATTATGTTGTATTTCTAGAGTTTTATGTTATTCCTTGGGCAGCAGTAAAGGTTTGAAAATGATCCCTGCATCTGTCTTTGGGAGGCATTATCTGACTGCATACTCAAGCAAGGCATTTGAGATAAAGGGCAGAACAATAATAATAGACTACAAATATTTTTTTGTGTGTTAGTTTTTAAAAGTTAACATACATTAATAATTTATTTATTGAATAATTGTTGTTAGATGTGAGGTTAAAAAAGTATATATATTTTCAATTTTGTCAATATTTTACACTGACATACTAATGTGAATGATTAGGCAGGATGATTTTCAGATCATTTTGAAGCAAAAACTCTAGGCAACAACATCCATTAGTCAAAAGTATTGTGGACACATATTTAGTATGTGTTTTGTGGCCTATTTCAGAAACTTTAATTTTTAGTTTTTTGAATAACCACGCATAAACATTATTCTCTAAAAAATACAAACATGTTGCTCACATAATATGTTATAATATTATAATACATAATAGCACAAACATGTTGCTCACATAATATGGCAGCCCTGTTTGTGCTAAATAGAGTGTAATTACACCTTTGCCATTAATATGTTTATAAGCAACTGAAAAAAGCACAAATGTCAGGGCATGTCAAAACATCTCAAGGACCCCAAAAACACCTTAGACCACAGAGGGTTAACGATAACCTACAAACATTATGGGAGAACTGTTTTTAATGACAGGCTAGCAATTACCGTTGACTCGCGCTAGCCTAGCATCAGCGAAATATGCAACTGGAACGACTAGATGAAATTTTTTGAAAACTGTCTCCACTGATAAATAACACTAAGGCTCACCTGGAAATGAGGCCCGATGTCCAAAATTCCGAACCAGCCCTTTAAGAATAAAACACTTACTATGACAATCCTCTGTGGATCCATTGCTCCTCAAACTGAAATTAAACCAGCACTTTTGAGGTAAATTACCCAGGATTATTCCTCACAGCCTCGCAAGACGACATAGTACATTATTCTGATTTTGGTGTGTTTTATCGAGCTCGTATGGGCGTTGACACGTGTCCATGTATTGCCTCAGATCATTTGCGTTTAAATAGTGCGCGCTCTCCGTGGGCGTGGTCACATTAAAGATAATTAGCTCTAACGAGAACAACTGACATCTCTCTCTCTCTTTATATAGATTACATAAACAGAGAATATTTGTTTTAGTTTTGAATTAGATCATTTAAAAGTACACACTTAAATGATAATAAAGATATATTGCTCATGCCTGGGTGAATAGTATTCGCTGAGTTTTGTTTAAGTTTAGAGACGTGCACCAGAAAAAAAGTTCACGGAGATGGAGAGGCAGAAAGCACACCCTGTTTATTTTCTTTATTTGACAAAAGCACAATGTTTTATTTCGATTGTAAGTGGACACATAAAAAAGTAGACATTCAACAGTTTATTTTTTTTTTCATATTTCTTAAGTGTGTATGACCAAAAATGACGTAGTATTTTAAGTCTATTTTGCTGCAACCCGAGCAAATCACGCCGGCGTGATTGCCGACCCCAGAGGGTTAATGTGTGTGTTACTCAAACGTTTATTCATTGTTTCCAGAATATTGTTAATAAAGTCTATCTCCTAGTATTATTCATCGTCTTCGTGTGCTTTATACCACATTATAATACAGTGACAATGGAATAAGCCAAAATAGGTAAAAACATTTTTAACTAATGCCTTGATCAAGACAAAATAGGTGTCACTTGAAAGCTTAGAGTCTGAACTTTACAATGAATTTAGCCATTTTGATTTAATTCCTCAGTAGTGCTGAGCTAATTTCTGATAAAAAAAAAAAGTTTTCATAATTTATGAACTACTTTTTTTAACTATGTACTTTAATATGTCAAAAATATCATACATACCAGATAGTTATGTAATGTGCCATTTGAAAGGTCTCACGGAGTACAATATAAAAAGCATAATTGTTTTGAGCTTTGACTAAACTTGAGTGAGTGTTTGTACGTGAAGCCCCATAAGACCCATACGTAAATATACGGAATACGGATGCGGCATTTATGTCACATTTTCGCTCGTAACTTCATTAAGCATGCTCTAATCGTGGAAAATGGCACATCAGGTTACAGCACAATCTCACAATTAATAAAGAACCGAAATGTGGAGTCATGTGACGTGCTCATGAACCTTGTCGTACTTGAGTAGAGCTCTGTACAATTGGCCCCTTTTTTGCCGATATTTTGTTTTATTTTAAGTTTTTTTCAATAATTGTACTTTGCCAGATGTCACACAATCGGAAACAACAAGATTTCTCAGACTATGAAGAGATCCAAGGCACTGACCACGAGTGATACGGTTAACAAAATGGCTAACACTGTTGCACGCTTTAGCCCTTTTCGCATGGGATTATTATTATCTGGGGACCTAGTGTGATTTAGAAATTACCCCCCCACATCTGAATTTCCTGTGGCGCATTTGCACGGGATAAACGAAGCCTGTGACTTTACTCGAATTTACTGACTTAACTCCCGGATATGATGTAGGCTATTGCTTGGAAATGTCTTGTCGTTATAGGTCTAGCTGTATGATATAGGCTATTATAAACAGAAGAATGTTCCTTGCATGTACCGCATGCTGCTATAGCCTACATGCCATTCATCTCCATCTAATATTCTTTTTGTTTTTGCTCTTCTGATGGTTTTCGGTAAGTAATTTGCAGGGGAATTTTTACTTTACAAATTTCAGACATGGCCGATTCACACGGGATTAAGATCACAGACAACCTCCGCAATTATTGACTAGAGGTCAGCAGGTAATACTTATCCCATGCGAATTAGGGCTTTTGAGGACATTCTAAAAACCAAGTTGACGGCGATGCGGAGTGAATTTTCCTCTCACATGTCAGTCCAGTCGCTATGCTCTAAACTCGATCTTCTCAAAGGTGAGAAGTGAGAACAAAAGAAAGTAGTCGCAGATCACCATGTGCGATTAGCCGTGCTTGAACAACGGGTGGTGGATTTACAAGACCGCAAGAGGCGCAGCAATCTGCGTCTGGTTGAATTGCCTGAAGGATCTGAAAAAGACGACCCCATGGGCTTTTTGAAAAGATCGCTGTCGACGTGGCTCCCTTCTCTGACGAGGAGAGAGATTGAAGTGGAATGAGCACTTCGCGTGTATACAAAGGTACGCGCTAAACCACAGGTCTTTCTCTTTAAACTTCTGCGGTACATGGAGAGGGAGCTCATTCTACGGGCTGCTAGACTGCATGCCCCGGTGAAAACAAGTGACGGGGCAACGCTATCCTTCTTTCCAGACTTTTCTCCTATGACTGCAAAAAGAAGAAGTGCATTCGCACCAATTCGGACGGAAAGGAAGGAAGCTGGCATCCAGAATTTCCCTCTTTATACTGCAACGCTGAAGGTCATTCTCAATCAAGGCGAACCAAACATGCTGTACTATAAATGCTGTATATATATAAATTATATATATATAATTTATAATTTATTTATATGTATAATTTATTTATGGCATGCTGCTTTTGATATTGTCAACTTTTTAACATTATGTTTTTTTTTTGTCTACGTTCTATGTTTGAATTAAATATTTATGTATTTATAAGTCTACCAGGGGTTGGATGGGTTCTAGATTTGTATAGTTGCTTTTTGCTTTGTATTTTTGTGTTTCTTGACCTTAAAAAGAAACTCTTTAAATAAACAGTTGTTAACAAAAAAAATAAAAAAAAATGCAACAATCCATCACTTAGATCTAAAGATTTTGTCTAATGAAGTTATAAAACATAACCCCACAGGCACACGTGTAGCTAAGTGAAATCAAATGTAGCTTTCACGTGGCGTTTATGCTTGAAACTTAATGAAACATGCTCAGATTGAAGAAAATTCCACAGTTTCCGCTCAAATGCAATGCTCTGTATTATTGACTGGGTTATTTGAGATGGTCAGTTTATTTTTCAAAAACATTGATGCATCATATTCTAGCAGTTATTTTTTCTAGTCATTGTTCATGTTTTCATAGACATGTTTTCATGTATCTTTAATTGTCAACGTACATTTTTAAAACATTTTTAAAATATGTTAATGATGACGGACACGCATTTTTTGAGACCTATAAATGATCATAATGAGAAATTGACAAAAATGCCCATTCTGAAAATTAAAATAATTCATTGCGTCGATCCTCATTGGGGAACAACAATTTTAAAAACGTCTTCCGGGTGTCAAGGGCTAAAGAAAAAGGCTAAATTACAGTATAATGTAAATACTGCACTTTATAATTTTAACCCTCTGATGGTCTTCAAAAGAAAGTCACACTCGTGGTTTTCGGGGTCCATTGGACCCCAGACAATAAGATTTAATTTTGTAACAGAACAATATATTATTTTTTTTACAAATATAATTTTACTCTGTTTATTAATGTTTTACTCAACATTTGTGCAGTTTTTGGAGGATTTATGATTTTTAAAAAAAAATTCTATAAATAAATAAATAAATAAATATTTATTTAAATAGGATTTTTACAAAAAAACAGCATTTTATGTTAAATAAACTTTATAAAAGACCCAGATTTCTAACTTTCATTCCTGGGGATACCATGGATAATTTTACAAGGTTTAATGTAAGATTTTTACCAATTTTTTGGAAAATGCAGGTTAAAATTTGTAATAAATCACTTTAACCACTAGATGGCTATAGAGCTCCACTAGGCCTATAAACTATTTGAATTACTGAAAGATATAGTTTCTAAAGTTGGATTCAGTTGGATTAATATCTAAATATTATAAAATCACAATTATAACAAAAATAAAATACTTTTTGTCAAAGTTTAGCATTTTTGTACTGAAAAAACAACAGTTTTTCAATAATGTTACATTATGATTAGAATCAAACCTGAACAACATGTTACAAAGAGAAATGTTGGAGTCTTAAGATTTGATCATTTATTTCAACTGAACAGCAATAACAAATTAGCAAATAAAGCAGTAAAAATAAGATATTTGTAAAAAAAAAGAAAAAAAAAGAAAAGTAAATGGGGAACAAAATCGAACAACTAGGAACACTAGTTTGGAACAATAGAACAATAGTTGGTCTCATCTCAGTCTCCAAACTCCAACTCCAAACAGCTCTATCCAAACTCTTTGATCCTGGTATCTGAACTGTGTGTGTGTGTGTGTGTGTGTGTGTGTGTGTGTGTGTGTGTGTGTGTGTGTATGCATGGGCACATGCACATTGTCAGTGTAACCAATTTATATTTGTGGTGGTTCTGCATTTTGTATGATTTTATTTGACAAATTATAAGACTTTTTTATAGCCTTACAAATGTATTCCTGTGTGTGTGTGTGTGTGTGTGTGTGTGTGTGCACATTTTCAATGTGTCTTAGTGTTACCAATTTATTTTTGCGGTGGTTCTGCATTTTAGATTATTTTATTTTACAAATGATAAGAGAACAATTTTTATAGTCTGTATGTATTCCTGTATATTGTATTCCTCTATATGTGTGTGTTTGTGTGTGTGTGCGCGTGTGTGAGCATGATAATTTTGGATTGTGGATGTTTTTTGCATTGTTGGAAGTGTGCCACTTTATTTCTGTCATTTCTGTCTGTGTTCTGCGTTATTTCTGATTTTGATGATGAATTTTGTCTATTTTGAGTCCAATGATAAATAAATATGTATTTATTTATTTATAGATATTTAAAAGATATCATAAATCCTCCAAAAACTGCACAAATGTTGAGTAAAAACATTAATAAACAGAGTAAAATTATATTTGTAAAAAAAAAAAAAATATTGTTCTGTTAAAAAATTAAATTGTATTTTTTGGGGTCCAATGGACCCCGAAGACCACGAGTGTGACTATTTTTTTCACGCCTACATAAAAACAAATAACATTCCATTTAAAATTTTTTTTTGTAGATCTAAAAAGTGTTGAGAGCCGTAGGAAGTTTCATACCATTTGGAAAAAGAGAACATTTTTTAAAATTCAAGCAAAAGTCATTTGGGGTCCAGTGGACCCCGAAGACCATCAGAACACTCACCTCAGTGTTAGTTTACAGTCTTTTTTTTGTGCTACATCATCGAGCTCCTTCACTCCTGATTGTCCAGGATCATTTCCTGTGAGATCCAGCTCTATCAGGTGTGAAGGGTTTGATCTCAGAGCTGAAGCCAGAGCTTTATAACCTTCTTCACTGATACTGCAGTCTGAAAGTCTATAAAAAAGATAATTAAATTTGAGAATTGTAAATTGTAAAAAAAAAAACTAAAAAACAAACAAACGTATTTCCTATCTAAGAATAAATGACACTTACTAAAAATAATAATAATAATCTTTACAAACAAATATCTTGGATAGGGAGGCACATACAATGTAAGTGAATGGGATACAATATTGAAGGCCATAGGGTCAGCCATCAAAACACTGAACTGGACTAGATACAAAGAGCAACAGCAACAAATTCCTACTTCAGTGGACCAAATAAGGATCAGAGTCCTCTTTTACCCCTTTTCCACCAAAAAAAGAACTGGTTCGGAACTGGTGCTGGTTCTAAGTTGGTTCAACTTGCGAACCTTCTCAGAACCTGTTTGTTTTTCCACTGACTAGAGAGCCCAGCGAACGACGTCATTACGTCACTGTGTACGTTGCCATACGTCTTAGCTTTCGCCAACTTCAAGCATAACAATTACAATGGCGGACTACATTGTCTTTCTTCAAATGTTTCTCCTGGCTTTGCGATCCTATATTGGGGTCAGAAGAAGACGTTTAGAACACATTTGTGCTGCTCGTCTGGATTACTATAGAGACGGAGGTTACGTTCGAGAAGAAGTTCGACAATAACCCCGCCCCCAGCCCCCGACGTAAGCATGACGTGGTAAAAGAACGGTTCTAGTCCAGCAAAGAGTTGGTGCCGCTTTGGAACCAATTTCCCTGGCCGAGAACCAGTTCTTTGGCTGTCAAAACACAAAGAACTGGTTCGCGAGTAGGCACCGGCTCCGAACCGGCACCAGCACTGCCTTGGTAGAAAAGGGGCATTTCAGGGACAGTGTGAAAGTAAAGAGAACTGGGTCCTTTTTCACTTGGTTCACCTCTTGCTCTACTTAAGCCTATTAACAAACACCATCACACACCTGCAGGTGATAGATGCGTAGGAAAAGAAGACCAAATAGATAGGTCGACAATCTGTAAATAAGGAACTCCTGTAAATAAGGAGTTCCTTATTTTAATATTAAGCCTAAAATATTAAGCCTAAAATGGGTTCATTTAGTCACCTGAGTTTCTCCAGTCTACAGTTTGTATTTTCTAATGCGTTCTGGAGTTTCTTCACTCCTGAATCCTGCAGATTATTGTTGCTCATGTCAAGCTCTTTCAGACTGGAGTTTGATGTCAGGACTGTAGCGAGAGATGAACAGCTTTCCTCTGTTAGTTCACAATTACGCAGCCTAAAATGATCAACAGGAGAGAGAGAATTTACAAACACAAAGTACTTGATGCCAATATTCAGTGATCACTGAGGATTATTGTGTTATGGTCACCTGATTTCTGTAAGATACTTTAAATATACAATAATAAAATAACACAATACTCACATTAGTGCGTTTACTGTTGTGAGATCAAAGACTCAATGAACTGCTGCCATGTTAAATCTGAAACAATCTATGCCAACCACAAGCCTCAAAGACACTTGTATGTTATCATTTGTTAAGTTGACATAGTTTTAATTGTTAAGCCACAGGAGAAGCTGCTCCCCCAGTGTAGCCTGGTTTCTTTCAAAGTATTTTTCTCTCCTGCTACAACCATATGTAATGCTTTTTCATTCCTTGCCACGGTGACCTCTGGCTTGATCACTGGGGGATTAATGCAACATGTGGTGACATTCTAGCAGCTCCGTTTAAACTACTTCGAGGTCGGGATGTTTTATGACCAAAATATTTAATTGTCAACAACAGTAATAATACATGTAACAATCTACATGTCACAATCGGTTTAAAATTAGAGATGTTACTAATTGAAATTAAATGCATACCCTGTATTTTCTCTTTCTCTTTTTTCAAGCCATTTTTAAAGTACATGTCATTTCTTTAGTTTACTAATAATAAAATATTTAAACTTTGACCAGAAGATAAATTCATTATTAAAAATAAACAGTGGTTCATTTAGTCACCTGAGTTTCTCCAGTCTACAGTTTGTATTTTCTAATGCGTTCTGGAGTTTCTTCACTCCTGAATCCTGCAGATTATTGTTGCTCATGTCAAGCTCTTTCAGACTGGAGTTTGATCTCAGGACTGTAGCGAGAGATGAACAGCTTTCCTCTGTTAGTTCACAATTACGCAGCCTAAAATGATCAACAGGAGAGAGAGAATTTACAAACACAAAGTACTTGATGCCAATATTCAGTGATCACTGAGGATTATTGTGTTATGGTCACCTGATTTCTGTAAGATACTTTAAATATACAATAATAAAATAACACAATACTCACATTAGTGCGTTTAGTTTACAGTGTTTATCCTGCAGCAAAGGAACAAGATTCTTCACATTTGAGTCTTCTAGATCACGTTTACTCAGATTCAGCTCTCTCAGGAGTAACGGGTTTTTACCCACAATTCCTCTCACATACTGACAGGCTTGATCTGCAGCAGGACCCAAAAACCTGGAGACAGACGTTCATTAAATGGCCAGTAATGTCACTGACATACAGTATCTTGTGAAAGTGCCTTCAGTCATTTTCAAGACACCATAAACCAATTTTTGATGGTTTATTTCTCTCAGCTAAAACTGTATTAAACCTACTGGACTTTATTATTTTAAAAACACTCACCTCAGTGTCTTCAGTCGAGACTTCGGATTATGTAGTAAATCATCGAGCTCCTTCACTCCTGATTGTCCAGGATCATTTCCTGTGAGATCCAGCTCTATCAGGTGTGAAGGGTTTGATCTCAGAGCTGAAGCCAGAGCTTTATAACCTTCTTCTGTGATACTGCAGTCTGAAAGTCTACACACACACACACACATAAAAAAAATTTTTTTGTAAAAAATTACATTGTGGATCCAATTTATTAATTAGCTGAATCGCTTATCAGATACACCGTAAACCACATTCTGTCATTAATGTCCAAGTTGATTAATGAATTACAATTAAATAATGGTCACCAGGCGCATCACTGTTGTGAGATCAAAGACTCAATGAACTGCTGCCATGTTAAATCTGAAACAATCTATGCCAACCACAAGCCTCAAAGACACTTGTATGTTATCATTTGTTAAGTTGACATAGTTTTAATTGTTAAGCCACAGGAGAAGCTGCTCCCCCAGTGTAGCCTGGTTTCTTTCAAAGTATTTTTCTCTCCTGCTACAACCATATGTAATGCTTTTTCATTCCTTGCCACGGTGACCTCTGGCTTGATCACTGGGGGATTAATGCAACATGTGGTGACATTCTAGCAGCTCCGTTTAAACTACTTCGAGGTCGGGATGTTTTATGACCAAAATATTTAATTGTCAACAACAGTAATAATACATGTAACAATCTACATGTCACAATCGGTTTAAAATTAGAGATGTTACTAATTGAAATTAAATGCATACCCTGTATTTTCTCTTAAATTACTGCAAATATATGTGCTGAATAATACTACACAATAAAGCTAGATCTGGTTTGTGTAGCTGATGGTAAATGTACTCACTTCAGTATCTTCAGTGTTGATTTCTTCAGTCCCTTACAGATCTCTTTGACTCCGGAGTCCAGCAAACGGCTGTTGTTCAGGTCCATCTCTTTCAGGATGGTATTTTTGGAGAGAACAGTAGATAGAACTTCACAGCTTTTCTTTGTCATCTCATAATTATTCACCCTAAACAGGAAGATCTGATTTATTATTCTTGTTTTCAGAAAATATTCAACACACATCAGTTCAACAGGTTTTCATATTATGTTCACACATGTGGCTGACAATGTCAAAAAGTGCTATTATCTGTAGCACTTCAGAAACTGTTGCTGTCACGCACCGGCTGGGGATGAAGATCAGGCGAAGCGAAGTGGATCTAAAACAGCAGTGTAACTTTATTTAATAAAAGAAAAGAATAACCCAATATGCGAGAATGCAATACATTGTGCATGAAAAGCAAAGAAAACTGGACAATACATAAGCCTGTTTGAGATGCACCTCGCTTCGCCTGAAATGTATGTGAGAGTAGGCAGCTGCAGTGAGGCAAGGAGTGAAAAAAGTGAAGGCAAGACGGAGAGTATTGGATCAATATCCTGCCAAATGTATTGCGGCCACGGATCAAAATATAATAAGTGTGAATCAAAAAATAACAAGCGTGAATAAAAACTTTAAACACACTAAAAATTATTTTGCTCGAAACTTAAACTTATGTTCATGTTTTCTTTCAAATTATGTTTTCCTTGGTTCTATTACTCTACTTTGTGCTCTCTTGCATTTTCTGCTCGTATTTAATTTTTTTGTACGCTTGTGCTGTTTTTCTCTTCGCTCTTCTTTCCAAGTTCTGCGCTTGCTCTTCCAAATGTTGCAGTACGAGTTTCATGCAAATTAGGGCGGGCTAAAGCGTCACCATTGGTCCACTAGTTCTAGATTGACAGCTCCTCCTCTAGCCAATCAATCAAAGAGGGGAGTTGACGTCACTCCTATGCGACTCATGGCTACTTGGAGAAACGCCCGGTTTTTATGGGCGTCTCGCATTGAAGACTTGGAAGTAAACGCCCACTGCTGTGAGTGGATAACAGTTTTGCATATTATAATGAGTTTCAACTCTGAATGCGCGAATCGGTGGGCGGGGCTAAACCGGCCGTCTTTGTCGTCTTAGTTCCCCACTTTGAAAAACGAGTCGTTTGCTGAGCCTGGTGTCAATAAAAGCTTTTATTGGACAAACAAGGACGTTTTCAGTTCTGAAATAATATGATGACCTCTTAGATGTCAAAAGCTCAAGGAAAATTTTATTTCTCAGTTCATCACCCCTTTAAATCAAGTCAATATTATTAATATATTTAACACACTTAAGAAATTGAGTAAGTTTACTCAATTAAAATAATGCACCCCTCCCCCATCAGTCTCCAGACCAGAAGAACAGTTCTCCAGTTTTCTTCTCAGTGTCGCAGAATTGGTGCATTTCCTCTGTGAAATTCAGGTTTGTGTATGTTTTATTTTATCTATAAAATCATTACTGTGCTTTAAATCATTTTATTTAATGCAAAACAACATACAGAGGCATAATGTGACACCTAAACGAGAGTCGCGCCTGTCTTTTCGCGTGATTGAAGCGCCTTGCATAAAACACACGACTTTATTCCTAATGATAATGAATATAATTAATTTGGATGATAAAATGTCCTAGGAACTGTGTACTGTTTGTTTATTGGCAGATTATGGAGTCAGTCGTGTCGCAGCATCTTTCGGCTATGAGTGAAAGGCAGGACTGCGGTCTGAAGTTAGAAGTTCACCCACACCGCTGATACGGTGGATATTGGATAACAGACCTGTTGATTACTCTTGAATTAGGCTACCTGAATGTTTAAATGTTTCATTTTTACTTCTAAAATGTTTGTTAAAGTTTAAATGTAGGCAATATTGTATGTTAAAACAGTGTAAAATATGCTGTATTGCTACTCATCGACAATAAAGGCCAATGTCATGTATACTTGTGGTGGTTGTATGGAATACTATTTTTACAAAGGTTTAGAGGAAATAAAAAAGTTAATATTAGGCTACTCATAAATAAAAACAAATATTAATCATAAATATTGTTTTTTAAATGTTAAATTATTTCTACTCAATTTTATTTGTTAATGTACCAGATGCAGTTACTCAGATTTACTTAATTTTTTTACTTGCATTTACTCAATTCATACAGTATATTTCATTGATTTCATAGCTTTAAAATTTACTAAATTTTTTTGAGTGTAAACATGTTTCACCAAAAATATTTAGTAAATCATGGTTAAACTTTTTAGAGTGTTAATTATTATGTGTGATAGAACCATAACAGATGTTAATTTCTGCTTAAAAATATATGCTAATATTTTTCATGTTGCTTTCCTTGTCTGTCTCAGCATCTCTCATACTGCCAACTAAAACTTGCTGCCTTCACTGTCCAGAAAATGAGGACTTAAATTCTCCATGACCATCTCCTGTTTAATGAATCACATGACCTGCATAACCTTAGAGCTATTTATTTGTGTCATAAGGACATTCCTTTGTTTCCAGAGAATGGGCTTCCCCAGGTGGGTATGATTCCTATATGAAGCCTTTTTGCTCTTCAATACCTCAGTGTTAAAAACTGACATATTTTCCGTAAAGCTGGTTTGAAACAATGTGTATTGAGAAAAGTATATACAGATAAAATTATTAAAGGCAGTCACACAAGGCAAGGCATTTACTGTTGCTCAGCAAAAGTTTGACACACAATCCAATAATTTCAGCGGGAATCAGCTTAATATAGAAAACGAAAGAACTACAACGAATGAAAAACTGACCCTGGGAGTGTCAGTTCTGTATTACATTACTCCAAGATTATAAAATGATCCATAAAAAAGGCTGTTTGAAAAGCAGTTTATGTTGGTTGGTTCATTGTTTCACCTGCAAAACTTCACAGAGCTACGGTAAATCTCCACACAGCAAAGTTATAACGTACAAAATCATGTTTACTCACTTTATTTTATCCACTTTGCAATAAGAGTCCACCAGAAATTCAGACAGTTTCTCCCAATGTTGATGATTTAGTTCAATTCCGGTCAGATCCAGTTCTGTCAGCTGTAGGGGATCTGTTTTTAGAACTTCAGTTAGATACTTACATGCTTCCTCTGCAGCAGCATTTTTCAAAAACCTACAGAATGTAGAAAAAAATCTAAATTAGAAAATATTCTTATAATTCTGTAAATTTTACATCATCCATCCTCTTTATGTGTGCAGAGCAGTATTAAAATGTAATAAAGTGTGCAGTATCTGGTTGAAGTCTGAAGCTATCATAATTCCCACAAGTTTATACCCTTGAGTGAAGTTTTATTATAAATAATAAACAGGAAATAAAAAAGCAGTGTCAAATGTATGTATTTTATGTTTTTACATAGATCTAGTTCAAAATGAGTCACACAGTAGTGAAAAAATCTTTGAATTGTAATTCAGCAAATTCCTCTTTATAATGCTATACCATCATTTTGTCTTTTTAGCACTCTTAAATCTTGACACTCTTGACACATGACTGTGGCTTATTTTCAAATGTTTGAAGGCTTTTATCACCTGATGTTCTTTAATTTAGACAATCCACTCCGCATCATATCAGTAAACATCTTTACTCCTGATCGTCCAGGATCATTTCCTCTCAGTTCCAGCTCTTTCAGGTGCGAGTTTGATTTCAGAGAGGAAGTCAAAACCTCATAACTTTTCTCTGTGATGCTGCAGTTTGAAAGTCTGTATGAAAAGAGGCTTATATTAGGTATTGCATTTTCTAGGATATAAAACAAATAAAACCCATTAAAAAAAAAAATCTATAGAATGTGGAAAAATGTGCCTATTTGAACAAAGTTTCACCCCAGAGATATAGATACAACAAATGCCTTAACATCCGCTTAATTTGAATTTCTAAATATTTTAATATTTTAATCTAGCATATGCAAGTAGCATTTTCAGTTAATCTAATCAAATGGACATTTACAAATGTATATTTAATAAGAAGAATGAAAATACACACTTCAGTTTCTCTAATCTGCATTGTGGATTTTCCAACAGGTAACAGATATTGTTAATTCCAGAGTTTCCTAGTTTATTTCCACTCAGATCCAGCTCTATCAGGTTTGAAGGGTTTGAATTAAACGCTGAAGTCAGAGCAGCACAATCTTCTTCTGTAAAACTGTTATCATTCAGCCTGCAGAGAAACAAAACAACGACAAAAAAGATTGTAAACCTTAAATGTTCTTAACTGGCTTAACTATTTCTGCTCATATTATCGTCATTTGTTTCAGAGTCTGTGCCAGAACCAATGAAGTGGGTGGCTATTACTTTTTTGGGGGAGCTGAATTTGATTTGTGTTGAGATCATTTGAGTTTCGGTTTAAATGATCTTTCTCACAGGACGCAGCAAGCAGTGGAACTGTTGCGTGGCCACCACAAAGCTTTTTAACAATTACTAAGTTAAGTGGTCTAAATAAATGTATATGTATGTATATCATTTGTTGAAGGCGCTTCATGCTATGCAGAGTTAGACAGACGTCAGTCACTGACTCGAGCACCGCAGCCGAAACAACAGCCGCCTTTTACAGTTCCTCCTGAACCAAAACCACAATCTTATGCTGCGTTCACACCATAACTACTGTCATTTGGAAGAGATAGAAACCCGTGGTATTAAACTTAGAGTGGTTTGTTTCTCATATATATGCGTTTCAATGCCAACACTATCTATGTTTAGAAACGCTCTGAAGGAAGGGTGGGATCTCATGCTTTCAAAGCTAGCTCGCTCTTGCTAGCCGCTCAATAATTGCCCCTATCTTTAAATCAAATCAGATATTAGTCAGATTAAGAAGTTGAATCATAATTAGTTGATAATACAGACAAAAGTGATCATAAAATGAGGGGGATCATGCAATTCTGAAAATTGTCTCCATGTTTTTACTCTAAATGAATTTTTTAATAATCTTTTTGATTAGATAAAAAACTTTTAATCAAAAGCTGTGCTAGTGATGTTTTTACACCACCTCTGCTACACTAGTGAAAGTGTTGCTGCTTTTCTAAATGTCTTCCATTGAAAATGAACAAGACTTTCTTAACTGCTGCGACGTCCCATGTACATTCTGGTCCGGAAGTGGGTGTATTTTTGATTCATCTATCTTTTTAATTCAAAATGCAAATATGAAAACCATGTAATATACTCACTGAATTATTTTCAGTTTACAGTGTTTATCCTGCAGTAGATCAGCAAGCTGACTAACTTTATTTGATTCTAGTTTACGGTCACTCAGATTCAGCTCTCTCAGGAGTAACGGGTTTTTACCCACAACTCCTCTCACATACTGACAGGCTTCCTCTGCAGCAGAACTCAAAAACCTGCAGAAGAGAAGATGAAGCAAGATTCAGTTCAGTTATTAAAGTTGAAAAATTACATTTGATTCTAATAAAAAAATTAAAATGATTTATAATGATAATTTGTTACATTTATTTAGCACTTTGCTCTCTGCACTTAAGTACTTTACATAGACAGGGGGGGGGGGGGGGGGGGGACCAAGAGACCAACTAAAGCAAATACTGATCTCCATCATGGTGACTACAAACTTATTATATTCAATAAAACATGACCTACTAAATATCTGTTCATTTCATTGTATGAAAGAAATAATGTTAAACTGGTTTGTAAACTGTTTGAACACTAAGTGTGGCTGGAAGTCAGTTGTAGTTCGAGTGTTTCTCTTTTTCTGTTCTTGTTTCTCTGTCCTTCAGTGATTTTGCTTATCAGGTGTTCATCAGTGTCTCAATTCACTCACTTATTTTTATTCAAGTGGACTATATTAGAGAACTAATGTAGGGAATAGTGAAAAAGGGTATAGGGTGTGATTTGGAAAACAGCCCCTGAGTGTCGATTTTGAGCGCAGTATATTCCTGTAGGCTATTTTCTCGAAAATGACAAATATAACCCAGAATGTATTGTTTTGTATTGAAAAATGGTATGATACTGTCAGGATTTGGCCTTTTTTTACAGCAAGGGTTAGCAATGTATCACTATACTGGAGCATTAGGCCCCACACAAACCACAGGGTGAGCACCCCCTGCTGGCCTCACTAACACCTCATCCAGCAGCTGCCTAATTTTCTCAGGTCTCCCATCCAGGTACTGACCAGGCTCAACCCTGCTAAGCTTCAGTAAGTTTATCTTGAATATACTTTGATGTAATGTATTTGATGTAATGTAATGTATTATCTAATCTCACCTTAGTTTTAGCCGACAGTTCGGATCCAGTAGTAAATCATTGAGCTGCTTCACTCCTGATTGTCCAGGATCATTTCCTGTGAGATCCAGCTCTATCAGGTGTGAAGGGTTTGATCTCAGAGCTGAAGCCAGAGCTTTATAACCTTCTTCACTGATACTGCAGTCTGAAAGTCTAAGAGAGATTTAAAAAACTGTATGACTGAATATGGAGGAAAAAAGACCTAGAGACATTTAATATGTTAGATTATCGACTCACCTGAGTTTCTCCAGTTTACAGTTCTCCTTCAGTCCGTCAGAGAGCAGCTTTGCTCTTGAATCCTGCAGATTATTATTGCTCAGGTCAAGAACATTCAAACTACTGGAGTTTGAACTGAGAACTGAAGAAAGAGCTGAACAGCTTTCCTCAGTTAGATCACACTTACTGAGTCTGGAAAAATAATAATAATAATAATTATTATTATTATAAAAAACATAAAATGAAGACATGATGGAACTTTTGCACATAATCAAAAAGTAATATTCCTGTGTTTACTGTGGTGATGAGTGTAGCTGATGGTGAAATTGTACTCACTTCAGTATCTTCAGCTCACACACAGGATTCTTCAGTCCCTCACAGATCTCTTTGACTCCTGAGTCCAGCAGACGGCTGTTGTTCAGATTCATCTCTCTCAGGACGGTTTTGGAGGAGAGAACAGTAGCTAGAACTGAACAGCTTTTCTCTGTCAGCTCACATTTGTTCAGCCTAAACACAAAAATAGCATTATTTCTTATTCAGCACATATTCAACACACATCAGATCACCAGGTCTTCATATCTGCTCAAACAAGACTGACAGTCTTTTATAATGAATAAACAAAACCCAATAATGTATAAAATCATGTTGACTCACTTCATTTTCTCCACTTTGCTATGAGTGTCCATCAAAAGAGCAGAGAGCTTCTCCCAATCCAGAATTCCTAGTTTATCTTCACTCAGATCCAGTTCTGTCAGTAATAATGGACTTTTATGCAGAACTTCAGTGAGATAGTCACACGCTTCCCGTGCAGCAGGACTTTTCAAAAATCTAAAAGTAGATTATAATTTTATCTCACATAATCTTAAAATTGAATGCCTTTTGCAGCCCCCTTCCTCTTGAATGCGCCCAGTTAACTTACATAGCATGTGGTTTTTACAAGATTCTCATTTCGGTTCTTTTGGAGAACATTTTTAAATTCTAGCAACGTTTATGTTTTATTTTTATAACCAAAAACTAACATTCACAAAAAACTAGAAGGAATTTTTTGTGTGTTCATTTTTAAAAGTAAACAGACATTACTAAATTATGAATTGAATAATTGTTGTTAGATGTATATACACACATATAGACAATATAGACAATATTTTGCACAGACATACTATGATAAAATGTAGATATGTTATTCTACATTATTTAAAATGTTTGTTAAACTTTAAGGACTTTATTCGTCATATTTTTCCTTTAGCCTATGCCATTTTAGAGCGGGCACAGCACATCTATTTTGTTATGATGTTTATGTAGTTGGAGCATGTATTTCTTGAGAATTGAGTGTGGTATGAAGAGTAATGGGTCTAGTGCTAGGTACCTTCTTAGACATCAGAGATGTGATTGTTTATGATACTCTGTTAAAGTATCACACAATAACAGGATAGAAGGAGCATTCAGAATACATAATGAAGTGCGGTGTATGTGCGGTGTATATGCAAAGAAAAACGCTCCTTGTTTGACCTGTGTTTTTCACAGGTCTGCTTGGCATCTCATGTGGCTGTAATGTTTCTTTCTGTTGTCTATTGTCCACTGATCTGCAGATGTCACACTTTGCAATATATGTCTTAATTTGATCTGTCATGCCCTGCCAATAGACACATTCTCTAGCCCTCCGTAGGCAGCCTTCCACACCTAGATGAGAAGAGTGCAGACGGTGAGTGATCTCTCTCTTTAGTGTGTCAGGGATAACAGCACGTTCACCCCTGAACACTACTCCATCCTGATAGGTCAGTTCCTCCTGGTATGAGAAGTACTGCCTGATTTCCCACGGTGTCTTGTTCTTGTCAGTTGGACATCCTTTGCGCATGGTGTTGATAAGAATCTGTAATGTTTTGTCCTCTTTGGTAGCAGAGCAGATGGCGTTGAGCCTGTCTGATGAGATCGGAAGGTGCTTTATCATATTGACAGTCTCTATTTCCACTTCCACTGAGCCATCGGCTGAATGTTCTGGTAGGTATGCTCTGCTCAAAGTGTCTGCCAGTAGCATGTCTTTACCTGGTACATACACTACCTCCGAGTCGTACTTCTGTATTCATAGCATCATTCGTTGCAGTCGTTTGGGCGCACTGAGTAGTGGTCTCCTCACTATAACCTCTAAGGGTTTAAGGTCACTTTACAACCATAGGTGTACTGGTGGAACTTTTCCATGCTGAATACCAAAGCTAGAAACTCTTTTTCTATTTGTGCGTACCCATGTTCTGTTTGTGTTAGAGCTCTGCTTGCAAATGCAATAGGCTTACCCCTCTGCATGAGTGCTGCACCTAAACCTGTATCTGAGGCGTCACACTGTACAGTCAGTTCCTCATCTGGGCTGTAAAACTTCAGCACTGGAGCCTGTGCAATAGTGTCTTTAAGTTTTTGGAATGCCTCCTCATGTTACTCTGTCCAATTCCCCTCACTGTCTTTATATGTCAGATTTCTCAGTGGCTCACATTGGTCAGAGAGATGTGGGCAAAACTTGGCCAGGTAACACACCATGCCCAACAGTCTCTGAACTGATTTCACATCTGTTGTTCTCGGCATTTGTGTGATGGCTTGTACCTTTTCTGGGTCCACTTTTAGTCCATCAGCTGTGAGGAGATGTCCAATGTATGGTGCTTCATTTTGTCTCAGCTTGAACTTTTCTGCGTTCAGTTTAATGTTCTGTTGTCTGCAACGGTTCAGAAATAGTCGCAGTTTTCTGTCATGATCCTGCTCAGCTCCTTCTTGTGACTCACCCTGTCCTGTGATCAGTGCTTTAAGTGGCCCAAAAGAGGTGCCGGTACTCTATAGCCTATATATATATACAGTATATATATATATATATATATATATATATTTTTTTTTTTTTTTTTACTGACTCCCAGCCTCCCCTTGAGGTAACAACAACTATATATTGAAGGGGTTTTATATACAGCAGTCTACGGAAGAGGATTAGGGCCAAGCAATAATAAAAAAATGAAACCATCTCGAGATTAAAGTCATTATAATTCGAGATTAAACTCGTTAAAAAAGAGGGAAAAAAAGTCGAAATACAATCTTGAGAATAAACTCATTAAATTTCGAGAATAAAGTCATTGTGTTTCGAGAAAAAACTCGAAATAATCGTGAGAATAAACTAATTAAATTTTGAGAATAAAGTCGTTGTGTTTTGAGAAAAAAAAAATAGATAACGCATTTGATCAGTTTTCATTGCATAGCCTACTGATAGAGGACATGGCAGAGTTGGATCACTTAGTCAAGCTAAGTTAGACTTTCTTTCAGTAACAAAGATCAAGTTTAGCTAATTATGACAGAATAATAATTAGCATACGAACTTTAAAGAGAATTTGCAAGTGGCTAGGTCATTTTAGAAGAAAAAATCAGTCCAATAGCAGTCAACAGACGATCTTATAAAAAAATAATAAATCTTATTAGTTTGTGGATTTGCTTGAGAAATAGCTACTGAACATAAATAAAATGTGCAAAAGGGTATTGAAAAATGTTTGCACAAAATGTAGGCTAAATAAAATAAATTACAAAACATAATAACATAATAGAAAAGTAGAACATAAACATGAGTCTTGAAGATGGTTCATTTTATCCATGGTATTTTAACCGAGCAGCTATGATCGCGCGTTTCACACACCCTCTCCGGCCCACGTTGAGTTGACACTGACAGCGGCAAAAGAGACGAATGCGCTTTTCACTTGTAAAACTCAAGGGTGTAGGGTAATGTAGTCTCTGCTCTCGGTGGGACGAATTAGGAAGCGTGCATTGTGAAGAGCGCTCTGAAAAGCGGCAGCGCAGCCAAAGGATTAAATGGGTGGGGGTGGGGGTGGGGGCGCTGGTCTCCCGCGAACAGGACCGGTGATCGTGTCCGAGCAGGAGAGAGTGAAGCACGCGGGGACGCGGCCGGCGTGCGTTCACAAATCTCCATACTCTCTGGTTGCCATTGGCTGCGGCGCTTCTTCTTCCTCGGTTGAAGCGGAAAGGGAAGCGTGGTGGAAGCTGGCCGGGTACACAGCACGGAGATAGGCATGCTCTCGCAGGCCGCACATCCGCCGCACATCCACAGAGAGTGCATTCTCTGTATGGTCCACACCCAGGCAGGAGATGCAACTCACATGTTGGTCGGCCTCGTGCAGATGGCATCCGCACGTGGCGCAGGTAGAATGCGGCATAGGAACACCACACACAATATTTTAATATTGAAAAGGATATATATGCGCTGTCGCCGGATAGCCACACGTGAGACGGCGTCAGGAGACGACGGCGTGAAGGCCAGTGTTGTGCCTGAATGCGTTCATTGAACGATAGTTCATGAACTCGTTCATATTTTAGGCGAACGTGAACTGAACGTACTGTATTAATGCCTGATGAACGTTACTGTGAACTCGTTCATTCTGGTGTCTGTGAACGCACGCTCTCTCAGTTTAACTTCGTTCAATTGGGTGCCATATTTTTACGGCTAAAACACACCGTAAACAGGCTTAATATGTAGCGAAAAAAACACCAAATCTGGCAACACCAGCCACCAGTGTCGCCCCGCCGCATGCGTCATCAAAACAAAAAGCAGCATGTAGTCATAGACAGTAAAAGAAATGGACACAGCGACCCTGTTGATTTCAACGGAGAGAGTTGAAGCCCAACATGGGCACTCACTTCCTGATAGCCAAGCGTTCTGCGCAGGCTCAAACTGAGCTGGACGACGGAGATGTGACGTGAGCAACCTGACTGACAGTTGTAAATCTTCTAGTAGCTGTGCCAAGACAAAATCTGAATCACCTAATCTTGCAGAGACGGCGAAGCGTGACCTGGAGCAACAACCAACTATAACACAATACTTGTCTTGAATGATGATCAGAAGTTTCCAAGGTCGATGTATGTGCTGACTTTAGATAGTAAAAGATTGTTACGAGCTTCTCCTTCTGTCTATACGGTAACTTCTCGACTGTGCGACAGAGAGTCCCGTGGGTATGAGGCAATCATTAGCCTATTTTTACAAAAACGGCTTCTACGGGGCCATAACATAAGATACAAAGTAATGGAGCCTTTTATACATTGTCGTGTTTCTTTAGAAATAAATAATGGACAAATGGAGTGTTTGGACGCCTCAGATGTAAAGTTATTCGCTGTCAAAGTGACGCCAAAATGAATGGGAGTCAATGGGATGCTAACAGGGGGTGATAGCCAGCTACAATGGCGGCCCGCGGAGGCAGCTTCAACTTCCGGCTGATGGATTACCCCCTTGCATGTAGTCAGCGAGGGCGCGTCGTATTGTAATGCGTTGTGTCAGGAGGGAAAGGAAACCGGGATAGCTCACAGCCGAAGCCACTAGGCCAGACAAACTCACGGAGGCGATTGGCATATCACAACAGCTCGCGCTTTATTTCCCCAATCAAACTTGGGGCAGCTGTCTGTCCCACGCTCCGTTCACAGCGTTACCAAACAAAACATAAACAGATCAAATAAAATCCATTACCCGCATACATCGAGGCGCACGGTACAATAGGCTACGTGCACAAGCGTCGTGACGAACTTCCGCTATTGTCAGAAGCCGGCATATCAGTTTCCGGTTTATGACTGCTCATCCACATCCGCTATAAACAAACAAGATGAGAGCTGATGTTGTACGAAAAAAAGAGATATAATGTGCGTGACACATCTACGTTTCTAAGAACTGTAGGTTGATCTAACACCCGTTTCAAACATACTCTGTTTGCCGTGCAAGAGCAGCGCGTGCGATAGTGCTTTTCACATATGATGCGTTAGGAGCAGTGAATAACTGATCCGCGGCTGTACCACAGACACATACTTACTATTTTTATATTAAATCCAGAAGTTATGCTGCAACTTTTATTTAAAAAAAAGTTGTGTCAGCATTGTGATTCTATTTGTACACATACACTGGACGTATGCACGTTTAAACACAGTTTAAACAATGTAGGGCTATTCTTCCATGCATTACTTATACTTAGGCTATATTAAGTTGCTCAAGCAAGTGGTCAACTATTTAACCATGTACTTATATTAAAATCGCAAATTTTAAAACTTAAAATGGATAGCTTCTATAAAGAAGAGAAAGTAGAGAAGTCTTTTATGGTGCTGGAAACGCTGAATTAAAGTGACACCAGATGTTTCGAGGTCAAAATGAACAAAGATTGACTTGAAAATGTAGTAATTTCACCATATATGCATTTAATTATATACTACTATTTTTCAGTCATGACATAAACATTTGTAAAGTACACACATACGCAGTGCACAGCTTTTTTGAATGAAATTAATGTTTTGAGCAGGTTCATATAATTTGCATATCATTTGTAATCATTATTTTTAAAACTATTAGGTATACTGTTCAATTTATATGTTAAATAATAAAATACATGGTTAAACATATTTTGGACTGGCAATTTAAGTAAAAAATTAACAGAAACAATCTTTCCACCATAAACCGTCATTTCCACCACTACAGTTTTTAGGAAAAAAAAAGAATAACCAATGATGTGGATCTAAATGTACTTTAAATCAAGTATTAATAGTTAATTACTTACAATATGTGTGTGACTTTAAAAAATAAACATAGACCTGAGCAAAAATGAAATGCTGTATGCAAAAATCCCAACTCATGGCATTTAGCAACTTTAAATAAAAATGTATTAAGTTCATGAAGTATTAAGATTTATTTTGTTACATGATTAGGTATAGCCACTGGTGTTGTTGACTGATACATAATCTTATATAATCAGTTTTACAATATTATATTGTAATAAACTACATAAATTGAAAAGTGGTGGAAATGAACACGCTCTTCAGAAAAACTGTTAAAAATAATATTCCATGGAATTCTAAAACTGCCCACTGTAACATTGTGATAGAAGACACAGCTAGGAAGATTGTTTTAAGTGTGTTTTAAGAGAGTGAATTTTCCATAAGCTCACAGTGCCGAAAGTGCTCTTAGTTGGAGAATCACACTCTTTTTACTTTTAGAAGACCGGGGTAAATCAGGAAAACCAACAACTTCAACAAGGCGACATAATGAACAACACTGGAAAAACAAGTTCTTTGTGACATACTAGATCTATTGTATTAAAATTTAAATGCAAAAGAAAAGGCATGAGAGTCGGCTGTTTTTGTCAATTCTAAGTTTTAATTTAAAATATTTGCGATTTTAATATAAGTGCATGGTTAAATAGGCTATTTGACCACTTGCTTGAGCAACTTAATATAGCCTAAGTATAAGTAATGCATGGAAGAATAGCCCTACGTTGTTTAAATTGTGTTTAAACGTGCATATGTCAATTGTATGTGTTGTAAGGACTGGGCGAAGGTGAATCTGAATAACTAAATACCCCCATGCTAAAATCCCAAAGCCTTTAGCCCCAAAAGGCCTGGAACTTGGAAAAACACACACACACACTCTCTCCCACACACACACCAAGAACGGGGTGTTCTGTTACAAGACTGAGCTTTATTACCCCTTGGAATGTCCCAGAGAGTGTGATTCCTCCTTATTCTTGCTGAGAAGAATAAACGAACCCTGGTTTAAACCTATATATTCTATGTATATATATATATATATAACCATGTGATACATGCATCCAATGTTCCATCTCATGATTTTTCCTTTATGTTGTTTGGTCTGTGTGGCCTTGTAAACTCTAATGGGTTAATGTTTGAGACATGACTTGCATACTATGAGAAACAGAAATCACTGTGTAGCATGTTTAGTCTCGATAAACTCCAATCCTCGTTCCCCATTTGTTGATTTACATTACATCTCGCTAACTTTGTGACACAGGGGTGTTATAAGAAATCTTGAGGGTTCTCTCTCTTAAACACCCAATGAACTGACATATTCAAATGTCCTGCGAGATTCACCAGAACACTTCATGACTGTGGCTCGAGCTTCAAGCAGACCTTATCAAACTAACCCCCTCCTTTCTGCAGAGAAAGGAATGCCATGCGGTCAAAGAGTCCCCTCTGAAAACGCACATACACAAAGCTTTAATTCACTCATTTAAAGACTTTACTGAGATATATTTGATATGTTATGTTTGTCGATTTGTCCAGGCCCTATGAAGGGATCTGGGAGTGTATGGTAGTTCTAAACGAACTACAAGGGCATTTAATTATGCTTTTAATGTAACTCTGCAATATAACTCTCCTTATACGTCTTTCTTCCTATTTTCCGAACCTTTGTGATCTAACGAGGTCATCTATGTAATTGAACAAGCCGTAAAATGTATTTTACTATGTTTAATCATCTTTGGAATGATTCTGACCAAATTCTGACTGCTTGTAAAACCTGTGAATGCGGCCATAAATCGAACGCGGACAAGACAAAGCCGAGGTTGCCGCCAAAGTTTCGTTGAATGCCATTGGCCAGTTCGCACCTCAGAAGGTTCCTTTAAAGAAGAACTGAACCTCCCTCCGCAGGCAGATCTTACTGCGCTCTTCCATGCTCGTCCTGGTTTCAGAATGTAACGTCTCGTCTCGAGGCGAGTCTTTCGCCTTTCTTTTATGTGTTCTAGTTAGTTTGTGTTTTTCAGTCTTAAGATAAGTCCCTGTGTTTTAATTCCACGAGTGAAAAGAACACCGCGGGACATATCTCTTCAGCAAAGCCGGCTACAAGGGACCTTTAAACCAACGCGCGCTCTCTCTGAACCAGAAGCACGCGCACGTGACCACGTGACGCTTCCTCCCACACAAAGGACACCGCTCACGCACGCGGCCCGACAGGGCCGTGCAGGACCGACGCGGCACAGAGTGCATGACCAAGATTACATTTGCGCAAGTATCTCTTTTTACAGAGCTTCTAAGAAGCCTTAAGATGATGTTTTCGTGTTGTTTCAGGAAAGTTGACTGTCTAGGTGAAAGTAACCCTATCTCTCTCTCTCTTACTAGCTCTCACGCGTGTAATTTATCCATATCTCTATATCTCACACACTTCCTCGTTCATTGATGTCTTATTGTGTTTTGTATGTCTATTATGTTTGTAAATATATATGTATATATATATTCCATGGCAACTGTAGTAAATATATAAGTAGACATGCCTTTATTAAATCCATTATATTCATTTGATTGATTCATTTACTTTGCTCATTTTCAAGTCCCTTAAGTGCAAACAGGTCCTACTCGCTTTATCAATTAAAGATACTTTAAAGAGTATGTGTTATAGGGCAGCAAACCCAATTCTTCTGGCCAGAGAATTGCGTTTCCTGAAATCCTATAAAGTAAGATGATATTGTGGATCCCCACAATATTATTCTGGCAATTGAGCTAATTAATTTTGCCTGTTTTGTAAGACGTGATCAGTGTAATTAACTGTAATCAACTTGTAGTTAAAATGCAAGGATACACAGTTAAATATGCAGGTAAAAGGACATCCTCCCTTAGAGGGAGATTTATTAACATGTAAGACTGATCTAATCCAAACATTTATGAATAATTATTAATTATGAATTATTAATTATGATATGCAAATTCCCCACGGATTAGATCCGCCCATAGTCTTTACAGTGTACAAAGAGAATCGCAATGCTGACAACTTTTTTAAAAATAAAAGTTGCAGCATAACTTCTGGATTTAATATAAAAATAGTAAGTATGTGTCTGTGGTACAGCCGCGGATCAGTTATTCACTGCTCCTAACGCATCATATGTGAAAAGCACTATCGCACGCGCTGCTCCTGCATGGCAAACGGAGTATGTTTGAAACGGGCGTTAGATCAACCTACAGTTCTTAGAAACGTAGATGTGTCACGCACATTATATCTCTTTTTTTCGTACAACATCAGCTCTCATCTTGTTTGTTTATAGCGGATGCGGATGAGCAGTCGTAAACCGGAAACTGATATGCCGGCTTCTGACAATAGCGGAAGTTCGTCACGACGCTTGTGCACGTAGCCTATACCATAGATATCATATAGAGACTAGATGCCCTATTGGCCGCTGGAAACCGAGAAATCCTGCCGCCATCTTGAACCGGTCGTATTCCTAGTTTCGTTGCGTGGCAGCAGATAAGATGCCAGAGCATTGTGGAGTATTTTCCTGTTCTAATCGCCGGACCATCGAAAATAGGGCTTTTCACAAGTAAGTCTTAACATTACCGTACTATTGGTTGTATTTTGTGAATAGAATATTACCAGATAATCAAGAAGGAGCAAAGGATATTTGCTATTACTGTACTGAAATCGTTGTGAAATGCTGTTTACTGCATCAGCCGGTGTTCACCCGGCATGGAGAGGTGGGGTAACTGTTAAAGTAATAATTACAAGAGCTTCTAGGTTATCAGATAAGCATTCAACTGCCCTGTTGTATAGGTTATTTGTGTTTGCGCACATGATATCTGGAAGCAATGTACACGCATGACAGCGATGCGCAAATTGAGTTACCCCTCCAACTTCTAGTTTTATTGATAACCTATATCTTATCACATGCGATTTGGCTATTGATATTACAGAAGTCCTGTGGTAAAATTACATTATTAACTTACTCCATCTACCCTTGTAAAGTTAATCCGCACCTTAAAGGGGCCACACCTTATATCCACTCCTTACAGTATGATAATTTAAACGAGTTTTATGACAAGGTCGGTGAGGATGGGAAAAATCTTACATTTCTGTGCAAACTTTGCCCGCCGATAAAATAATTGCTGTCTGTGGTTGTGGGCTGTGGCAATAATTAAAAAAAATAGCTCGCAACAAATTTATGGAAAAAAAGAACTATGACCTAGTTCATTTTTGGAATTGTGAACTATGAACTGAACTAGTTCATTTTAAAATGTGTGAACTGAACTTTGAACTAGTTCATGTAGAAAGTGAACTTTCCCAACACTGGTGAAGGCGAAGTCTGCTGAACACGTAAAGCTCGATCAGGCTGAAGGGCTTGTTCGACGGCGAATGCTCAGTAAAAAGCTCAGGGACATGCTACTGTCGCTGAAGGAATAAAATCTGCTATAATGGTGAATTCGGGGAACTATTATAGGCTAGGCCACGCCCACGAGAGGCCACGCCCACGCCATTGGATGTGCAGTTGCTGCAGCACAGCCTATGAGCGAGCCAGACGCTCAATGTGCTAGCTGTGCAGCTGCAAATGCGTTTTACATAGGTTTCAATAAATAGAGGAAAAGGAGTTTCCCCACTGCGTATAGCTACGCAATACGAAGTGACCGTTCGAAAGGGAACAAACTTTATCGCGCTCCGAGAGCCCTCTAGTGATCGGGAGCATTTCCGTTGTGTTGCGGCTTTATTTTGTTGTGTTGTGGCTTATTTTCCTTTGTGTTGTACATTTTCCGTTGTATTTTTGGCTAATTTCCGTTGTGTTGTGGATTAATTTCATTGTGGCTTAAATTTCGTTTTGTTGTGAATTTATGTTTGCTTTTTAAATTTCGTTGTGCACTACTGGGCCACCGTAGTCCCTCATGTGCACCGCAATAAATTTGAAATATAGGCTACACATCGGTTTGTTGATGGAAATACACTTGTTAATGCTGATGGTGAGGAATTAAATTCTCATCTCATAATGTACCTTAACATGAGTAGTATATCACTGAGAAACATCCTGCTCGAGTCATTCTTGCGATGGAGGATGGGGTTGAATAACTAGTTCTTCCAATGTTTCATCATCGGACTCGCGCTCAGATTGATAGGGTAAAATCAACGTCATCGTTATACTGTCTTTGCAATGTGTACAATTGCTGAGCTTTATAAAGACTCTGATGCTGTAATGGGTAATAGTAATGGGAGTTTAGCTTCCAACACGTGCTGTGTGTGGTTCTGTAGACCAATCACAACAGACTGGGCCATCTGGCCAATCAGAGCAGAGTAGCTCACGGAAAGGAGGGATTTAGAGAAACTGATTAATCCAATGAGTCATTTAACCCTCTGGTCCTCTTCGTTTAGGCGTCACACTTGGGTTCTTCCCGGTCAAAAGTGACCAAAGCCTTAAAATGTAACTTTTTTTTTTTAGGAAAACCAATGTAATATATTTTTGTTCAATAATATTTTTTGATTATTATTTAGAATTTTTAAAAGGTTTCTATGTTACTATGCAATAATTATAAATTTTTTATGAGTTCTTTTTCCATTAGAATTCATATATTTATTTATTTATTTTTTTTCAATAAATGCAACATTTCACATAAAAATAGAGTGCAGGCTTTTAAAAGAAACAGGGGTAGCTGCAGCTTGGAGTAATGGGCGTGTTGAAAGGTAGGGGCGTGGCAAGAGGTTTCTCATTGGTGAAAGGAGTTTCCTCCTGGCAACTGCGTTGGCCAATCAGCAGTAACCATTGTTATACGTCATTTCCTTTAGACCGAAAGAAGATGGCGGAGGTTATGCATTTATGCGATATCATAATTTGTTGTTCATGTTCATGCTCTATAACCCCTAGAACTCCCACTCTGAGAGGAACGCAGATTACGACGTGGTGTGTAAGGCATTAATAGATCAGTCAAGTACTGAGGAGCCAGATTATGCAAAGCCTTATATGCCAGCATAAGGATTTTTAAAATCAATGTAGTACCTGACAGGGAGCCAGTGCAAAGACTCCAAGACAGATGTAATATGATCCCTAGCCCTAACCCCAGACAATACTCTAGCAGCTGAATTTTGTAGATATTGCAGTTTATCAATTGATGATTTAGATACCCCAGCTAGGAGAACACAGTAGTCAACACGTGAAAAGACTAAAGAGTAAAAAAAATGGTAATACAACTTCAGAAGGGAACAGCAATTATGAGCAAACAATCATTATCAAACTGTAGGTTAAAAAAGAGGAATAAAAATGTAATAATAATAATAAATATTTTAACTATACATACAACATGTAATTATTTTATGTATTGTTGCATATGCAACAGATATCAGGAACACCTATTAGGCTAAAATAAGAGCAAACACAATAATTATTTGTGTGTGTATGTGTATGTGTGTGAGAGAGAGAGAGAGAGAGAGAGAGAGAGAGAGAGACAGAGTCTCTTTTGTATTTTTTTCATTTATTGATTTTATTTATATTCTAAAAATTTGCTGTTGCAGTCTTACCAGTTAATTTCTCTGTGTGTGTGTGTGTGTGTGTGTGTGTTTGTGCGCGTGGGTGTGTGTGTGTGGTGGGGGGTGGGGTCTTATTTGCACTCTTGATATTTTAGAGTGTCACTCCTTCATTGCTGTACTTTTTTTCTGCACAGTGGCTGATTTGTAGTTTGTACCACCAAAAGTTTCTCTGAGTTTTCCTATTTCCCTTTCATTTCCTATATGGCGGTCATTTTTGACCGCGAAGGAGCCAAGTGTGAATTTTTTTTACGACCCTTTAAAGGTGCCATATGTAAAAATTGAGGTAACAATATCCAAAAAATGAGCTACACGTATCAAAAGAATGAGAAGAAATAAATGCAATGATGTCATTAAAAGAATGACAAGTTATAGTGCTGCCGAGATATAAACCTGAATTAGCATGCTAAATTACTAGCCCCGGCCCGGCCGGTGTCATAATACCAGCTTTGGCCATGGGAGGCGGTATGCGGGCAACATACATAACCACCAGCCAAACTGCAGTACACGAATAACTCGCACGGCTTGTGGGCGTACTTGAACCTGATGTCAATCGCGTCTATATGAGACCGGCCTTTATAATTTAGTGTTGAGATGTTGTTCATTGAGTCTCTAATCTCTAAAAATCTCCAAATGAACTGCGGTCTTACTATCGTGTCAATTGATTCGATTAATATGCGCGAGAGAGAGCAGGAGGACTGCGCTCGTGTTGTTTGAAGACGTGAGAGTGCGCGCGCGCGCGGCCGGGGCGCTCTCTCTCTCTCTCTGCTCGTTATAAGCCCTGTCAAGCGCAGCAGTCATTATATTCTACATCACTCACTGATCAAAATAGGCTTTGGTGGGACAAAGCGGACGATTTGACGGTTTTAGAAGATTAACAACCCGAAACTAAAAAACAGACTAGAGTAGGCCAACTTTCTGGAGGTATACTGCCCCCATCTAGTATGGAATATGTGGAGTATGAATTTATTTTTTGGCAGACATTCCACATGGCACCTTTAACATATCCGAATCATCTCCTTGATTTATTTATTTATTTTTGTTCACATATGTAATACAACAAAAGTTTTCAAGTTTCACCCCATTCCGATGAAGCAAAAAAAGTAAACATTTCAAAATGTAAAAGTTTTCTGTCATTTTTGACCGAAGAGGACCAGAGAATCATTGAAAAATCTGGTGATGTACAAAGTATATTATGAGAAAATGAATCTGTTTTTTTACTTTTGATGCATGTAAACCTAGGAGACCTCCACAACAAAATTAAGAGCCTTTAAAAAAGCATAATTGGGGCACTTTAAGGCTAAGCAACTCATGTTTTTAATGCATTTAATCATTTGGATGAACTCTGTAAGAAAAAATGAAGTGGATGTTGAAGATCTCAAAAATGAAGTTTATTACAGCATAGCAGTGGCAAGGTACACGAAGCACCTTGGGTTCACCGGCGTCAGAATGAACCCAGAACATCCAAATCTTAAACATTTTATACCGTATTCGTCTTCTCCCTCAGCATGGAGCTGAAGCTCTGTCTTAAATGTAAATTGAGGATAACAACAAAAAGTGGTAGCCCTCTATGACCACATCTTTGATATTCTGTTAAATCAGTACGGCCAAAGGTTAAGGTGATAAGATTTGAAGTCCCTGTAATCAAGATGGTTCTCGATTGCCCGCTGTCGCTCCCACGCTATAGGTGATAACTGTGGCTCTGTGATACTATTTACATATTACTGAGATTGGAAGGAATTGTCTCTATGATAAATAAGCTCTTTTAAGCGAAGGAACATTTAAATATATTTATACTACAGGGCTGTTGAATGCTTGATTCTGATTGGTTGAGAACGTTCTAAGGTGTGCAATTATTTTCAGGGAAACGCACGGCTAAAGTAGTTCCAGGCAGGTCTTGACCGCATTACAGTTCCATATCACTGCACGTAGTTATCTGTCATAACGGAAAATAGGATACAATTCATAACAAGAAAAAACATGCAGCCACATGCGCTTGATCTGCCATTTTCGATGTCTAGCTTTACAATCAATGGAAACATGCAGTTTAATTTTAACAAATAAACTGAATAGGCCTATATAAATAAATTGATATCCTGATGCACAGGTTTTCGTAATTATTGCAGATAATAGGCTATAACAAATAAATAATTATTGATAGGCCTATACTTGTTAAAAGAACTTTGTGTTTCATTTATTAGGCTAGTCTACTGTCAATATTAGAGAAAAAAAACATGAACGAACTAATTAAAACGAATTGAATTAATAAATAAATAACAATATTGACGCGCATGTCTCTCTCTCTCTCTCTCTCTCTCTCTCTCTAATAACTGCATTAATAAATGCTTAAAGCCGGGGACACACTTACTGTAAGGCCGGTTATGAATGTAATTTGATACTTATGATTGATCATGCCCAAACGTGTGTTCAGCACGTTCAGTCTGTGTTCACAGTCTGGGTTTAAAATCTTCTGCAGTCGATGGAAACAGTCAGAGAATGTTTCAGCCAGTCGGTAAGTGTGTCCAGCATTAGTCTATCAGTGGCTCAAACCTCCCCAGTAGGGGTAAAATCTTTGCGTGGCAGGGGGAGCTGCAACTCGACCAGTCACAGATATATGCGCCTGCCACTGCATTATATGCGCCTGCCACTTGACCAGTCACAGAAATATGCGCCTGCCACTCGACCAGTCATGGATATGCGCCTGCCACTGCGTTATATGCGCCTGCCACTTGACCAGTCACAGAATTATGCGCCTGCCACTCGACCAGTCACAGAAATATGCGCCTGCCACCCGAACTTACACAGTATGTAAGATATGTTTTTAAACCAAATGCAGCATATCCCCTGAAGCCAGCGGGAGACAGAACGGTACGCACAATAGGTCAATATTCAGCATTAACCAAACGCTTTTCGCCTACCTTAACTACAACCCTGAGCACCAATCTCATGACATAGGCTTAATTGCCTGCCTCAAAATCTCCCACTGTTTTACTATACCAGACGAACCCACAGACAGTGCAATGCAGATCTTATTTACCTGTTTCTCATCTTATCTTATTTTTTATATTTTTATCTTGGCTCCCGCCTGGGCTAAAGCGTCACACCAGCCACAAGATCTCTCACTGTTTACACCTATCAGACCCTCCTAATGATACACGAGAGCACACAGACAATGCAATACTGATCTTATTTACATATTTCTTATCTGATCTTATATTTTATTCGCTCTTTTTATCCGTATATGGGAGTGCGTGCTCGTGGCTCTATTAAGCGTCGCGCCAGCCACAAGTATCGCACCAGCCACAAGATCTCTCACTGTTTACGCCTATCAGACCCTCCTAATGATACACGAGAGAACACAGACAGTGCAATACTGATATTTTTTTTATCTATTTCTCATCTGATCTTATATTTTATTCGCTCTTTTTATCCTTATATGGGAGTGCGCGCTCGTGGCTCTACAGTATTAAGCGTCGCGCCAGCCACAAGCATATCGCACCAGCCACAAGATCTCTCACTGTTTAAATCTACCAGACACTCTGATCGATGCACATGTGCAAACAGACAATGCAATACCGATACTTTTACCCATTTCTCATCTGATCTTATATTTTATTTGCTCTTTTTATCCTTATATGGGAGTGCGTGCTCGTGGCTCTATTAAGTGTCACGCCAGCCACAAGCATATCGCACCAGCCACAAGATCTCTCACTGTTTACACCTATCAGACCCTCCTAATGATACACGAGAGCACACAGACAGTGCAATACTGATCTTATTTACATATTTTTCATCTGATCTTATATTTTATCTTTATTAGCTATTTTGACTTGTAATGTAGCGCGTCTTGTGGCACTCCGCTTCGCGTCATGACCGCATTACCACCTCGGGTGTGCATTATTTTTCTAATAATTCAACGGCCTGTCGTCAATTATTCCTTACATATTGGAGTGGAAGTTGGATCGGAGCAGACTATAATTTCTTACAACTCTTAATGGGTGCCGAGTACCCTCTGAAATGGAGTGTACCGCCGGTGGGCGAAACCTAGCTACGAACAAAAAGGCTACCTTGGTTCCAAATGCTATAACTTTTGATTACTTTATGATATCACCACAAAATTTGATACAGATGCGGATTACATGTAGATGAACTTTTTCAAAGAAGAACTGTCCTCCTACCTTATTTCTTTCCTGGGTGATTGCATGTCATGTCAAATAAAAAAGATATGTAAAATATGTTTCCTTTGAGCACACTTGTTTTTGGTCTTCTATCAGCATTTTCTCACCATGAGAATCTCCAAATGTAATGACATTTTTTACAAAAAAATTAAAGCATTTTTTATCAAACGATACCTAACTTTTGACTCTCCTTGCTATATGTTTTGGCGTTACGAGTCTTTACATTTGTATGTCACTCAGAAAAAAAAGCTAAAAATGCCTTCAGGGCTTAAATGGTTAATACATATTTAAAGATTTTATTTCATTCAAACTACTGCACTTTATAATTTTAAGACACTCACCTTAGTTTTAGCCGACAGTTCGGATCCAGTAGTAAATCATTGAGCTGCTTCACTCCTGATCTTCCAGGATCATTTCCTGTGAGATCCAGCTCTATCAGGTGTGAAGGGTTTGATCTCAGAGCTGAAGCCAGAGCTTTATAACCTTCTTCTGTGATACTGCAGTCTGAAAGTCTGTAAAACAAAAATAAGTTGTTTATTCTTTGTTTGGACAGAGATTAGTTGCAGATTTATAAATACATTCTGACAAATAACTTGGAACAACATTAACTAAACCATATTTGCATAATTTATTTAGTTACATCATTTATTATGATATATAAAATAAGTGACATGTGAAAAGTCAAACTGTCCAAAGAGTGAAACTGAGGTGAAAAGAGTAAACCTGAAATTTAAGCCAGTTTTCATTTTTCAGTAATTCTGATAAAAGGACCATTTACAAATACATATTAACATTCAGAAATGTTGGTAAATAAAAATACACACTTGAGTTTCTCTAATCTGCATTGTGTGTTTTTTAACAGAGGACAGATCTTCATCATTCCAGAGTTTCCTAGTTTATTTCCACTCAGATCCAGCTCTATCAGGTTTGAAGGGTTTGAATTAAACGCTGAAGTCAGAGCAGCACAACCTTCTTCTGTAATACTGTTATTATTCAGCCTGAAGAGAAACAAAAAGACAGGAAGATTATTCAGTTTGTTTTAGCCACAACAACTACAATACAAGAGTATACATCTATGATTGTTCAACTAACTATAGCCCTCGAAAACTTTAAAGAACAGCAATGACAGTATTGGATTAGACTTAATGATTAAACTGAAAAGGATTAGATACTTTGCAGAGTATAGTCATAAAAAGTGTAATAAATATCCAGTCTGACTGCATACGAGAACAGCGTTGTGTTTTCTGTGTAATTGACTTTGAGCGGATCGGATCATCAGTCAATCATGTGGTCTGTATAACTGATTTTTGTTTCCCACAAAATATTTAAATTAGGTCTGTAATAGGCCTTTATCACCGAGTGTGAAACAGCTCTCACTTTATCACCGAGTGTGAAACAACTCTCACTTTATCCTCTATCAGTGGCAGTGCCCACATAGCATGGGAGTTTTGTGATTTATTCATACACAATCAATCTCAAATTCAGTACTTAAGGCAAGACACTACAGGTGAATAGGGTAAAAATTTGAACTAGCAGATATCACCATGAAACTTTTTCAGTTGATAACCTAGATTAAGATGAGAAAAAAATGTATTTAAAGTTTTCTGTAATTTAATGTTTAAATATGCAAATTATGCATTCTCTAATTAAATATTCTCTAATTAAATATGCACTAATTTGCATATATTTAAAAAAAATGAAATCTGAGTATTGGATAAAGCCAGGTTCAAAATTCTTTTTTCATTGTGTTCACATATTAGATGGGATTTTTTTTTTACAAATTTACAAATTACAGAGGGATTTATGGATATCTACTTTTGTTATCCTGTAAATAAGAATATACTGTCAATAGCCTTTAAAAAATCATTTTCGCCATGTTTTTTGGAATAAAATGTTATATAAATCAGGCTAGGAATAATATATTTACAAATCCCTCTGTAAATGTCTTCATAATATAACTAGGTACAAGACTGGAAAGTTTGGTGTATATAGGTGCTACTGAAGTGGAGATTTCAGACTTGGAGTATGAGAGAAAAGTAATTTTGAGAAAACAGGCTTTAAAGATTTATCATCAGCCAATGAGATTGCGCATTTAGCATCCTTTACTTTAACGGTTGGTTGCCGATAAAAAGGAAATGACCATATTTGAATCTGACAGCATTGTGCAAGAGAGAGAGAGCTTTGTAACGGTGTGTGTGTTGACAGGGTGCAGGCAGCGATCACGGAGCAGCGTAATGATTTAAAACGCCAACTTTTGATGAATTTATGAGAAATCTATAGAAGCTGACGTTACAAATTTATCAAATGTTTAATTTAGGTTTCCACTCCAATAGTATAAACTGATAAAGTTTAGTAGACCGATTTCTCCAACAAGAGTATCCTTTCCTGCTAGCTCTATTGTATTTTAAAAGAGGAAAATTACTGAGACTCAAACCCTTTGTCTCTATGATAATGTTAATGTTTGAGCAATCCAGGCTGATGGGATTAGCATCTCAAGGATCCGAATGCTGATGAGATCAGGGCTGGGGAATTTCCAGTAACGAGCGGACTTCCGTACTACATTTGCATGCTTTGTTTGAATTTGTCTCCACCTCCAGAAGTCCCTCCTCTTAAAATGCTTATAATATACCATGTAAAGTTACTTTTAATTTAGACTCATGACTAGCTTGAAGACTACAGCAACGAACAAGCTGGTGTGCTCAATAAAGAATCCTGCTTAAGATACTGCCCGAGTCTCCTGGTCTTAGCTTCTGAATCTTCTACACTTGAGAAGAAATAAGTTTACTACAGATGGTGCCGTGACCCGGATGGAATTAACTTCACCTGAATCAAGAACTGAATTTCAACAAAGATCAACAAAGCTGAGTGAGTTCTGACTGAGTTCCAGCAACTTCGACCTCAACAAAGCTGAGTGAGTTCTGACTGAGTTCCAGCAACTTCGACCTCAACAAAGCTGAGTGAGTTCTGACTGAGTTCCAGAAACTTCGACCTCAACAAAGATCTTAACAAAGAATGAACATTTCTGACTGAAGTTCCAGCTGGAATCTTTCCATACAACCAAACGATTTGGTGAGTTTCACTCTATTCAAAGAACCGCTGAATGACCAGTACAAATCTCTGTGTCGCCAGAGAAAAGAGTTATCAGACAGCTGTAGTGTTTGACTAACAAAGTTATCCTTTAAAAGTTTATTTTAAAGATGAAAGTATAGCCTCTACGTTGCTAGAGAAGGTATCCTCTAAAGTTAGGGAAGGTGAAAGATCCTTTGCATTTTCTTTTAGAGAAGATTAACGTAACATGGTAATATTTTGTGTGTAGCCTCTTTTGATCAGAGAAGATTTTAGTGTTTTTGTTTGTTTATCCCCTAAAAGTTGAAAAGGTGAAATATCCATTTTCTTTTGTAGGGAAGATTAGCGTAACATGCTAATAGTTTGTGATGTGTTGTAACAAGGAAGATTTAACAACAGTTGATCTGTGTTCGAGTGTAGCCTCTGTTTGATCAGAGAAGTTTAGTTTTTGATTGTGTGATAAAGTAGCTCACAAAATGTGTGAAAAAAACGCTAGACTGATTCCATCAACTGAGAAAGGTGGACTAGCTACCCCTTTATGGACAGACAGTGAGTTTAAGTCATTATTAGGAGAGCACATGGACTCCATAGTGACTGAGTCAGTCAGATTGAATTTGATAAAGAAATTTGGTATTCATCCAGACAAAGTATGGTCAATTGAAGATTGTAAAAAGGTACTAGGAGCAAGTATTCGCAAGAACAATGTGAAAGCCATTATTTGTTGTCAGAGAGAATTTAGCTTATCCATTGCACAAGAACAAGCTCAGTGTATTGCGAAGTTAAAAGAACAGAACAAACAGTTGCAGACTCAAGTGTCCTGTCTCAAGACAAAGGTGGGCAGTAACAAGGCCTCAACCAAATGTGACTCAGAAGACCAACAGTCAGATAAAACTTATCCTGATTTTCAAGCTTTCTTTGAAACAGATATAGCTCTCCAATCAGCAGAGAAACAACAGAAACATTAATGTTCTAAGAGAGAGGGCAGTTGTTATTACTGTGGTAAGCCTGAACATTGGAGAAAAGAATGTAGGAAAAGCAAAAATAACTTGAGAGAAGTTAACAATATTGCTCAGCTCCTACTCAGTCTGCCTTCTAATCTGAAGCAGCCCCTGCCTTCATCACTAATGAGTTTAGGTCAGGCTGTAAACATAAAATGCCCTCCCCCACCTACAGGGACAGAATAGGACACGAAACCGTGAAGAACCGAAGGGAAGATCTGAATGCAATACGCGTCAGTGGCCACCCCTTCGGCGAAGATTTCCTCATAGGCCTTCCCAACCCATTTAGTCAATCCTCACTTCACTGTGTTTCTTTAGGTGTCAAAATAATTAAGAAATAGGGAAAGAAGGAACAACAATAGCACTAGACTCTGAAAAGTTTACAACCCTATAGTGTTGAACAAATACTGCTCCCGTCTTTTGTTTTCTGTCTTCCTTTGTGCAGATACCTCTTGATGGCTGACCCAAGACAATATGCACCGACCTCCTCACCGCCCCTCTAGAAAACAACGAGACCCACTGCAGAGCCAACTATCCCAAAAGGATAAAGAAAAGAAAAAAATACACAACGCAGAGACTCACAAAAAGAACCTTCAGTCATCCATCGACATGATCAAGATTGTCATACTACTACACATCATGAAGATCGCACAAAGTCCGGACTCCAGAAACAACATATTCTTAGAGCTGATGAATATGTCAAAAACGCCTTGTTTGCTGGAAAAGAACGTTTGCATGTCACATCCGAAGATGGCTGCATTCCATGAATCACTTGTGCACAAACAAAGACAGTTCTTGATCTTTCAGCAAGACCCCAGATGACTTATGTTAATTCTTCCGTAAGAATTTCACGGACCATAATTGCATGTTCTGTTTTCTGTGTCAACATGCAATTGCAGAAACATCAACACAGAGCAAGCTATGTGCCTGTAACTTACACAAGTTACAAGAATGAACTTTTAAGTGTTTAAATTTGTATATAGTGTGGGAGTTATTTAGAACTCCCAAAGGGGGAATTGACGTGTTACAAATTTATCAAATGTTTAATTTAGGTTTCCACTCCAATAGTATACACTGATAAAGTTTAGTAGACTGATTTCTCCAACAAGAGTATCCTTTCCTGCTAGCTCTATTGTATTTTAAATGAGTAAAATTACTGAGACTCAAACCCTTTGTCTCTATGATAATGTTAATGTTTGAGCAATCCAGGCTGATGGGATTAGCATCTCAAGGATCCGAATGCTGATGAGATCAGGGCTGGGGAATTTCCAGTAACGAGTGGACTTCCGTACTACATTTGCATGCTTTGTTTGAATTTGTCTCCACCTCCAGAAGTCCCTCCTCTTAAAATGCTTATAATATACAATGTAAAGTTACTTTTAATTTAGACTTGTGACTAGCTTGAAGACTACAGCAACGAACAAGCTGGTGTGCTCAATAAAGAATCCTGCTTAAGAAACTGCCCGAGTCTCCTGGTTTTAGCTTCTGAATCTTCTACACTTGAGAAGAAATAAGTTTACTACAAAGCAAACAGACAAAGTGTAGTAAAATAAAGACCTAATTGTGTATTTCAGACTATTTTTAAACACAAGTCTGAAAGAAGACATGTTATTGAAGACAAATATCCCAAAATCTCAAAATTAACCAGTGAAAAACAAATGTTTTTGCCTGCTGTGTCTCGCCTTAATCTAACATTTTGAGTTTCCCAACATTAATCTTATATCATGAAACAGAGAAAATGTATATTCCGACACATTGCATGATTGAAAGAAGAGCGTGCAAACATTTATATAGCCTAGTGTATGTGTAAAATGCAGAAAACAGTATATTACACAGTCCTTAAAGGTGCTATCAGCGATTTCAGGCCCAAAAAGGCAGAAACATAAATGATCACATTTATCAAATTTTTCCTAACGATCCGCTAGCTGCCTGCCCCATAAGCATGCAGTCCAAAAACCGCGTTTTGCGCTCATGCACGCAAAGTCGGAGCAAAACCTCACAACACCCACCCCCTTGTCGGTGATTGGTTGGAACACTGTTTATTTCGGTGGTTGGTGAAACCCATTGTTTTTGTGTGCAGATCTCAGAGCCTAGGCTGCCAACAGAGACGTGTTTTTTGGGCGGCATGCTTATGGGGCGGGCAGCTAGCGGATCGTTAGGAAAGATTAGATGAATGTGATCATTTATGTTTCAGCCTTTTTTGGGCCTGAAATCGCTGAAAGCACCTTTAAGGTGGACGGTTTCCCCCCACTCTACCCTATTGTAGACAAGCTGAAACAATAAAAACATAAACAGTATCATTAAAAATAAAATTCATAGTGTATTTCAGATTTTTCCTAGCAGTAGGTAACTTGAGCAGCGTGCAGCTCTTTATTTAGATCTTACAACTGATTAACACCGGCAACGGAAGTCTACCAGAAGTTAAGTATGGGCCACAAAAGTGCACATGCGCAGTAACATTTATGTATGTTGTTGCCGTTGAAACAGTCTATTTTATAAAAATATTAAATACTCACATCAGTGTGTTGAGTTTACAGTGTTTATCCTGCAGTAGAGCAGAGATCTGATTCACTCGTGTTTCTCCTAGTTCGCGTCCACTCAGATTCAGCTCTCTCAGGAGTAACGGGTTTTTACCCACAACACTATTCACATACTGACAGGCTTCATCTGCAGCAGGACCCAAAAACCTGCAGAAGAGAAGATGAATCAAGTTGAATTCAATTCACTACTAAACACTGCTTAATAAAAAACAACATTGATTTCTAATGGAAAAAAGTGTTTTTTTCTTAAATTTTTTTTTTTTTTCTTTAATTTATCAACAGACCGTATTTAGTTAAATAATATTTATATAAATAATTCACCTGGATATAAGTTTTATATTATTTTATCACGTCTCACCTCAGTTTTAGTTGACAGTCTGGATCCTGTAGTAAATCATTGAGCTCCTTCACTCCTGATTGTCCAGGATCATTTCCTCTGAGATCCAGCTCTATCAGGTGTGAAGGGTTTGATCTCAGAGCTGAAGCCAGAGCTTTATAACCTTCTTCTGTGATACTGCAGTTAGAAAGTCTACAGAAGAGAGATTTCAAAGTATTGATGACTGAATATGTAGAGAAGGGCATAGAGACATTTAACATGTTAGTATTATCAACTTAATTATCAACACACATGAGTTTTTCGACTTTAAAGTTTTCTTTCAGTCCATCAGAAAGCATCTTCACTCCTAAATCCTGCAGATTATTATTGTTCAGGTCAAGATCCGTCAGACTGCTGGAGTTTGAACTGAGAACTGAAGCCAGAGCTGAACAGCTTTCCTCTGTTAGATCACAATTACTGAGCCTGATAAAATAATAAATAAAATAATGATGCATCAATGAAGACACATGATGAAAATTCTCACAATATGTCTGTGATTGCTGTGGTGATGAGTGAGACTGATGGTGAAATGTACTCACTTCAGTATCTTCAGCTCACACACAGGATTCTTCAGTCCCTCACAGATCTCTTTGACTCCTGAGTCCAGCAGACGGCTGTTGTTCAGATTCATCTCTCTCAGGACGGTTTTGGAGGAGAGAACAGTAGCTAGAACTGAACAGCTTTTCTCTGTCAGCTCACATTTGTTCAGCCTAAACACAAAAATAGCATTATTTCTTATTCAGCACATATTCAACACACAACAGATCACCAGCTCTTCATATCTGCCCACACATGTTATTGACAATCTTTTATAATATATAAACCGAAAAGTTATAATGCATAAAATCATGTTTACTCACTTAATTTTCTCCACTTTGCTATGAGTGTCCATCAAAAGAGCAGAGAGCTTCTCTCCATCCAGATTTCCTAGTTTATCTTCACTCAGATCCAGTTCTGTCAGTAATAATGGACTTTTATCCAGAACTTTAGTGAGATAGTCACACGCTTCCCGTGCAGCAGGACTTTTCAAAAATCTAAACAAAGTAGATTATCATTCATAATATCATTCATCATATCATATCTCACATAGTCTTAAAATTGAATGCCCTTTTCAGCCCTGTTCCTCTTTAATGGTCCCAGTTTATGTGCATAGTGTGGTTAGTGTCTTAGTGCAAAGTTCTCATTTCGGTTCTTTTGGAGAACATTTTAGATTCTAGCAACAGTGTTTTTAGGTCTTATTTGTACAACCAGAAGCTAACATTTACTGTGTTGTTCTCTATGAACATTCTGCTCTCATTCTATTAACAATTTGTAGTAAAGTGACAACTTCTGTGAAAAGTTAAGTATTGCATCTAATATTGTATTTATATGATGACATTACATCAGCAGCAGCAGCAGCAGCAGGGATGAGCATGTGGTCATGGCAACTATTTATCCTTGATTTAAGTTGATTTCAAGTCATTTTTGGTATGTAGATAATGCTACAATACAAGTCCTATGTATATTTAGTTTAAATTGTTATACATATGCCAGATGCTAATTTATTTTCTATATTTCTGGAATCACACAATCTTTTTTTGATATAGTAGATGCTAACTATAGCCTATGTGATGTAGAGCCTTTTTTTGTGCTTATCTGAACGTGCTATTGACTCTGTACACTTACAGTAGAATTCTATTATGTTGTATTTCTAGAGTTTTATGTTATTCCTTGGGCAGCAGTAAAGGTTTGAAAATGATCCCTGCATCTGTCTTTGGGAGGCATTATCTGACTGCATACTCAAGCAAGGCATTTGAGATAAAGGGCAGAACAATAATAATAGACTACAAATATTTTTTTGTGTGTTAGTTTTTAAAAGTTAACATACATTAATAATTTATTTATTGAATAATTGTTGTTAGATGTGAGGTTAAAAAAGTATATATATTTTCAATTTTGTCAATATTTTACACTGACATACTAATGTGAATGATTAGGCAGGATGATTTTCAGATCATTTTGAAGCAAAAACTCTAGGCAACAACATCCATTAGTCAAAAGTATTGTGGACACATATTTAGTATGTGTTTTGTGGCCTATTTCAGAAACTTTAATTTTTAGTTTTTTGAATAACCACGCATAAACATTATTCTCTAAAAAATACAAACATGTTGCTCACATAATATGTTATAATATTATAATACATAATAGCACAAACATGTTGCTCACATAATATGGCAGCCCTGTTTGTGCTAAATAGAGTGTAATTACACCTTTGCCATTAATATGTTTATAAGCAACTGAAAAAAGCACAAATGTCAGGGCATGTCAAAACATCTCAAGGACCCCAAAAACACCTTAGACCACAGAGGGTTAACGATAACCTACAAACATTATGGGAGAACTGTTTTTAATGACAGGCTAGCAATTACCGTTGACTCGCGCTAGCCTAGCACCAGCGAAATATGCAACTGGAACGACTAGATGAAATTTTTTGAAAACTGTCTCCACTGATAAATAACACTAAGGCTCACCTGGAAATGAGGCCCGATGTCCAAAATTCCGAACCAGCCCTTTAAGAATAAAACACTTACTATGACAATCCTCTGTGGATCCGTTGCTCCTCAAACTGAAATTAAACCAGCACTTTTGAGGTAAATTACCCAGGATTATTCCTCACAGCCTCGCAAGACGACATAGTACATTATTCTGATTTTGGTGTGTTTTATCGAGCTCGTATGGGCGTTGACACGTGTCCATGTATTGCCTCAGATCATTTGCGTTTGAATAGTGCGCGCTCTCCGTGGGCGTGGTCACATTAAAGATAATTAGCTCTAACGAGAACAACTGACATCTCTCTCTCTCTTTATATAGATTACATAAACAGAGAATATTTGTTTTAGTTTTGAATTAGATCATTTAAAAGTACACACTTAAATGATAATAAAGATATATTGCTCATGCCTGGGTGAATAGTATTCGCTGAGTTTTGTTTAAGTTTAGAGACGTGCACCAGAAAAAAAGTTCACGGAGATGGAGAGGCAGAAAGCACACCCTGTTTATTTTCTTTATTTGACAAAAGCACAATGTTTTATTTCGATTGTAAGTGGACACATAAAAAAGTAGACATTCAACAGTTTATTTTTTTTTCATATTTCTTAAGTGTGTATGACCAAAAATGACGTAGTATTTTAAGTCTATTTTGCTGCAACCCGAGCAAATCACGCCGGCGTGATTGCCGACCCCAGAGGGTTAATGTGTGTGTTACTCAAACGTTTATTCATTGTTTCCAGAATATTGTTAATAAAGTCTATCTCCTAGTATTATTCATCGTCTTCGTGTGCTTTATACCACATTATAATACAGTGACAATGGAATAAGCCAAAATAGGTAAAAACATTTTTAACTAATGCCTTGATCAAGACAAAATAGGTGTCACTTGAAAGCTTAGAGTCTGAACTTTACAATGAATTTAGCCATTTTGATTTAATTCCTCAGTAGTGCTGAGCTATTTTCTGATAAAAAAAAAAAGTTTTCATAATTTATGAACTACTTTTTTTAACTATGTACTTTAATATGTCAAAAATATCATACATACCAGATAGTTATGTAATGTGCCATTTGAAAGGTCTCACGGAGTACAATATAAAAAGCATAATTGTTTTGAGCTTTGACTAAACTTGAGTGAGTGTTTGTACGTGAAGCCCCATAAGACCCATACGTAAATATACGGAATACGGATGCGGCATTTATGTCACATTTTCGCTCGTAACTTCATTAAGCATGCTCTAATCGTGGAAAATGGCACATCAGGTTACAGCACAATCTCACAATTAATAAAGAACCGAAATGTGGAGTCATGTGACGTGCTCATGAACCTTGTCGTACTTGAGTAGAGCTCTGTACAATTGGCCCCTTTTTTGCCGATATTTTGTTTTATTTTAAGTTTTTTTCAATAATTGTACTTTGCCAGATGTCACACAATCGGAAACAACAAGATTTCTCAGACTATGAAGAGATCCAAGGCACTGACCACGAGTGATACGGTTAACAAAATGGCTAACACTGTTGCACGCTTTAGCCCTTTTCGCATGGGATTATTATTATCTGGGGACCTAGTGTGATTTAGAAATTACCCCCCCACATCTGAATTTCCTGTGGCGCATTTGCACGGGATAAACGAAGCCTGTGACTTTACTCGAATTTACTGACTTAACTCCCGGATATGATGTAGGCTATTGCTTGGAAATGTCTTGTCGTTATAGGTCTAGCTGTATGATATAGGCTATTATAAACAGAAGAATGTTCCTTGCATGTACCGCATGCTGCTATAGCCTACATGCCATTCATCTCCATCTAATATTCTTTTTGTTTTTGCTCTTCTGATGGTTTTCGGTAGGTAATTTGCAGGGGAATTTTTACTTTACAAATTTCAGACATGGCCGATTCACACGGGATTAAGATCACAGACAACCTCCGCAATTATTGACTAGAGGTCAGCAGGTAATACTTATCCCATGCGAATTAGGGCTTTTGAGGACATTCTAAAAACCAAGTTGACGGCGATGCGGAGTGAATTTTCCTCTCACATGTCAGTCCAGTCGCTATGCTCTAAACTCGATCTTCTCAAAGGTGAGAAGTGAGAACAAAAGAAAGTAGTCGCAGATCACCATGTGCGATTAGCCGTGCTTGAACAACGGGTGGTGGATTTACAAGACCGCAAGAGGCGCAGCAATCTGCGTCTGGTTGAATTGCCTGAAGGATCTGAAAAAGACGACCCCATGGGCTTTTTGAAAAGATCGCTGTCGACGTGGCTCCCTTCTCTGACGAGGAGAGAGATTGAAGTGGAATGAGCACTTCGCGTGTATACAAAGGTACGCGCTAAACCACAGGTCTTTCTCTTTAAACTTCTGCGGTACATGGAGAGGGAGCTCATTCTACGGGCTGCTAGACTGCATGCCCCGGTGAAAACAAGTGACGGGGCAACGCTATCCTTCTTTCCAGACTTTTCTCCTATGACTGCAAAAAGAAGAAGTGCATTCGCACCAATTCGGACGGAAAGGAAGGAAGCTGGCATCCAGAATTTCCCTCTTTATACTGCAACGCTGAAGGTCATTCTCAATCAAGGCGAACCAAACATGCTGTACTATAAATGCTGTATATATATAAATTATATATATATAATTTATAATTTATTTATATGTATAATTTATTTATGGCATGCTGCTTTTGATATTGTCAACTTTTTAACATTATGTTTTTTTTTTTGTCTACGTTCTATGTTTGAATTAAATATTTATGTATTTATAAGTCTACCAGGGGTTGGATGGGTTCTAGATTTGTATAGTTGCTTTTTGCTTTGTATTTTTGTGTTTCTTGACCTTAAAAAGAAACTCTTTAAATAAACAGTTGTTAACAAAAAACAAAACAAAAAAATGCAACAATCCATCACTTAGATCTAAAGATTTTGTCTAATGAAGTTATAAAACATAACCCCACAGGCACACGTGTAGCTAAGTGAAATCAAATGTAGCTTTCACGTGGCGTTTATGCTTGAAACTTAATGAAACATGCTCAGATTGAAGAAAATTCCACAGTTTCCGCTCAAATGCAATGCTCTGTATTATTGACTGGGTTATTTGAGATGGTCAGTTTATTTTTCAAAAACATTGATGCATCATATTCTAGCAGTTATTTTTTCTAGTCATTGTTCATGTTTTCATAGACATGTTTTCATGTATCTTTAATTGTCAACGTACATTTTTAAAACATTTTTAAAATATGTTAATGATGACGGACACGCATTTTTTGAGACCTATAAATGATCATAATGAGAAATTGACAAAAATGCCCATTCTGAAAATTAAAATAATTCATTGCGTCGATCCTCATTGGGGAACAACAATTTTAAAAACGTCTTCCGGGTGTCAAGGGCTAAAGAAAAAGGCTAAATTACAGTATAATGTAAATACTGCACTTTATAATTTTAACCCTCTGATGGTCTTCAAAAGAAAGTCACACTCGTGGTTTTCGGGGTCCATTGGACCCCAGACAATAAGATTTAATTTTGTAACAGAACAATATATTATTTTTTTTACAAATATAATTTTACTCTGTTTATTAATGTTTTACTCAACATTTGTGCAGTTTTTGGAGGATTTATGATTTTTAAAAAAAAATTCTATAAATAAATAAATAAATAAATATTTATTTAAATAGGATTTTTACAAAAAAACAGCATTTTATGTTAAATAAACTTTATAAAAGACCCAGATTTCTAACTTTCATTCCTGGGGATACCATGGATAATTTTACAAGGTTTAATGTAAGATTTTTACCAATTTTTTGGAAAATGCAGGTTAAAATTTGTAATAAATCACTTTAACCACTAGATGGCTATAGAGCTCCACTAGGCCTATAAACTATTTGAATTACTGAAAGATATAGTTTCTAAAGTTGGATTCAGTTGGATTAATATCTAAATATTATAAAATCACAATTATAACAAAAATAAAATACTTTTTGTCAAAGTTTAGCATTTTTGTACTGAAAAAACAACAGTTTTTCAATAATGTTACATTATGATTAGAATCAAACCTGAACAACATGTTACAAAGAGAAATGTTGGAGTCTTAAGATTTGATCATTTATTTCAACTGAACAGCAATAACAAATTAGCAAATAAAGCAGTAAAAATAAGATATTTGTAAAAAAAAAAAAAAAAAAAGAAAAGTAAATGGGGAACAAAATCGAACAACTAGGAACACTAGTTTGGAACAATAGAACAATAGTTGGTCTCATCTCAGTCTCCAAACTCCAACTCCAAACAGCTCTATCCAAACTCTTTGATCCTGGTATCTGAACTGTGTGTGTGTGTGTGTGTGTGTGTGTGTGTGTGTGTGTGTATGCATGGGCACATGCACATTGTCAGTGTAACCAATTTATATTTGTGGTGGTTCTGCATTTTGTATGATTTTATTTGACAAATTATAAGACTTTTTTATAGCCTTACAAATGTATTCCTGTGTGTGTGTGTGTGTGTGTGTGTGTGTGTGCACATTTTCAATGTGTCTTAGTGTTACCAATTTATTTTTGCGGTGGTTCTGCATTTTAGATTATTTTATTTTACAAATGATAAGAGAACAATTTTTATAGTCTGTATGTATTCCTGTATATTGTATTCCTCTATATGTGTGTGTTTGTGTGTGTGTGCGCGTGTGTGAGCATGATAATTTTGGATTGTGGATGTTTTTTGCATTGTTGGAAGTGTGCCACTTTATTTCTGTCATTTCTGTCTGTGTTCTGCGTTATTTCTGATTTTGATGATGAATTTTGTCTATTTTGAGTCCAATGATAAATAAATATGTATTTATTTATTTATAGATATTTAAAAGATATCATAAATCCTCCAAAAACTGCACAAATGTTGAGTAAAAACATTAATAAACAGAGTAAAATTATATTTGTAAAAAAAAAAAAAATATTGTTCTGTTAAAAAATTAAATTGTATTTTTTGGGGTCCAATGGACCCCGAAGACCACGAGTGTGACTATTTTTTTCACGCCTACATAAAAACAAATAACATTCCATTTAAAATTTTTTTTTGTAGATCTAAAAAGTGTTGAGAGCCGTAGGAAGTTTCATACCATTTGGAAAAAGAGAACATTTTTTAAAATTCAAGCAAAAGTCATTTGGGGTCCAGTGGACCCCGAAGACCATCAGAACACTCACCTCAGTGTTAGTTTACAGTCTTTTTTTTGTGCTACATCATCGAGCTCCTTCACTCCTGATTGTCCAGGATCATTTCCTGTGAGATCCAGCTCTATCAGGTGTGAAGGGTTTGATCTCAGAGCTGAAGCCAGAGCTTTATAACCTTCTTCACTGATACTGCAGTCTGAAAGTCTATAAAAAAGATAATTAAATTTGAGAATTGTAAATTGTAAAAAAAAAAACTAAAAAACAAACAAACGTATTTCCTATCTAAGAATAAATGACACTTACTAAAAATAATAATAATAATCTTTACAAACAAATATCTTGGATAGGGAGGCACATACAATGTAAGTGAATGGGATACAATATTGAAGGCCATAGGGTCAGCCATCAAAACACTGAACTGGACTAGATACAAAGAGCAACAGCAACAAATTCCTACTTCAGTGGACCAAATAAGGATCAGAGTCCTCTTTTACCCCTTTTCCACCAAAAAAAGAACTGGTTCGGAACTGGTGCTGGTTCTAAGTTGGTTCAACTTGCGAACCTTCTCAGAACCTGTTTGTTTTTCCACTGACTAGAGAGCCCAGCGAACGACGTCATTACGTCACTGTGTACGTTGCCATACGTCTTAGCTTTCGCCAACTTCAAGCATAACAATTACAATGGCGGACTACATTGTCTTTCTTCAAATGTTTCTCCTGGCTTTGCGATCCTATATTGGGGTCAGAAGAAGACGTTTAGAACACATTTGTGCTGCTCGTCTGGATTACTATAGAGACGGAGGTTACGTTCGAGAAGAAGTTCGACAATAACCCCGCCCCCAGCCCCCGACGTAAGCATGACGTGGTAAAAGAACGGTTCTAGTCCAGCAAAGAGTTGGTGCCGCTTTGGAACCAATTTCCCTGGCCGAGAACCAGTTCTTTGGCTGTCAAAACACAAAGAACTGGTTCGCGAGTAGGCACCGGCTCCGAACCGGCACCAGCACTGCCTTGGTAGAAAAGGGGCATTTCAGGGACAGTGTGAAAGTAAAGAGAACTGGGTCCTTTTTCACTTGGTTCACCTCTTGCTCTACTTAAGCCTATTAACAAACACCATCACACACCTGCAGGTGATAGATGCGTAGGAAAAGAAGACCAAATAGATAGGTCGACAATCTGTAAATAAGGAACTCCTGTAAATAAGGAGTTCCTTATTTTAATATTAAGCCTAAAATGTGTTTTAATATCACTATTAGTAAGGATAGTATGATCAATGTATAACATCAGTCTTTAAATGCAAGCCATTTTTAAAGTACATGTCATTTCTTTAGTTTACTAATAATAAAATATTTAAACTTTGACCAGAAGATAAATTCATTATTAAAAATAAACAGTGGTTCATTTAGTCACCTGAGTTTCTCCAGTCTACAGTTTGTATTTTCTAATGCGTTCTGGAGTTTCTTCACTCCTGAATCCTGCAGATTATTGTTGCTCATGTCAAGCTCTTTCAGACTGGAGTTTGATGTCAGGACTGTAGCGAGAGATGAACAGCTTTCCTCTGTTAGACCACAATTACACAGCCTAAAATGATCAACAGGAGAGAGAGAATTTACAAACACAAAGTACTTGATGCCAATATTCAGTGATCACTGAGGATTATTGTGTTTTGGTCACCTGATTTCTGTAAGATACTTTAAATATACAATAATAAAATAACACAATACTCACATTAGTGCGTTTAGTTTACAGTGTTTATCCTGCAGCAAAGGAACAAGATTCTTCACATTTGAGTCTTCTAGATCACGTTCACTCAGATTCAGCTCTCTCAGGAGTAACAGGTTTTTACCCACAATTCCTCTCACATACTGACAGGCTTGATCTGCAGCAGGACCCAAAAACCTGGAGACAGACGTTCATTAAATGGCCAGTAATGTCACTGACATACAGTATCTTGTGAAAGTGCCTTCAGTCATTTCCAAGACACCATAAACCAATTTTTGATTGTTTATTTATCTCAGCTAAAACTGTATTAAACCTACTGGACTTTATTATTTTAAAAACACTCACCTCAGTGTCTTCAGTTGAGACTTCTGATCCTGTAGTACATCATCGAGCTCCTTCACTCCTGATTGTCCCGGATCATTTCCTGTGAGATCCAGCTCTATCAGGTGTGAAGGGTTTGATCTCAGAGCTGAAGCCAGAGCTTTATAACCTTCTTCACTGATACTGCAGTTTGAAAGTCTACACACACAAAACAAATTGAAATAAAATTAACATTGTGGGTCCAATTTATTAATTAGCTGAATCGCTTATCAGATACACATGTAAACCACATTCTGTCATTAATGTCCAAGTTGATTTAATGAATTACAATTAACCCTCTGGTCCTCTTCGTTCAGGGGTCACACTTGGCTTTTCCCCCAGGAAAACCAATGTAATATATTTTAGTCAATAATATGTTTTGATTATTATTTAGAATTTGTAAAGGTTTCTATACAAATATTATAAAAAATTTATGAGCTATATTTTCCATTAGAATTTTTTCAATAAATGCAACATTTCAAATTAAAATAGAGTGTATGCCTTTAAAATAAAAAAATTTAAGTGAGAAAAGCGCCATCCAGTGGTGTTCAAAAATATAAACGTGTGTAATGTTGTGTAACCGTCTGTAGGCTGTACTATAGCTCCGTATATAAATACATAGAGAGGCTTTTTGACTCCCATTGTTTTTTAAGACATGATTTCTCCATTTTATTTTATTTTATTTAGATATATATTCAGACATTCTAAAAGACTACTTTTTTAATATTTTTAGATATTTTTGTTAGATAAGTATCAGGTTTTGCATTATGATTACAATCAAACAATAACATTTGGTTAGAAAGGGAACACAATGCAAGCATTTTTGTTACTCAGTATTTGAAAATTAAAAAATCTAACAAAATAAGGGATGGATAGTGATATCAAAAACACTTTTTTAACTGCAAAAATTAAGACATTTTGCAATTAATTGGTATTTTATTCTGTTTAATTCTATAAATGGAAGTAAAACTTCAGAAGGGAAGCAAACAGCAAACAATCATTATCAAACTGTAGGTTAAAAAAAGGAATAAAAATGTAATAAAAATAACAAATATTATTTTAACTATATACATACAAACTGTAATTATTTTATGTATTGTTGCATATGCAACAGATATCAGGAACACATATTAGGCTAAAATAAGGGCAAACACAATAATTATTTGTGTGTGTGTGTGTGTGTGTGTGTGTGTGTGTGTGTGTGTGTGTGTGTGTGTGTGTGTGTGTGTGTGTCTTATTTGCACTCTTGATATTTTAGAGTGTCACCCCTTCATTGCTGTACACTTTTTTCTGCACAGTGGCTGATTTGTAGTTTGTACCACCAAAAGTTTCTCTGAGTTTTCCTATTTCCCATTCATTTCCTATGACGGTCATTTTTGACCGCGAAGGAGCCAAGTGTGACAAAACATTTTTTTGACCCTTTAACATATCTGAATCATCTCCTTAATTTTTTTGTGTTCACATATGTAATACAACAAAAGTCACCAAGTTTGATCCCATTCCGAAGAAGCAAAAAAAAAAATCAAAAATTCAAAACGTAAGTTTTCGGTCATTTTTGACCGAAGAGGACCAGAATGGTCACCAGGAGTCTGCGACTGTGTTTTCAAACTTCATCCTACATGTAGAAAGTATAATTATGCACTTTTTTGTTGTTTTTATTAGTATTGTATTTAGTTAGTGATATGACTGTTGTGAGGTCAAAGACTCAATTGACGGCTGTCATTCAAATCTAAACAATCTATGCCAACCACAAGCCTCAAAGACACTTGTTTGTTATAATTTGTTAAGTTGACATTGATTTAATTGTTAAGCCACAGGAGAAGCTGCTCCCCTAGTGTAGCCTGGTTTCTTTCAAAGTATTTGTATCCTGCTACAACCATATTTAATGCTTTTTCATTCCTTGCCACGGTGACCTCTGGCTTGATCACTGGGGGATTAATGCAACATGTGGTGACATTCTAGCAGCTCCCTGTTTAAACTACTGTAAGGCTGAAATAGGTGGATGAAGCTGGAAATGAACATTTGACCTCCCCCTCTTCCTTGAGACAAAAGTCTCACCTTATCCACACCATTCTTTCTCTCAGAGACAACTAAAACTCACACACGAATATATATGGTTTTAATGTGAATGATGATCATTAAAGGAATGTGTTTAGTATCATTTTAAAGGTCTCAGTGCGACTGGTACAATGGTCTCATTCCCAAAGAGTAAAACACAAGGTACTAAGGTTTTTAAGAGTTTAGAGATAACTGACACACAAAGAAAGGCAAATGGTCTTTTTCCCCCACCCCAAAAGAGGTGTACCACCTTAATGCAAATTAGCAGGTTTTACATGTGAAAGATTAAGGCTATTTAATGGTCTGCAGCAGGAAGATCGAGGCCTTTTCTGTAATTCAGAGAGCCCGTGAGGATGAGTCTCCAAAACTCAGCCTCATGTATTTCTTAAAATGTTGGGTTTGCATCTTTCTCTTATTCTAGAGCATTTGATGTTATTGTATTGATTATCTTTGAACTGATTGTGAAATTGGCATAATACTTTACCCAACATAATAAATTGTTACATTTGATTATTCTAACTGATTTTGACATTGTTCATTTAGCTAATGGTTAAAAGGAATAGTCAAATATTCACTCACAATTTAATGATGCACAAGATATCATTAAAACCCTTTTTATATATGGAGTCAGATGAAATAACGAGTTAATACATATGAGAAAGTGTATTGCATTTAATCAAAAATCCCTTTAGCCTGGAAAGGATGGAACACGCGTGAGACCTTCGCCGCTGATCGAATGCCGCCATTGGTTCGATTCAGTGCGACTTACACTACTTAGAGATATGACCAAAATCTTTATTTGTCAACAACAGTAATAATTAATGTACCAATCTACATGTCACAATCTGTTTAAAATTAGACATGTTACTTTTAGAGATTATTTTTAGCATAACACAATCGATTTTTGCATGCTTTTAGATAATTATTTACAGTTGCTTAGAAATACAACCAATATTTAAATCTCTTAATAAAACAGAGGTAACAAAAAAAATGTAGTCTCTTAATTACCTTTGAACGCTGTGTGCCCATCACTGTGGCACTGATATATGTGCTGAATAATACTACACAATAAAGCTAGATCTGGTTTGTGTAGCTGATGGTAAATGTACTCACTTCAGTATCTTCAGTGTTGATTTCTTCAGTCCCTTACAGATCTCTTTGACTCCGGAGTCCAGCAAACGGCTGTTGTTCAGGTCCATCTCTTTCAGGATGGTATTTTTGGAGAGAACAGTAGATAGAACTTCACAGCTTTTCTTTGTCATCTCATAATTATTCAGCCTAAACAGGAAGATCTGATTTATTATTCTTGTTTTCACCAAATATTCAACACACATCAGTTCAACAGTTTTCATATATGTTCACACATGTGGCTGACAATGTCAAAAAGTGCTATTATCTGTAGCACTTCAGAAACTGTTGCTGTCACGCACCGGCTGGGGATGAAGATCAGGCGAATGATCTAAAACAGCAGTGTAACTTTATTTAATAAAATAATAATCCAATACGCGAGAATGCAATGTAAAAGTGTGCATGAAATGCGAAGAAGACTGGACAATATATAGGCTTGTTTGAGATGCAGCTCGCCTCGTTTTGCCTGAAATGTATGCAAGACTAGGCGGCTGCAGTGAGGGGAGGAGTGAAAAAAGTGAAGGCAAGACGGAGAGTTCTCTCTTCTCGTAGTAGATCAGAAATCTACGATATCAAAAGTGGATATCGTGGGGATTCACACTCATGCACGGCGTTGCTGATGAACTGGATATAACTAAATTCTGTTGCTTTTATGTGAAAACATATATGATAAACAAGATATTCAAAGTACTTGTTATTTATTTAATTCTATCCAAAAGAAGAGTTTTTCCTACATAGATATCTCAAAATATCATATCACAGTGTCAAAATTCAAACATTTTAAAAGAGAACAATACATCATGGTAGTTTAAACCAATGAGCATTAAGCGGTGTCTTCAGTAAGTCGTTTCCTAATGTGCTTTTGATCAGCGCAGTCGAGGGAGAGCAACTGTTTCCGACTGCAGAATCTGACATGGCCGCCGCGCCATCGTGAGAGTTTTTTGACATACGTCAAGTCAAGTCAAGTATATTTATATAGCGCTTTTCACAATATAGATTGTATCAAAGCAGCTTCACAGTGGCAAGGAACCGAAAAACTCCATCAAGTGACCTAATGGAGAAAAAAAAACCTTGGGAGAACCCAGGCTCAGTCAGGGGCCAGTTCTCCTCTGGCGGTTATAAACCAAAGGCCGGATTTAAATGTAAGATAAAAAAATGTATATGAATGCCTGGCTGAAGAGATGCGTCTTTAATCTAGTTTTAAACTGGGAGAGCGAGTCTGAGCAACGAACAATATCAGGAAGGCTATTCCAGAGCTTTGGAGCTAAATGTGAAAATGCTCTCCCTCCTTTGGTGGATCTGGATATCCTAGGTATGACCAGAAGCCTCGAGTTTAGTGATCTTAAAGAGTGCGATGGATTATAGGGCGATAGAAGATCCGTTAAATAGACTGGAGATAAACCATTTAGGGCTTTATAGGTCAGTAGCAATACCTTGTAATTAATACGGAACTTAATAGGTAACCAATGTAGTGATGATAAAATGGGTGTTATATGATCATATTTTCTTGATCTAGTAAGAACTCTAGCGGCTGCATTTTGGACTAACTGTAGCTTGTTTATTGAGGATGCAGGACAACCAGCTAATAAAGCATTACAATAATCTAGTCTCGAGGTCATGAATGCATGAACTAACTTTTCTGCATCAGAGACTGATAGCATATTACGTAGCTTAGCCATGTTTCTAAGGTGGAAAAAGGCTGTTTTTGTAACATATAAAATATGCTTTTCAAAAGACAGGTTGCAGTCTAATATAACACCCAGATCTTTTACTGTAGAGGATAAAGTAACAGGACATCCTACTATGTTAAAGTTGTGTTGGGAAAGGTTTTGCGGACGGTTTTTAGAACCGATAAGTAGTACCTCTGGATTTAATAAAAGAAAATTATGCGTCATCCAATCCTTTATATCTTAAACACAATCTGTCAATTTGGATAATTTAGCATATTCATCCGGCCGTGATGAAATATATATTTGAGTGTCATCAGCATAACAATGGAAACTAATTCCATGTTTCCTTATAATATTATAATATAAACGTCAGCATGACATTAGACACAGGAACACACTCAGACACATTTCTACCCGGCATGCATCTCACGTTGATCACCATTGAACGATTCTGTGCAGATTTTTGTCATCTCAAACGAAGCTTAAACTAATGATGAAACGAGGAACAGGTGTGTGTGTGTGTAATCAATGAAAAAATGAGAAACTATGACAACAGAAGAAAACAGAAAGAAAACACAGAAAATGATAATCTATTAACTAAAAGTCCATGAAAAAAGAAACAAACACAATAGATTGTGAGAGTTGCAGATACAGCATCACAGACTTTTGCTTCCCATATTGTCCCCCAAGAACAACTACAGGTCTTGACCTCCTTAGGCCGTGTGTCCACCAAAGCATTTTTAGCCAGCTGAGCATTTTGGCAGTGCAGCGTTTTTTCAGTTGACGCTTCGTTGCTATGATACAGAATATCCGCGGCACAGTTTACTTGTTTGGTTAGCTCTGCTGGTTAATGTCGTTGTACAGAAAGAATGTTGTGACAGTTGGTCGGTGTGGTATTTGTCCCGCCCCTCCTCCACTGTGATTGGTTGGTTGGGTAAAAAGTGACAGTGATGAGCGCTGCGTTTTACATTAAACATTCTTAAACAAAGTTAAACATTCTTCAACTCTCGGCGACCTGTAAAAAAAGCTGAGCGCTCAGCGCTTCAGCGTGAAAAAAAGTTCAGCGCCTTGAAAACGTTTTAAAAACGCAGCGCTCTGTGCCAGCCGTGTGAAAAAATGCTTTGTTGGACACACGGCCTTAGGACAGGAAGAGATAAAAAACGTATCACTACATTAAAACCAACAACATTTGTACTATGTCCCATAAAAACTACTCTTGAATAGATTGTTAAATAGAAAATTATGTTAGCATTCATAGACAGACATGTAAGGTGATGATACACAGGGCAACTTTTTGAGCAATGTTGCTGAGCAATGTTGCCGTCAATGGGCAACCAGATGAGACACAGGGCCCACGACCGATCTAAATTATCCAGATAGAAATTGATTGCCCATTTTCAATGGGAAAGTGCCCAAGCAATAATCGCTCGGCAAGATTGCCCAGCAACATCACCTTAGTGAGATCTAACCCAAGTAAAGTATGAAGTGAGGCAATGATCTATGTTAGGTCCTTTTCCTTATACATGCTTATCTATGGAAATATTATTAGAAAATGATCCAAGTCAACTGAATGCATTAAATATATTAAAGGCTGGATGACCAGTAATTTTCTTCTCTTAAATAAGTTCCACATTGATTACAAAATACTGCTACTTATAAATGCCACAAGGTCACAAACTCTGAACTACAGGTAGTATCAAAAATATCACCACAAAAGGAGTATAAAAAAAATTAAAAAAAAAAAAAAATTTAAAAACCTTTTGCCACTTGGCACTTAAACTCTGGAAAAGTCGACCTGGCAATGTACGAGGAATCAGTTAAAACTAAATTAGAGATGTCTCAATAGTCAACTATTTACTTCACTTTTCTTACAAATTGATTTATTCATCTAATTATTATTATGTGTGATAGAACTATAACAGATGTCCATGTTAATTTCTGCTTAAAAATATATGCTAATATTTTTCATGTTGCTTTCCTTGTCTCTCTCAGCATCTCTCATACTGTCAGCTAAATCCTTCTGCCTGCACTGTCCAGACAATGAGGACTTCAATTTCTCCATCTTCATCTGCATCAGCTCCTAGAGGCCTCATTTTTCCTGTTTAATGAATCACATGACCTGCATAACCTTAGAGCTAGGTATTTGTGTCATAAGGACATTCACACTGACTCTGGGAGTGTCAGTTTTTATAACATTACTCCAAGATTATAAAATGATCCATAAAAAAGGCTGTTTGAAAAGCAGTTTATGTTGGTTGGTTCATTGTTTCACCTGCAAAACTTCACAGAGCTACGGTAAATCTCCACACAGCAAAGTTATAACGTACAAAATCATGTTTACTCACTTTATTTTATCCACTTTGCAATAAGAGTCCACCAGAAATTCAGACAGTTTCTCCCAATGTTGATGATTTAGTTCAATTCGGGTCAGATCCAGTTCTGTCAGCTGTAGGGGATCTGTTTTTAGAACTTCAGTTAGATACTTACATGCTTCCTCTGCAGCAGCATTTTTCAAAAACCTACAGAATGTAGAAAAAAATCTAAATTAGAAAATATCTATCTATAAATTACAGGAATGTCTGTCTGTCTGTGTGTCTCTTATTCGCATATCTCTCGAACCGTTAGTCCGATAGATTTCAAGCTTGACAGGTGTCTTGCTACGGGCAAGTTTGACGTTGTTTGGATTAGAAATGCAAAAGATATCGTTAAAAATATTGGTAAAAGAAGCACTTAGATGGTTGTGGTTTAAAAATAAACATTCTGACATAAACACTCTGTCAGATAAACATTAAGTCAGCTACACTGTTTACTTCTGAATATTATATTTTATTCACGGCCATCATTTGTAGTAGTCTTTTCACAAACTGTTTGCTAAAGCGTTGCGTTTTTTCACTGTGTAGTCTGCTCCCTGAATCGTCGCGCTTATTCATTTGTGGATGTTAACTGAATCTGTAGCCTAAGTCAGCACGCTATTTACTTCTAAATATTATATTTCATTCTGGTGCGCTTAACGTTATCGCTACTGTGTAATAATAGCGATAGCGATCACATTCTCTTTCATGGCCATCATTTGTAGTAGCCTATTCACTAACTGTTTGCTCAAGAGTAGCGTTTTCTCTGAGTTCACTGTGTAGCCTGCTCCCTGAATCTTGTAGTTAAATTTTCCATATTTATTGTATGTCATTATGTCAGTATTTGCTTTCTACCATGCACAAATAAAAATGTCACTGAACTTTTGCAGTGTAATTGTAACAATGAGCACTCAAACACACCAAACCAACAATTACTAAAAACACACACAAAAACTAATTTTGCTCGGGCACTTTGCACTAGTCCTTTTTTAATTTTGTACATTTTACATCATCCATCCTCTTTATGTGTGCAGAGCAGTATTAAAATGTAGTAAAGTGTGCAGTATCTTGTTGAAGTCTGAAGCTATGATAATTCCTACAAGTTTATACCCTTGAGTGAAGTTTTATTATAAATAATAAACAGGAAATAAAAAAGCAGTGTCAAATTTATGTATTTCATGTTTTTACATAGATCTAGTTCAAAATGTGTCACACAGTAGTGAAAAAATCTTGTGTTAAAAAATCTTTGAATTGTAATTCAGCAAATTCCTCTTTATAATGCTATACCATCGTATTTGTCTTTTTAGCACTCTTAAATCTTAACACTCTTGACTCCATGACTGTGGCTTATTTTCAAATGTTTGAAGGCTTTTATCACCTGATGTTCTTTAATTTAGACAATCCACTCCGCATCATATCAGTAAACATCTTTACTCCTGATCGTCCAGGATCATTTCCTCTCAGTTCCAGCTCTTTCAGGTGTGAGTTTGATTTCAGAGAGGAAGTCAAAACCTCATAACTTTTCTCTGTGATACTGCAGTTTGAAAGTCTGTATGAAAAGATGCTTATATTAGGTATTGCACTTTCTAGGATATAAAACAAATAAAACCCATGAAAAAAAATAATCTATAGAATGTGGAAAAATTTGCCTATTTGCACAAAGTTTCACCCCAGAGATATAGATACAACAAATGCCTTAACATCCGCTTAATTTGAATTTCTAAATATTTCTTACAACATTTTAATCTAGCATATGCAAGTAGCATTTTCAGTTAATCTAATCAAATGGACATTTACAAATGTATGTTAATATGAAGAAATAGATAAACAAAAATACTCACTTCAGTTTCTCTAATCTGCATTGTGGATTTTCCAACAGGCAACAGATATTGTTAATTCCAGAGTTTCCCAGTGTATTTCCACTCAGATTCAGCTCTATCAGGTTTGAAGGGTTTGAATTAAACGCTGAAGTCAGAGCAGCACAATCTTCTTCTGTAAAACTGTTATCATTCAGCCTGCAGAGAAAACAAAACAAAGACAAAAAAAAAAAAGTTCTTAACTGGCTTAACTATTTTTGCTCATTTTATCGTCATTTGTTTCAGAGTCTGTGCCAGAACACATGAAGTGGGTGGCTATTACTTCTTTGGGGGAGCTGAATTTTATTTGAGTAGGGGGATTTGAGTTTCGGTTTAAAGGATCTTTCTCACAGGATGCAGTGAGCAGTGAAATTGTTGCGTGGCCACCACAAAGCTTTTTGTGTAGTCAAGGCGGTGCTTACGTTACGGTTTTGGAGATGTTACCATAGTCACAATCAACAACGTCATTTCACCTTGTTGTCAAACCTTCAAATTTGTATTTATAAATAAAATGTTAACAAAGTCTAGTTCATATATTTCTTAAAGGCAGGGTAGGCAATTTGTTCCAGAAAGATTTTTTGCAATGCTGGTTGAAAGTCTCTTCACATCCTGATAGCGATCACTAAGTTAAGTGGTCTAAATAAATTTATATGTATGTATGAATATAATTTGTTGAAGGCGTGGGACAATAAAATGTTTGTCCAATCATTGCATCCAGTCTGAACATTGTCCTACCTGCCTGTCAACATATTTTCATTCCTCTACACACCTGCTCACGCAGACATCACTCGTCATCAGTGCACTTCATGCTATGCAGAGTTAGATATCAGTCACTGACTCGAGCACTGCAACCGAAACAGCAGCCGCCTTTTACAGTTCCTCCTGAACCAAAACCACAAGCTTATGCTGCGTTCACACCATGCCTACTGTCATTTGGTAGAGATAGAAACCCGTGGCATTAAACTTAGAGTGGTTTGTTTCTCAAATATATGCGTTTCAATGCCAACAGTAGCTGAAGCTGGAAGGTCAGCTTTGGGTTATGACATCTTGGTGATTTCAGTTGTTAATGTTTATTTTTTGACTTTATAGTTTAAATGTGTATCTCTGTATTGTGATAATTTCATAATTTGGTTGTCATTTGTATTTTATTATTATTCAGTTTATTTAAGTTGAGTGTCATGTGACCCGTGCTGATTTATTTCACCTGGACGTGTTAGCGTCAACGAAATGGTGAGATGTGAATTCAGACACCCATGATAGTGCTCCTGACTTAATCTACTGTTGGTTACCAGGCGAATACAGTAAAAGCATTAATATTTTGTATATTATGTTTGGTTTTGTGTCCGTAGTGGTGTTGTGTGTAAAAATATGATTTGTTTTCCTTTTGTGTCTAGTTTTCACGGTGTCTCTTCAATAAACAAAAAATGGACATCAGTACTTCGGAAGCGTGGACTGTTTAATAACCAGCGAGTAGTTACACCAACACTATCAATGTTGAAATTAATCTGCAGCAGTCAGGTGATACATGTCAGTGTTCTTTTTACGTTGTTTATGTTCATTATTATTGTTATATTATGTGCTTTGAGACATCGGGTAGTTTAACACCATCTCTCATCTTGTGATGCTTTGCAGAATCTGCTGTGTGAGTTCATGCGTTTTGAAGGAGACACGGCTTTAGAAACGCTCTGAAGGGAGGGTGGGATTATGAAGGTAGTTTTGTTTCTTTATTATTCAATCAAAAAAAAGGTTGCTTCAATCCAAAAAAATATTAATTAATTAAAAAAACCTTCACTTCAATGAAAAAAAAAACTTTTCAATCAAAGAAAAAAAGTATTTGAATCCAAAAATATATTTGAGACTCAAAAAAATACATTTGAACACTGCTTTTCTTTGATTGAAAATGTTTTCTTTGATAGAAAAGCAACTATTTTTTTTTGTTTAAAGCAACCTTTTTAATTGAAGTAACATTGTTTTTTGATTGGACCATATAATGGGTAGGACCATTTGGACCATTTGTGTGGTCTTTATCATTCAATCAAAAAAGAAGTTGCTTCAAACAAACAAACAACAGAATCAATAAAAAAAGTCACTTCAATGAAAAGATAAACATTTTCAAATATAGAAAATCGTTTTTGAATGCAAATAAAATATTTGAGACTCCAAAAATTGCATTTGAACACTTTTTTTTTTTATTGAAAATGTTCTCTTTGATTGAAGTAATCTTTTTTGTGTTTGGGCCATACATGGGTAGGACATTTGTGTCTTAATCATTCAAATCCAAAAAAGTTGTTTCAATCAAAAAAAATATTTTCAATCAAAGAAAAAACTGTTCAAATGCAAAAAAAAATTACCCCGTGAATAAAAAAAGTATTGAAGAGAATGTGTTTTTTCGTTGTTGTTTATTTAATTTTTTTTTGAAGTGCAAAAAGTTTTGAAGTTCAAATTTTTTTGATTGAATCATTTTGACACAAACGTTCCGCAGTGGGCGGGTGCTTCTCTATTGGTCAGACATGTTTGATTGACAAGTGTCTACACCAACGACATCTTTCTGACAAAGAAGTCATGTTCGCCACTCGCCAGCAAGCTTTTTGCCAGCAAGTGGAGGGAGCAGCCGTGAAGTTGTCGGTGTATTACGGAGCCCGGGAAGTCACCTGTTGGAAAAATAAAAACAATCCGTGGGGACGGTTTTGCAATCCGTCCCCTCAGTTTATAAACCGTTCTGACGAATTCTCAAACTGTTCCCTCGGTTTAACAAATCGTGCCCACGGACAGTGCCGCTGCTAGCCATTTTGGTGCCCTAAGCATAATTCCTTTATGATGCCCCCCCCCCAAAAAAAAACATTTTCATTTAGCATTTTCATTTATGTTTCATACCCCAATGAGGGTATGATTTATAAAAAAAAAAAAAAAAATTTAAAAGTAACACTTTAGTTTAGGGTCTAATGCTCACTAACTAGTTTCATTATTTTATGTTTCATCATGGTTTTATCATCACCGTGGTCCCGAATTTGAGGCAGGTTAGTTAGGAGGGTTCGGGGTTTCCCCGAGAAAATTTTGGATTTCTCTGAACTACAGATGTGCATTTTAAGATGTTGTGAAGGCAAAAAAAAAAAAAAAATTCGATAACAACAGCTTTAAAACCATGTCAGTGGGCAGCTGATTATTTTTCTCTCCTCATCAGCATCACACTCTTTTTCACTTTGTTTTTATCTTGCCCTGTCTCTTCCCCTCCTAAAGTTGTGTTTTTTTTTATTTACTAAAGGCTACAATTTGTATTTTATTCTCAATATGTACACATTCATTATTAATCCTGTGCCTAACATGATGAAAACGGCTTTGTTCATGTTTCTTGTCCCCTCACAATGACAGTAGCCTAAACTATTACACTAGGCTACATGTTACATAGGCCTATTTTCAGTTCAAAATGGCGAAATTAGACAAAACTATATTAGTTTGCCTAATTATTTTTTGTCATTCGTTTAACATTTATGACCTAAAAAAACTGTCAAATATGAAACGTTACGTTTAGCTACTTACATCTTATCTCGCACTTGACCGTACACTGAAGCGTCGAGTTGCACTGTTAAAATTCGCGCTCAGCGTCTGTGAACATAAAGCCCGCCTACTTTGATTTGATTGGTCATCTCAAATATTCTGACATTGACGAGCAGTGACGGACCAATGAGGCTCAGATGAACACACACACACCCTGTCCTCTCTGTTTCTGACGTGCTCTAGCTCTGCTCGGCGCTGCGGATTGAAGATGAAGAACGCGCTGAATCTGATTATAACAAGAAGTTTGATGATTGATTTTTCATTAGGCTATTTTTGGTGCCCCCTCAGCACTTGGTGCCCTACGCACAGCGCGTGATGCGCGTGGTGGGAGCGGCGGCACTGCCCACGGATTAATAAACCGTACCCACGAGTTCCTAATATGCGCTCTTAGATTTGTAAACCGTGCCTTCAGTTTTTGCAATCTGTACCCACAAATTCATAAACCGTGCCCACGCTTTCGCAATCCGTTTCTACGGGTTTGTAAACTGTAGGCTACTCACGGATTTGTGTCTCGCCCACATTTTAGAAGAACACCATGGGGAATTGTTAACGAATCTTATTGTATATTGTTTTATTGTGTATTAAGTGGAATACATCAAACTGTCTTAACTGTGTCTGCATGCTTTAAGTGATTCTCAGTTGTAGCGGGTATGGGGTGAGGCGAACGAACTTACACTGAATATTAATATTAGGCCTAGGCCTATATATAAAACTTATATATATAGGCTATAAAATATATATTTTTCAAAAAGAGCCTCATTGATTAATTTTGCATTGGGCCCATATGAGGCTCAATGAGCCAAAATATATATTGTATAAGTTTTATATAGGCCTAGGCCTACTATATGTAGCCTATATACATAGCTGTCAACTCTCACGCATTGGCCGTGAGACACCCACATTTGAATGGTTTCACACGCGCCACACCCCCGATTTCTCACGCTGAAGTGTCAACCCGGTCGGTCAAATGCCTGAAAGATGAGTTTATCTATAGATCAACGTGTTGAGGCACTCGTGATCGAATAGTTATACCGCAAATTAGTTCAAATTTGGCGGTAATCTATAGAGCGAGCGTGCATGTGAGACAGAGACTGTGCTTCATACCGCGTAGGGCGCGTGAACAGCAGAGAGAGAGAGAGACCTTGTGTAAAACAGAGTAGGAGTTCAAAAGTTGGCAGGTAGGCTATGTATATATACAATATTTTTTGTTAATATATATTCATTACCTATAGATATAATTATACAAAAAGTAGTAAAAACACATCTAACAGCATAAGTTGTTTTTTTTACAACATTATGTGCTTTTTTTTAATTAACAAAATGTCAATCTTCATCTTTATAACAAAAGATACAATACAACCATCTTCAAGACAGGATTGTCACCTTAAAAACAGTCCTTTGTGTGGTGGAACAAGCAATGCTATATATGCTTAGCATCTTGATTGAATCTGTATTTGATCATTTTATTAGTTCTTTAATTATGTTAACTCAACTAATTTAATGTAAAGAGCTGGATACTAATTAGGCTACTAAGTAAATAATGTCAACTAAATGTTGCCTATTGATACATTAGTTTTTTGTTTTTGACAAATAACGGGGCATTTTAATTCTTTATTAATAAATTATAATGTTTTCTAAATCAGTGTCAGCAAACGCCATCTCCGCTGTAAAGGGGCGCCTTGAGAAATGCACCTTTCATACAGATTACATAATCAGACGGTATGCTATTTGCTTTCGATTCCAATTTGTTCGTTTAAAAGTGGACATTTAAGCTTTATATAGCCGAGGTATTTTTATGTCTGTGAGGCTATACGCTGTTTTTCAGTTAATTTATGAGACGCGCTCCATGTCACGGAGACCATGGAAGTTATTTTACAAAAGCACATTGTTTTCTTGTTATTGTGAGTTAACACAAATAAAATGTATTATTCTTTTCTGTATGACCAGAAATTATGGAGTATTTTAAGTTGTTTCCACTGTTGATAGGAAAATTTAAGTAATCTCGCCGGTGCCTCCATGCAGCGTAATATACTGACGCTTTTGCCAAAGCGTCTATATCGAACGCACATGGTACCCTTTAGCGTCAATATGAGACGCCGATATATATGGGGCAGAAGGTGCCTCCTAGAGGTCTAACCCTAACCCTACACCATACCTAAACCTACCCATATCTCTGCGTGTTATATTGACGCTAAAGGGTTCCATGGGCGTTGGATTTAGACGCTTTGTCAAAGTGTCAGAATATGACGCCATGGGATGAGGATGCGTTGGCGCTCCACGAATATGTTGAAATAGACGATTTAATATGAATGATGAGCGTCAAAGTCTTGTGGTTATTTGTGATAATCTTAGCACTTTATTATTAGTATTGTCTAACGTGTATTATGACTTATATTTGACGAATTGCTTTGTTCCTTTTTTTGTAAGCGTCTTCTAAATATGTAGCCTAAAATGTAGGCTAATAATAATAATAATTATTATTATTATTAGAGTTTATAACTATAAATGAGTTCACTTAGTAATACAGTAATATGTTTGTCATAAAATAATAAAATAAAATAATTCTAAATAAAATAACAATTTATCAATGTTTTATTTGCATAGGCTTATTAGCCTATTAGTCTATAACCTAACCTTTTACAGTTTTGGATAAAATAGGTAATAATACAAGTTAGACAATAATAATAAAGTGCTAAGATTATCATAAAAGATTTTGATGCACGTCATTCATATTAAATCATAGGCCTTTTCCACCCCAATTTGATGTATTCCACTTAATACACAATAAAAATTATTGTCTAACCTGTATTATGACTGACATTTGACTAATTGCTGTGTTCCTCTTTTTGTAAGTCGTTTTAGATAAAAGCATCTTCTAAATATGTAGCCTAAATGTAATAATCATAATTATTTTATACACTCACCGGCCACTTTATTAGGTACACCTGTCCAACTGCTCGTTAACACTTAATTTCTAAGCAGCCAATCACATGGCGGCAACTCAGTGCATTTAGGCATGTAGACATGGTCAAGACAATCTCCTGCAGTTCAAACCGAGCATCAGTATGGGGAAGAAAGGTGATTTGAGTGACTTTGAACGTGGCATGATTGTTGGTGCCAGAAGGGCTGGTCTGAGTATTTCAGAAACTGCTAATCTACTGGGATTTTCACGCACAACCATCTCTAGGGTTTACAGAGAATGGTCCGAAAAAGAAAAAACATCCAGTGAGCGGCAGTTCTGTGGGCGGAAATGCCTTGTTGATGCCAGAGGTCAGAGGAGAATGGCCAGACTGGTTCGAGCTGATAGAAGGGCAACAGTGACTCAAATAACCACCCGTTACAACCAAGGTGGGCAGAAGAGCATCTCTGAACGCACAGTACGTCGAACTTTGAGGCAGATGGGCTACAGCAGCAGAAGACCACACCGGGTGCCACTCCTTTCAGCTAAGAACAGGAAACTGAGGCTACAATTTGCACAAGCTCATCGAAATTGGACAATAGAAGATTGGAAAAACGTTGCCTGGTCTGATGAGTCTCGATTTCTGCTGCGACATTCGGATGGTAGGGTCAGAATTTGGCGTCTACAACATGAAAGCATGGATCCATCCTGCCTTGTATCAACGGTTCAGGCTGGTGGTGGTGGTGTCATGGTGTGGGGAATATTTTCTTGGCACTCTTTGGGCCCCTTGGTACCAATTGAGCATCGTTGCAACGCCACAGCCTACCTGAGTATTGTTGCTGACCATGTCCATCCCTTTATGACCACAATGTACCCAACTTCTGATGGCTACTTTCAGCAGGATAATGCACCATGTCATAAAGCTGGAATCATCTCAGACTGGTTTCTTGAACATGACAATGAGTTCGCTGTACTCAAATGGCCTCCACAGTCACCAGATCTCAATCCAATAGAGCATCTTTGGGATGTGGTGGAACGGGAGATTCGCATCATGGATGTGCAGCCGACAAATCTGCGGCAACTGTGTGATGCCATCATGTCAATATGGACCAAACTCCCTGAGGAATGCTTCCAGCACCTTGTTGAATCTATGCCACGAAGAATTGAGGCAGTTCTGAAGGCAAAAGGGGGTCCAACCCGTTACTAGCATGGGGTACCTAATAAAGTGGCCGGTGAGTGTATATATATATATAACCTATTACAACCTTTTACAGTTTTGGAAAATTAAAGTTTATAAACACAACGCAATGCGTAGCCTAAATCTGCCGGCACAGACTGGGGGAGGAGCCACAAATCCGTGAGTAGCCTACAGTTTACAAACCCGTAGAAACGGATTGCGAAAGCGTGGGCACGGTTTATGAATTTGTGGGTACAGATTGCAAAAACTGAAGGCACGGTTTACAAATCTAAGAGCGCGGATTAGGAACTCGTGGGTTCGGTTTATTAATCCGTGGGCACGATTTGTTAAACCGAGGGAACAGTTTGAGAATTTGTCAGAACGGTTTATAAACTGAGGGGACGGATTGCAAAACCGTCCCCACGGATTGTTTTTATTTTTCTAACAGGTGACTTCCCGGGCTCCGTAATACACCGACAACTTCACGGCTGCTCCCTCCACTTGCTGGCAAAAAGCTTGCTGGCGAGTGGCGAACATGACATCTTTGTCAGAAAGATGTCGTTGGTGTAGACACTTGTCAATCAAACATGTCTGACCAATAGAGAAGCACCCGCCCACTGCGGAACGTTTGTGTCAAAATGATTCAATCAAAAAAATTTGAACTTCAAAACTTTTTGCACATCAAATAAATAAAAAAAACAACAACGAAAAAACACATTCTCTTCAATACTTTTTTTATTCACGGGGTAATATTTTTTTTGCATTTGAACAGTTTTTTCTTTGATTGAAAATATTTTTTTGATTGAAACAACTTTTTTGGAATTGAATGATTAAGACACAAATGTCCTACCCATGTATGGCCCAAACACAAAAAAGATTACTTCAATCAAAGAGAACATTTTCAATAATAAAAAAAAATGTTCAAATGCAATTTTTGGAGTCTCAAATATTTTATTTGCATTCAAAAACGATTTTCTATATTTGAAAATGTTTATCTTTTCATTGAAGTGACTTTTTTTTATTGATTCTGTTGTTTGTTTGTTTGAAGCAACTTCTTTTTTGATTGAATGATAAAGACACAAATGTCCTACCCATTATATATGGTCCAATCAAAAAACAATGTTACTTCAATTAAAAAGGTTGCTTTAAACAAAGAAAAACGGACCTCTATCAAAGAAAACATTTTCAATCAAAGAAAAGCAGTGTTCAAATGTATTTTTTTTTTGAGTCTCAAATATATTTTTGAATTCAAATACCTTTTTTCTTTGATTGAAAAGTTTTTTTTTTCATTGAAGTGAAGGTTTTTTTAATTGAAAATATTTTTTTGGATTGAAGCAACCTTTTTTTGGATTGAATAATAAAGAAACAAAACTACCTTCATATGGGATCTCATGCTTTCAAAGCTAGCTCGCTCTTGCTAGCCGCTCAATAAATGGAATCAGATATTAGTCAGATTAAGAAGTTGAATCATAATCAGTTGATAATACAGACAAAAGTGATCATAAAAAGAGGGGGATCATGCAATTCTGAAAATTGTCTCCATGTTTTTAGCTCTAAATGAGCTCAATGAATTTTTTAATAATCTTTTTGATTATATAAAAACTTTTAATCAAAAGCTGTGCTAGCTGCAAATATGAAAACCATGTAATATACTCACTGAATTATTTTCAGTTTACAGTGTTTATCCTGCAGTAGATCAGCAAGCTGACTAACTTTCTTTAAATCTAGTTTACAGTCACTCAGATTCAGCTCTCTCAGGAGTAACGGGTTTTCACCCACAACTCCTCTCACATACTGACAGGCTTCATCTGCAGCAGGACTCAAAAACCTGCAGAAGAGAAGATGAAGCAAGATTCAGTTCAGTTATCAAAGATGGTGTAATGAAAAATGGCATATAAAATTATATAATATAATTATATACATTTTATTGCAAATAAAATGGTTTATAGTGATAATTTGTTACATTTATTTAGCACTTTGCCCTCTGCACTTAAAGTACTTTACATAGGGAGGGAGGGAGGGGGGGAGGGGATGGGTTGATCTCATCAACCACCTCAAATGTGCAGCATCCACCTAGATGATGTGACGGCATATTGCGTCAGAACGCCCATCACACACCAGCTTACTGGTGGAGAGGAGACAGTGACGAAGCCAATCAATCATTATATATGGGGATGATCAGGAGGCCATGATGGACAGAGGGCATTTGGCAAATTTAGCCAGGACACCGGGGTTACACATCTTCTCTTTTTTCAAAGGACACCCTGGGATTTTTAATGAACACATACAGTCAGGACATTGTTTTAACATCTCATCGGAAGGACGGTGCTTGTTTCAGTATAGTGTCCCTACACAAATAGCCCTTACCAGGCTTTTACAGTAAAATGTGTTGCCAGTAATTTACTGTTAATTGTACAGTTCTTTTCTGTAATCTACAGTGTGTTACTGTAAAAATGAACTAAATTAAAACTCGAGGACAAGTGCCACAGGGTAAGTGGCCCCTGCTGGCCTCACTAACACCTCTTCCAGCAACTATCTAATTGGTCTCCCATCCAGGTACTGACCAGGCTCAACCCTGCTAAGCTTCAGTAAGTTTATCTTGAATATACTTTGATGTAATTAATTTTTTATAATTTATCTAATTTCACCTTAGTTTTAGTTGACAGTTTGGATCCAGTAGTAAATCATCGAGCTCCTTCACTCCTGATTGTCCAGGATCATTTCCTGTGAGATCCAGCTCTATCAGGTGTGAAGGGTTTGATCTCAGAGCTGAAGCCAGAGCTTTATATCCTTCTTCTGTGATACAGCAGTTAGAAAGTCTACAGAAGAGAGATTTAAAAAAAAAACTGTATGACTGAATATGGAGAAAAAAGACCTAGAGACAGTTAATATGTTAGATTATCAACTCACCTAAGTTTCTCCAGTTTACAGTTCTCCTTCAGTCCGTCAGAGAGCAGCTTTGCTCTTGAATCCTGCAGATTATTATTGCTCAGGTCAAGAACATTCAAACTACTGGAGTTTGAACTGAGAACTGAAGAAAGAGCTGAACAGCTTTCCTCAGTTAGATCACACTTACTGAGTCTGGAATAATAATCATAAAAAAAACATCAAATGAAGACATGGAACTTTTGCACATAATCAAAAAGTAATATTCCTGTGTTTACTGTGGTGATGAGTGTAGCTGATGGTGAAATTGTACTCACTTCAGTATCTTCAGCTCACACACAGGATTCTTCAGTCCCTCACAGATCTCTTTGACTCCTGAGTCCAGCAGACGGCTGTTGTTCAGATTCATCTCTCTCAGGACGGTTTTGGAGGAGAGAACAGTAGCTAGAACTGAACAGCTTTTCTCTGTCAGCTCACATTTATTCAGCCTAAACACAAAAATAGCATTATTTCTTATTCAGCACATATTCAACACACATCAGATCACCAGGTCTTCATATCTGCTCAAACAAGACTGACAGTCTTTTATAATGAATAAACAAAACCCAATAATGTATAAAATCATGTTGACTCACTTCATTTTCTCCACTTTGCTATGAGTGTCCATCAAAAGAGCAGAGAGCTTCTCCCAATCCAGAATTCCTAGTTTATCTTCACTCAGATCCAGTTCTGTCAGTAATAATGGACTTTTATGCAGAACTTCAGTGAGATAGTCACACGCATCCCGTGCAGCAGGACTTTTCAAAAATCTAAAAGTAGATTATCATTTTATCTCACATAATCTTAAAATTTAATGCCTTTTGCAGCCCCCTTCCTCTTTAATGCACCCAGTTAATTTACATAGCATGTGGTTTTTACAAGATTCTCATTTCGGTTCTTTTGGAGAACATTTTTAAATTCTAGCAACATTCTTTTTATGTTTTATTTTTATAACCAGAAACTAACATTCACAAAAAACTAGAAGGATTTTTTTGTGTGTTCGTTTTTAAAAGTAAACAGACATTACTAATTTATTAATTGAATAATTGTTGTTAGATGTATATACACATACTGTACACACACATATACATTTTATATATATATATATATATATATATATATATATATATATTATAGATTACATTTTATCGTAGTATTTCTGTGCAAAATATTATGTGGTTATTCTACATTATTTTAAATGTTTGTCACATTTGTATAACATATTAGATTTTATGCTATTTCAAAGGGACATACAATGTTTACGGTAAAAGGAAACACAGAGTTCATTTGTGCACTTAAAGTATGGTTACTGATTAAACACTTCAGCTGTCCTGTTAAACCAATGAGATTATGGCATATGCCAAAAACACGTTACTTCCCAAATTAATTTACATATTGTGTGTGATGGAAAGGTTATTTTAAATTCTAAAGTGCAAGCTGGTCCAAATAAACTGTGTACTGACACTTCTGATTTGTACACTTTAGGTTTATTGGGTTAAAATTACACCCAATAAACCTGAAGTGTACAAATCAGAAGTGTCAGTAATTTGTACACTTTAGGTTTATTGGGTTAAAATTACACCCAATAAACCTGAAGTGTACAAATCAGAAGTGTCAGTACCCAGTTTATTTGGACCAGCTTGCTCTTTAGAATCACAACCTGTAGGCTAAGTATGAATAATTATTGATGTATAAATTTTCTACTGGGTGTTCAAAATACGTATTTTTGTGTTTTATATTGTGTAGGCTAACTCACGTTATTACTGTCTTACTGAAAGAGTTCTGCTAAGCAGCTGTAGGCCACTTTTTACACTGTGGGTGTCTATAAATGCAGATTGTCGTCTCACTACTTTGAATAGAGATAAAGGACGGAGCAAGATTTGTTTGACAAATGTTCATGTTAAATCAGTCATTCAGGTTAGTGCTCAGCAAACGTATGCTCCTTTATTGCTACAGTTTCCTACGGTGGCCCAGTAGTGCACAACACAACGAAATTTAAAAAGCAAACAAGTTCACAACACATCGAAATTAAGCCACAACACAACAAAATGAATCCAAAACACAACGGAAATGAGCCACAGCACAACAGAAAATGTACAACACAATGGAAATGAGCCACAACACAACAAAAAATGTACAACACAACGAAATAAAGCCGCAACACAACGGAAATGCTCCCGACCACTAGAGGGCTCTCGGAGCGCGATAAAGTAAGTTTTCTTTGCCATTGTTCTAGCTGCATATACACTCATCTAAAGCAGTGATTCTCAACCGGTGGGCCGCGGCCCTCTAGTGGGCCTCGAAGCGCCATCTGGTGGGCCGTGTATAGGCAGTGGTAGACTACACGCAATTAATAAAAAAAAATAATAATTATTGACAAATCTTGTTATTTTCTAATTATCTGATTGTTCTTATGACTTTATTAGACCAAAAACACTCAAGTTAAGTCAATAGGCATTATCTAAAAGCTAATTTATGTTTATATTACAAAAGGGGGTTGACACCGGAGGAGAAGCGCAGCGCTGCGTCGCCTCTAGGACAACTCGAGGTAGCCTATCGCACACAAGGACAAGTCGAGGAATCGCACACCGGACGCGCTTTCTCAGTTTATGGCCAGTAATATTTTAAAGTCGTGGTGCTGCGCTTCTCGTTTGGTGTGCAATCCCCTTAAGCCGAAGGCGCAGTGTGTTGAATGTGGAGAAATGTTGTCAAGAGGCGCTAGAGATGGAGACTGAACGGCCGGTCAGTCTGACATATGGTGATTTTATGCCGGTCAAATGCTTTCGGGCGCCGCATGATTAAGATCGTGCAATGTCAGCATCACACGTGCACACGGAACGCACATGTGAATTACGGTCGTTTCACACTGCAAGCGAGAGCGGAGCGTATTTTTTCCGGCGTACATGTTCATCAATGAGTGCATTCACACCGGGAGCAGTGCGTGAGCGTCAAGCAGGAGAGTCGCGTGAGCAGCAGTGAAGCGGGGTTTCTGCGCTGCTCACGCTCAACTAAAGTGAAAGCACACTTTTGATGGACAAAATAAATATAATTTCACACAAAAATGCACATAATTTGCATGTCTAGTGTGTTTTAACAAGAACTGGAGTAGGCTATGTCAGAAAAGAAAATGAAGACTCAAATTCAATTTTTACTTAACTCAGATTAAAATTACCCAAATTAAATGTACCCATTTAAACTTGTTTTAATTATTCAGTTTGGGTGAAAGTATATGGTGTTTTATAATATATATATAGAAAATAAATATTTGTGTGTGCTGTAAAGTGGTTAGAAAAAATGAAATCGCAATAGGCTAAAATCGGTAACGGCAGGTCAAACTCAATGAAAAATCGGAAATAGGAATCGGCCTAGAAAATTGTAACCGGTGCATCTCTTGCTAAAACCATCAAGGCTGCAGAGACATTTGAACTCAAAACACCCGGGCTGTTTTGGGAAGCTAAAAGAATATTGTTTTAAACAGTCATGTTAATATCGCTATTTGTATTTGATAAATTATAGGCTACTTATAGTATGCAAATTGAGGTGAATGAACTTTGTTGAACATTTCTGCTAATGAATAGAGAGAATGTTCCCCTCTTGTGTGTCTGACCGGTTGTTACAAGTATGTTAGCCTGTTATTGTTACTGAGTAAACCTGCCAAGTCTTTTTCATACAAGGACAGTTTTCATCTATAGCTGACTTGACCTAGTCTGCTACAATGGCATAACAGATTAACAGCAGAGTATGTCATTGTAATTTTTTTAATTCTCTGTTATTCTGTGTTCATACTATCATATTTGGAAAGGTGGTCCTCAGAATGTTTTTAAACAGTCATTGGTGGGCCATGAGTTGCAAAAGGTTGAGAACCCCTGATCTAAAGGATTATTAGGAACACCATACTAATACGGTGTTTGACCCCCTTTTGCCTTCAGAACTGCCTAAATTCTACGTGGCATTGATTCAACAAGGTGCTGAAAGCATTCTTTAGAAATGTTGGCCCATATTGATAGGATAGCATCTTGCAGTTGATGGAGATTTGTGGGATACACATCCAGGGCACGAAGCTCCCGTTCCACCACATCCCAAAGATGCTCTATTTGGTTGAGATCTGGTGACTGTGGGGGCCATTTTAGTACAGTGAACTCATTGCCATGTTCAAGAAACCAATTTGAAATGATTCGAGCTTTGTGACATGGTGCATTATGGGTACATGGTGGTCAAAAAGGGATGGACATGGTCAGAAACAATGCTCAGGTAGGCCGTGGCATTTAAACGATGCCCAATTGGCACTAAGGGGCCTAAAGTGTGCCAATAAAACATCCCCCACACCATTACACCACCACCACCAGCCTGCACAGTGGTAACAAGGCATGATGGATCCATGTTCTCATTCTGTTTACGCCAAATTCTGACTCTACCATCTGAATGTCTCAACAGAAATCGAGACTCATCAGACCAGGCAACATTTTTCCAGTCTTCAACTGTCCAATTTTGGTGAGCTCTTGCAAATTGTAGCCTCTTTTTCCTATTTGTAGTGGAGATGAGTAGTACCCGGTGGGGTCTTCTGCTGTTGTAGCCCATCCGCCTCAAGGTTGTGCGTGTTGTGGCTTCACAAATGCTTTGCTGCATACCTCGGTTTTAACGAGTGTTTATTTCAGTCAAAGTTGCTCTTCTATCAGCTTGAATCAGGCGGCCCATTCTTCTCTGACCTCTAGCATCAACAAGGCATTTTCGCCCACAGGACTGCCGACAACCATGTCACACTCAAAATTGCTTAAATCACCTTTCTTTCCCATTCTGACATTCAGTTTGGAGTTCAGGAGATTGTCTTGAACAGGACCACACCCCTAAATGCATTGAAGCAACTGTTATGTGATTGGTTGATTAGATAATTGCAATAATGAGAAATTGAACAGGTGTTCCTAATAATCCTTTAGGTGAGTGCGAGAATGCTTTGACGTGCTACTACAGCGCATGATCTCAAAGGGAACATCTGGCAATTCCACTAAGTGGTTAATTTGATCAATAAAAAAGATTTAGTGAATTGCAGAATTACATGAAGGTATTGGCACAATTTCACCTGTAATAAGTAAGTCTGGTCACTAACCTACCACAAGCTTTGGGACATACAGTAGGCCTAATGTTTTTATAAAAACAAATTGTGTACTGTGCATGCAGGGAGCTATTGGCACAATTTCACCTGTTGTAAGTCAGTCTGGTTAATAGGAAATACAACCTTTGAAACATGATAAAATACATTTTTTTTATTTATTATATTACAGAAATTTCCTAAAAAATTATTGTTTACCAAAGTCAGCTGTAGTAAGTCAGTCTACTATCAATACAATCAAGCTTTGGATTTTGAACATGTCTGTTTTTTAATGTTAAAAGTAATTGTAACAATTTGAAGGAATTGGCGGACGTTCCCTTATGGATACCTTAGGCTGTGGTAGCGCGTCAAAGCATTCTAGAGTATAAATAGCAGCTATAAAGCTCGTGGGTATAAATGTCGATATACAATGGTTAGCTATATAGTTACTGTTAAAACTAATCGTGGTTGTTAATAAGGTTCTGACTTATCTGTGTTTGTGTTGTTATAAGTTATTATCTAGTTTACTGTAGTGTAATTTTCCACTTTATACGTGCCCAGCAACAGTTAGGCCAATCAGCAACCCCCTTTTATTTTCTCCACCAATCAGACAGTCTCTACTAACGTAACCGCTGACTGTATTCATTTTGCATGTAACGTTCATCGGAGACACTCGCTCCATCTCCGATCCGGTATACCAGAGGGAAATATCTTTATTCTTCAGTTCTGATTCATGCGTCCATGAGAATGTGAGTTTATGTAAATATTGTTGTCTGTTCCTTGCTTAGATTAATGTAGAATGTGTATTATTCCTTACACTCTACTTTGACTATCGATGCAATCCTGGAGCTAAATAACCAAACCAAATTTAGACTACATGATAGTTTCACTTTCCCATATCTTTGATGGTGTTTAGAGTGATTTCACCGTGTTTTATTTTGGCTGTGCGCATTGTAGGTTTTAACTTTGATCACGCGACACTAGCATGCGCTCTCTGCATGTTTTCAGATGTGGCGCTATTTAACCCCTTATCGGCCAAATGTTATAGCGCTGAGTTAGCACAAGACAGTATTATGTGCCATTTGTATATTATTTTGCACTTTTGAGACATAATGTTTATTGTTATATTATATTCATTGTAGTGATTTAAAATCTTCTCTCATACCTCAATTGCATTTATTTTTACAATTGTGTATGAATAATTATTATTCATAAGTCCATTTCTTTCTGTTTGTTTAGAAACCATGAACAAAACACCCATCATCTATGTCAAACTGTTTTATTAAAGAGTGGCATGAGAGTGTAAAAGTCGTCCTCGTTATTGTTCTGATCGGACAACCTGGGGAGATTGAGGATTTTGTATCAACTCTAAGTACAGTCCTTTTCAGAGGTCACAAGTTTGGGTCTCCTTCCCGACACCTCTTTTATAGTGGTGTTGATATATTTTTTGAGATATTTTATTTTTCTGCTGACTCTAGAACAGTGGCATGGATAACTGACTTTATCGGGGCCTGAGAGCCCTCTTGTGGTCGGGAGCATTTCCGTTGTGTTGCGGCTTTATTTCATTGTGTTGTCGCTTTTTTTCCGTTGTGTTGTACATTTTCCGGTGTGTTTTGGCTCATTTCCGTTGCGTTGTGAATTCATTTAGTTTTTTTGTGAACTTATGTTTGCTTTTTAAATTTCGATGTGTTGTGCACTACTGGGCCACCGTAGTTCCTTCATTTGCACCGCAATAAATTAGAAATATAGGCTACACATCGGTTTGTTGATGGACATACACTTGTTAATGCTGATGGTGAGGAATTACAGTTGCAACATCTCATAATGTACCTCAACATGAGTAGCATATCCCTGAGAAATGTCCTGCTCGAGTCGTCCTTGCGATGGACGATGGGGTTGAATAACTAGTTCTTCCAATGTTTCATCATCAGACTTGCGCTCGGAATTATAGGGTAAAATCAACGTCATTGTTATACTGTCTTTGCAATGTGTACAATTGCTGAGCTTTATAAAGCCTCCGGTGCTGCTGAAGTTCAGTTATAGTGATGGGGAGTTTAGCTTCCAACACACGCTGTGCGTGGTAGACCAATCACAACAGACTGGGCCATCTGTCCAATCAAAGCAGAGTAGCTCACGGAAAGGAAGGATTTAGAGAAACAGATTCATCCAATGAGTCATTTATGTAGCATCTGGACCAATCAGACACACACTTTTATTCATTATATTTAATGAATAATCCAGCAAACTCCCTCTCCCTCTCTTGCTTTGCCCCCTCTTACTCTCTTGGTCCTTCCTGAGAAGTCCTAATGTGAAGATGATGCTGAACTAGAAGTCCCCCAAGGACCCCCAAGCTTGTGCCAGGCAGTGGCCTTGTCTTTCCATTCACCAAAGATCCTCTGACTCACACTGGTTCTCTCTCATCAAGACTACATCAGCAAAGACCAACTGGAGCCTCAACAAATTGCATCAGGACAGTTTAATTCAAATGGGCAAGACATGCAAGTATCAAACTTGGTCTCATTATTTTATACATTAAAGGGGTCATGACATGTTTTTTTGTTTTGTTTTATTAGCTATGTTCCCTTAGGTGCAATTATAGTATTACTATAGTTTTTTGGACAAAAAAAACAAAAAAAAAAGTAGTGATTTATGACCTTTTCCCATCCTGTTTCTCATCCTCATTTCAAACAGTCTGTTTTGGAGGTGTTTCCCCTTTAAGAGTTCAGTGTTAACACCCACTGTTATGATTGGCTAACGTCAGTGCTTATGCATCAATTATTAACGCAAAGGGCCCTATCTTGCACCCAGCGCAATTGACTTTGTACACCGACGCATGTATTATTCCTATTTTGCACCCGCGCAAAGCGGACTTTTCTCTCCACAGACGCACATCTGTAAATTAGGGAATGAACTTGCGCTCGCGGGGGCGGTTCAGCGCAAAGGGACGGCGTGTTCCGGCGCAAACGTTGCCTGGTGCCATTTTGCAGTTTGAGAAAACAATTCCGCCACTGACCAGGAAAAACCTAGTCTAAAGTCAGTTGCGCATTAGTCATATGCAATTTTAAGGGCGCATGCTTGGCCATTATGTAGCGTGTGAACAACGCGCATACACTTTGATTCTCTAATCTGAGAAACAGATGCAGCAGTTTTCATTTTTTCATGCATTATTACAAGGAAAAATATTAACACACGAGGAAAATCATTGTTGTGTCCATGACATAGGCGGAGTTTGACATTCGAGCCAAAAAAAAAAAAAAAAAAAAAACCTTGTAACAGCTATTGACCTCACATTGCATCTTCGTTCGGACACAATTAGGATCAATGAAATGTGGACCACTTTTGCACTGTTAAAATATTATCTTCAACCAAAACGAAAAGATTTTAAAAGTTTTTCTTTCCTTTTTTCAAAACACATTGTGGCAATGAGAGCCATTAAAAAACAAGTTAGGCTATATTTCGCATTTTGTTGTAGCCTACTTCATGAAACATTTAAAACATTTTGAGAGGGAAAAATGAACAGTCACACAATACTCTCCACTTTTGAAACACATTGTGGCAAAGTAATTTTTCGCATTTTGTTGTAGCCTACTTCATGAAACATTTAAAACATTTTGAGACACGGGAAAAACAGTGTCACAATCTCTCCAGATTTGAAACACATTGTGGCAATGAGAGCGATTAAAAAAACAAGTTATATTTCGCATTTTGTTGTAGCCTATTTCATGAAACATTTAAAAAATTAACAGTCACACAATACTTGTATACACAATGTATCCTTAAATCCCGATGACTGACTATTTGTGTCATTTGGAGCTCGACGTTTTAAAAATCACCGTATGTCCATATTTTGGTGAGTCCGACCAGATAACTACAACGCGAATCGCTGGACTTGCGTTAGCCTGTCACTTGTCACATGACCCAGATCCCCGAATTTTAAAGCAGTATATAAAATCAGATGTATTACTTACCTACCACCATTTAATTATTTAAAATATTTATAATATATATATTTTTTAAACAATGCAATGTTGTTGACGTCTGGATCATTCGGCAGCGTATTCAAACATATTGTTTGTCCACAGCCAGGAACAGCACATCTGCGTGGCATCGCAATCTTCTTGTAAACAGACCCACTCGCTGCACGTCAACTGAACACCTGTGGGCATGACAACGATGCGATGATGCGAAATTATGCGTAGTTGTCTTGCGCTGGAGGCGGTCATATGCAAACGACTGGTAAATCACTTCGTACCGTGACGTCACTTCATACCATGGATCCACAACGAGCTGTATTTAGAGCTTGATTAAATAAATGCTTCGTTTATGGGGAGGACATCTTAAGCTATGAAACTTGCAGGAAGTTTTAATGGTACATAGATCTCTTATATACCAATAGATCAAGGACAATTTGGTTTCTCATGTCATGACACCTTTAAGTATCCTTACCCTTTTTAAAGCTACACTGTGTAACTTTTTTAGTTTATTCTTAGCTAAAAACACTTAGTTCTTTCAAAAATATATGTGCTCATTAATGTATATTTACTTCGTTCAAGCAATAAAGTATTCTCGTGAGTGTATAATATGCCATTGAAAATACATACGGGTGAGGGGTTCTAATGTCGGTCGCCATGTTGCCCCTCCATCTTGAAAGTACATTAGCCAAAGAGGGACATACCCGTTAATTCAAGCTTCGCCTTTCGCGTTTACTAAGATTAGCTTGCATTCGTCTGGGAACCTGATAACTGATGTTAGCAATGAAATGGTAAAAAAATAACGAAAACATAAAACTATTATTCATTTTACATAGATGTCATAACCTATATGTTACCTGACAAATTAAATTACTGCAAATTATAATAGTTTTCTAAAATAACCTCATCACTTGAAGGAACACTCATGGACGAGGTCGAACTGGAAGCCATGTTAATCTTGGACTACATTGGCCACCGTAGGAGTTAAAACGAAATCGGAATTGAGAGGAACAGAAACTAATATTCACTGGATGGTCATATACCTTTTCACCGCTAGATGGGGGTAAAAATCACACAGTGTAGCTTTAAAGAAGGGCGTGTTAGAATAAACTGATGGTTTGCTCAAGGCTGTTGATCTGGTGAATTTCAAACAATGCTATAACTTCTTGCTTTCCTGTATTCTGCTTCTGCTCTCTTTCCCTTGGTAAACTGTATGCACATATATGTGTATGTCAGAGTAGTTTAAATGTTTAGTCTAGTTAATAAAGTATTGTTCATGTCACACATCAAGTTGTCCGTGTCTCAAGCTCATATCTGGAGTCACTAATCATATCGATTTTGACTACTTGCTCTTAGTTGTACTAAGTAAGAAAGACATTTCCCATGCTCCGGCAATGTATATTTCTATTAATCAATTAATAACCAATATTGAGGGTTCACAGGATGAACTGAGTAATTGGTTGTATTGTTAATGTAGCTACATCAAGTTAATCAGATTAACTGACCCAAATATTAATAATCAAATATATCAAGTTATGATTGGTAATTAATATTTCATAGAGCTAATTTGCTACATTTAAGAATCATTGAAAAATGTGGTGATGTGCAATGTATATTATGAGAAAATGAATCTGTTTTTTTACTTTTGATGCATGTAAACCTGCTGTAGGAGACCTCCAAAACAAAATTAGGAGCCTTTAAAATAGCATCATTGGGGCACTTTAAGGTTAAGCAACTCAGCTTTTTAATGCATTTAACTCTTAATGGGTGCCTGCCGAGTACCCTCTGAAATGGAGTGTACCGCCGGCAAGCGAAACCTAGCTACGAACAAAAAGGCTACCTTGGTTCCAAATGCTATAACTTTTGATTACTTTATGATATCACCACAAAATTGTATCCAGATGCGGATCACATGTAGATGAACTTTTTCAAAGAAGAACTGTCCTCCTACCTTATTTCTTTCCTTTGACATGATTGCATGTCATGTCAAATAAAAAAGATATGTAAAATATGTTTCCTTTGAGCACACTTGTTTTTGGTCTTCTATCAGCATTTTCTTACCATGAGAATCTCCAAATGTAATGATATTTTTTACAAAAAAATGAAAGCGTTTTTTTATCAAACGATACCTAACTTTTGACTCTCCTTGCTATATTTTTTTGGCGTTATGAGTCTTTACATTTGTATGTCACTCAGAAAAAAAAAGCTAAAAATGCCTTCAGGGCTTAAATGGTTAATACATATTTAAAGATTTTATTTATTCAAACTACTGCACTTTATAATTTTAAGACACTCACCTTGGTGTTAGTTTACAGTCGGGTTTTTGTGCTACTTCAAGGAGCTGCTTCACTCCTGATTGTCCAGGATCATTTCCTGTGAGATCCAGCTCTATCAGGTGTGAAGGGTTTGATCTCAGAGCTGAAGCCAGAGCTTTATAACCTTCTTCTGTGATACTGCAGTCCGAAAGTCTGTAAAACAAAAATAAGTTGTTTATTCTTTGCTTGGACAGAGATTAGTTGCAGGCTTATAAATACATTCTGACAAACAACTTGGAACAACATTAACTAAACCATATTTACATAATTTATTTAGTTACATAATTTATTATGATATATAAAATAAGTGACATGTGAAAAGTCAAACTGTCCAAAGAGTGAAACTGAGGTGAAAAGAGTATAACTGAAATTTATGCCAGTTTTCATTTTTCAGTAATTCTGATAAAAGGACCATTTACAAATGCATATTAACGTTCAGAAATGTTGATAAATAAAAATACACACTTGAGTTTCTCTAATCTGCATTGTGTGTTTTTTAACAGAGGACAGATCTTCATAGTTCCAGAGTTTCCTAGTTTATTTCCACTCAGATCCAGCTCTATCAGGTTTGAAGGGTTTGAATTAAACGCTGAAGTCAGAGCAGCACAACCTTCTTCTGTAATACTGTTATTATTCAGCCTGAAGAGAAACAAAAAGACAGGAAGATTATTCAGTTTGTTTTAGCCACAACAACTACAATAACAAGAATACACATCTATGATTGTTCCACTAATCATAGCCCTCAAAAACTTTAAAGAACAGTCATTTACAAATGCATATTAACGTTCAGAAATGTTGATAAATAAAAATACACACTTGAGTTTCTCTAATCTGCATTGTGTGTTTTTTAACAGAAGACAGAGCTTCATCATTCCAGAGTTTCCTAGTTTATTTCCACTCAGATCCAGCTCTATCAGGTTTGAAGGATTTGAATTAAACGCTGAAGTCAGAGCAGCACAACCTTCTTCTGTAATACTGCTATTATTCAGCCTGCAGAGAAACAAAAAGACAGGAAGATTATTCAGTTTGTTTTAGCCACAACAACTACAATACAAGAATATACATCTATGTTTGTTCAACTAATCATAGCCCTCAAAACCTTTAAAGAACAGCAATGACAGTATTGGATTAGACTTAAAGGGACACTTCACCCATTTGCATTAAGCTTTGTATCTTTAGAAACCCAGTCATATTTTTGAATGATCATGATTTATTCCCTTATTTTCCCCTGAGATGGGAGAAATAAGGATTTAAGTGTTCCACTTCCTGCTTTTTATGATGTAAAAATCGTCATTTTGCGTTATAAAAAGCAGGAAGTCCCATTTCTTTGTATAAGGGTTAAGACTACAAACACGAGCTCATCATTTATTCAGGGGGTGGGACCCACTCACGCTTCACACCTATTACAAATCAGTGGGTGGGACTTAACTTGCTGAAACTAAAAGCAATATCCGCCATCTTGTTTGGAAGCTAAGCTAACAAGCGCTGTGGTCCTGTGGAGCCAGATGGGAAGTTACGACAATGACGGAAGGAAATTGAGTATCAGCGTCAGTTCTGGCAGGCCAAGTAGTCAAGATGCTGCTAACGCTATTGGCCAACAACACGCTTTCATCAGCCGAAATGCCCAGCTGAGCTGCATCAGCGCATCAGCTGTTCAACTCCCCTTGCTGCTAATGGCTACGCTCAAATCAAGGCGCCCTATTTTAAGCAGATTCAGTTTGCTCCTAGCTGGTTGCTGCTCGCTTCTCTGCGACCCGCCACCTCCCCAGCTCCTCCTTGCCGTGTATAACGTGGCATTTGCTTTTCTGTCATCGTTGCTGCTCTGTTCATAGGGGGAATAGTTCAGCTCTCCCAGTCCTAAACTGTGTGAGTGGTCCCTAATGCTGCTGCTGTCCTCTGACTCTCTGCTATTTCATGGTGCTCATGAAAGGTCAGAGGACTCCCTGAACAGAGCCATACCACCAACATTTAATTCAGAATTTATCAACTTGAATTGCAATTTATTCAATAAAAATTTCCTAAATTATTTATTGTCATGTGTTCTTGACTTAAATGGACCTGACAGAAATAAACATGATATAGAAGAAGAGGATTTTGAAAGTCTGCTGCTCGAATCCGATGTTTGTGGCTATCTTTATGAGCCGCAATATATCAAAGAGTCGGATTGATGCCGACACAAGCTGGTAGAACGACACGACCAGTGCGCCTCAACTCGAGCCAGTGCGGGCTCCTCGTCCGCGACAGGTAAGTCTTCTGCATGACTGCATCGGCTGATGGAGGAACAGGACGCGGCTGCTGCGGCCGATGCAGAAGACCTGCCTGTCGTGGACGAGGAGCTCGCACTGGCTCGAGTAACACTGATTAACACTGGCAGCGCTGACAATGACCATAATTAGATAATGTTGCACAATTAAAATGGAAGATGATAACTAGGGCCGGGACTCGATTAAAAAAATTTATCTTTGTAAAAGGCTTTGTAATTAATTAATCGAAATTAATCGCATTTTAATCGCATAAATATTTGACCTGAGAACAGTGTGAAGTAATTTTTTCACATGGATTTTTAGTATATTGAATAATGACTGAATACATAAGCTTAAGCAACAAAATATTGTTTATTTTTGTTCAACCAAGTTCAGCAGACCAGTGCAATTTTTGCCATTAAATGTAGCAATAGCATATTTAGAAATATAGTAGGCCTACATTTTAGAAATTCGGGTAGCCTATAGGTTGGAAGACCTTCTGTAAACTGTTTTTTTAAGTTAAAAAAGGTTTCCAGGGTGACGCGTCAGGCTTGGAATGTGATTCACCACAGCCAAAATAGCGCTGCATGACAGATGTTTATTTCTAAATATTAAAAAACTTGCTTACCATATCGTCAACTTTTTTCTTTTCCGATTCTCAAATATGTGTAAGTGAGTTTGTTTTGTTGTTTAAAAAATCTTTATAAATGATCTTGATCTGTAACGTGAGATGGGCGCCGTGTTTGGGCCGCAGTTCAGAGATTCCTGTCTGTTGGATTTATTACAGTGCGTGAATTCATCAGTTTCACCCGAAATACAAGAAAGTAAGTGGCCGGTGAACTGGGAGTAGAATAGAGTTGACTTTATAGTTACACTGTGTGTCTGATATGAATAAAAACCGTCGGCAAATGTATTTTCCTGGGTTGTTGCTGCTTCCATAGACACCTTGTGTATTTTACAAACTATAAATGTGTTTTGCTATAAATTATATTTAAATGTCTAAAATCTAAAATAAACATTATGTGGTTAAAAACACTGAACAGTTGTGATAGCCTATGACAAGCGCTGAGCGTGTCCGTCTTTGGCTCAGCCAGCCACAGTTTGAATCTGGCGGTGATGTCACTTCACTGTACATTCGCTCCTCAGTGCTCAGCTGCTGCAGAGCGGGCCGAAATCACAATTGCTGATGAGATATAGGAAAATATCTAGTGGAAAATGAGAATGTTATTCATCCAGTGAGAAACATTCCGTGGTGCAAAAATAAGCGATTAAAATCAGTTATCGCGTTAATTAATTAATCTTAATTAACGCGTTAAAGTCCCGGCCCTAATGATAACGCATAAGCAAGATAACACAGCCTGTATTGTTGTTAATTCTACCGGAAGTTAATTTTGAGCCACACAAGTTTTTGCTGTTGAAACAGTCTATATAAAAATATAAAATACTCACATCAGTGTGTTGAGTTTACAGTGTTTATCCTGCAGTAGAGCAGCGATCTGATTCACTCGTGTGTCTCCTAGTTCACGTCCACTCAGATTCAGCTCTCTCTGGAGTAACGGGTTTTTACCCACAACACTATTCACATACTGACAGGCTTTATCTGCAGCAGGACCCAAAAACCTGCAGAAGAGAAGATGAATCAAGTTGAATTCAAATCACTACTAAACATTGCTTAATAAAATCAACATAGATTTCTGATGGAAAAAAGTGTTATTTCTTGAATTTATTTTGACCCAACAGACAGTATTTAGTGAAATAATATTTATATAAATAATTAAAGGTAGGGTTAGGGTAGGCGGGATTTTTCTAAAAAACTTTTTCCCAAATTTGTTTAACCCTCTTGGGTCTAAGGGGTTTTTGGGGTCCTTGAGATGTTTTGACATGCCCTGACATTTGTGCTTTTTTCAGTTGCTTATAAACATATTAATGGCAAAGGTGCAATTACACTCTATTTAGCACAAACATGGCTACCATAATATGTGAGCAACATGTATGTATATGTTTGTAGTTTTAAGAGAATAATGTTTATGCGTGGTTATTGAAAAAACTACACTGTAACTGATTTCTGTAATTTGAACAGTATTTTACTGTAATATGTACTGTAAGATACTGTAAAATGTTTATACAGTATGTTACTGTAAACAGCAAAGGATTATGGGAAAATATATGGTCACTACTGTAATTCTTCTCTACTGTAAAGTAAATTTACAGTAGTGAACTTGCCCGCGAAAAACTGACCAATGGCAAGAAAGATTTCTTTTGATTTTTTTTGACTGTATGGTTGAAGTGGCAGTTAATGTGAACAAAAGATGTAGCCTATACCGATAACTCCAAAAAGGTTAGTATATTATTTCTATTTTATGTAAAACAAACATTTGCAAAATGTTTTCATTTATGTTAACAGCAAACTAACATGATTTGTCTTTTTGTTTTCGTCGGAATGGTTTTGGTGCCTTTTTTTTCCTGACTGTCGGCCGGATCTCCGTCACGGTGATAATATTAACTGGTAAGTAAGCTAAGTTCACCTATATTATCCGAAATATTCTTTAGTTAAAACGATAACAATAACGTTTGTGTATTCATTGCCTCTTTAACGTAAGCTCGCCAGGCGGAGTCGTCGGTTAGGCTAACTTAACGTTAACCTCAACGAACTAACGTGTCGTGAAATACTGAGGTAAAGTGAGATAGACAAAACCCTTGTTTAAGTGAGGTTTTTAAACAGTATTTCCAAGTATATGCTTTGATTTATTTTCAGGTTTGTGATCTGTAATGTCTGCAGTCTGCAACGATGGAGGTGTGTGTTGGAGCCTTTTCATTGCCGTCATAACGGTGATAACATCAACTGGTAGGTTAACTTCACCTAAATAAGCCTAAGTAAACTTATTAAACAGAGAAAAATAATAACTTTTGTATGTTCCGTCCCCTATTTATCACAACTTAGCTAGTTAGGCAGATGTAACAACGTTAACAGTGAGCTAACGTGAAAAAATAAGTGAAAGGAATAGTGCACCTCAAAAAGAAATTCTGTTACTTGCCCACAAGTTTTTCTAAACCTGCATGAAATTCTTTCTTCTGAACATAAAAGGAGATATTTTGAAGAATGTTGGTAATGGAACAGTTTGCTGGATGTAGCTATGTATGGATGTAAAAAAAAAAATACTATGGATGTCAATGGGGACCAGAAACTGTTTGGTTACTCATGTTTTTTTAAATATCTTCTTTTGTATACAGCACAATAAATAAATTAATACAGGTTATGAACAAGTTGAGGCTGAGTAAATGGTGACAATTACAATTTTTTAAGTAAACTAACCCTTTAAGCGACACCATTGTTAATTACATATTTTGTTTTATTTTCAAGTTTGTAGTCTGAATCATGTCTGCAATGTCGGAGGTGTGTTTTGGAGTCTTTTCTTGTGATTGCCATCGTAATGGTGATGATTTCTACAGGTGAGTAAGATGACATCAACTAAATTAGCTGAAGTATGCGTTAGTTAAGCAGGCAAACATATTATAATGTAACTGCCGATGAAACCAACGGAAGGGGAGAAAACGGGTTTACCAGGCAGCAGAGTTAAAGTGCTTGTAAATAATCATCCATCAGTTTCTGTTCTTTATTTTGAATTTGCAGAAGCCATTCCCTCCGGACTGTACATCACTGCTGACACTCTCCACTAATACACAGAATAGGTTGACGTTTGAGGAGGAGGAGGAGGAGGAGGAGGAGGAGGAGGAAAGAGTTAGCAATTTACCATTATCAATATAGCAAAATTTTGCTAACTAATATTTTAAAATGTTGTTTAATTTATTAAAAACTATAAACACCATACAACATCATATCTAACATCATCTTTACCCCTCATGTTGTTGTTGGTAGTTGTAAGTTTGGTTATTGTATATTATTTCTGTGAACTATAATAACACTAAAAAGGCTGCTGTGACTTTGTCTGTTTCAGGAGAGTCTGTTCTCTAAGCAAAAATATGGATGCTGACTATGAAGGGCAGAATCATCATCCAGTTACAACAGCTAACAGACTCTTCTTCAGCATTAGCTGTCCATTTTGTCGAATGCAGAATTAGGTAACCCAAAATATATATATATATTTTACATTACATTTATGCATTTGGCAGACACTTTTATCCAAAGCAACTTACATTGTATTTAAGTTTAAAGGAACACACTACCGTTTTTTGAAATAGAGGTTTTTCACTGTCTCCCCTATATTTAGATAAGTGGGCAAACACATTTTTGTCTCAGTGCATGCATTGTCTTATGGTGCGTTCACACCAAACGCGAATAGAACGTCTGGTGCGAGTGATTTAAATGTTAAGTCAATGTAAAGACGCAATTACGCACGTCTAGAGGTCAATCAACATCAGCCATCTTGCAAACAGACAACCAGCGGACGCACGTCAATTTCGCTTCAAACGCTTGCTTTTTATGCGTGTCAATTTTGCAACTTTGGACGCGCGAATAGATTCAAAATGTTCAAGCGTCCAACAAGACGTGGTACACGAGAATTTGACGCTCTATTTGCGTTTGGCAGCGCCGCTGGATAGCATGTCCGGATAGCATGTCCTGAGTAAAAGTGACCCCCCCCAAAAAAAACCCCAACTAATTACTTATTGTGGCCTGCGTATTCACAACGAGTAAAAATAGCAATGCAGATTAAAGGAACACGCCAACTTTTGGGGACTTTAGCTTATTCACCGTAGCCCCCAGAGTGAGATCCATACATACCTTTTTCATCTATGTGTGTGCCGTAACTCTGTCTGACGCACACACCACTAGCCTACAGTAGCTTAGCCCAAAGACTGGATGTAAATAGCTCCAGCTAGCATACTAATCCCAATAAGTGACAAAATAACACCAACATTTTCCTATTTACATGTTGTGATTTGTATAGTCACAGCCTGTACAAATAACAAGGTCATATGAGACACAGCCATCTTTTAACCATATAAATACTGGGAAATATATTCTCAGAAGGCGAAGCACTGCTACTTGGGCGGAATGATTACCGCTACTCTGAGCAAACTCTCTGCTCCTCACCACGGGGCTTCTCAGGTGCTGCGAGCAAATCACTCCACAGAAGTAGCAGTGCTTTGCCTTCTGAGAATATAGCTCCTAGTATTTATATGGTTAAAAGATGGCTGGGTCTCATGTGACCTTGTTATTTGTACATGCTGTGACTATACAAATCACATCATGTAAATAGGAAAATGTTGGCGTTAATTTGTCACTTATTGGGAGCAGTATACTAGCTGAAGCCATTTACCTCCAGTCTTTGTGCTAAGCTAGGCTAGCGGTGGGTGCGTCAGACAGTTACGGCACGCACGGAGATGAAAAAGGTATGTATGGACTTATCTCACTCTGGGGGATACGGTGAATAAGCTAAAGTCCCAAAAAGTCGGCGTGTTCCTTTAAGACTAGGCGATTTCCTAGGCAGATATTGACTTGGGACTATATTGCGGTGAAGCACTGCTACTTGGGCGCAGAGATATCATGCAACACCTGAAATCCCCCAACTTCCGTCAACATACCGCCATGAATATTAGTTAGCTATTTTTCCTACAGTAGACATAGTGAATGGCGATGAATATGGCGGATTTTGTGAGAGACAAAGAGGATGACTTCTCAAAAAAGTCGAGGACTGCAGGATGGATCAACGCAGAGAAATCCTTGGAAGCTGAGACACAACTGCGGGCACCTCATCTTGATCTGACACATTAAGCCTGGTCATCGATGGCAGTACCTTGTCCCACTCGCCACAGCACAGATACTCTATTTCAGTCGGCATAGGCTGGCATATTCCCCCACACTCACACCACCAGTTCGTGTCGGCTCTCATCCTCACGTCCTCAGGCTGTTGAGCGATCGCAACCTCCTCCTCCTCCTGTCGTTCTATTTCCAAAGTACGCAGCTTCTTTTCTGAAAACTCTGGTTCGTAGAGGTATGGTTCTGGATCTCGACTGTCTGAGAAGTCATCCTCTTCGTCTCTCACAAAATCCGCCATGTTTATCGCCATTCACTATGTCTACTGTAGGAAAAATAGCCAGCTAATATTGATGCCGGTATGTTGATGGAAGTTGGGGGATTTCAGGTGTTGCGTGATATCTCTGCGCCCAAGTAGCAGTGCTTCGCCTGTGCTTCGCCCCAATATATTCCCAAGTCAATATTTGCTTAGGAAATCGCCTAGTCTTAATCTGCATTGCTATTTGTACTCGTTGTGAATACGCAGGCCACAAGAAGTAATTTAGTTTTTTTTTATCACTTTTACTCACAACATGCTATCCGGCAACAAAGGGTTCCATTTATTATGCTAAGCTAAGCTAACGGCGGCACTGCCAGACTAAGACAATGCATGCACTGAGACAGAAATGCATTTGCCTACCTATCTAAATATATGGGAGACGGTGAAAAACCCCTATTTCAAAAAACGGTGGCATGTTCCTATTAAGTTATCCATTCCCAGGAATGTATTGTAAAATACACATATTTTACAATATGTAAACATATCATGCTTTTAAATCGTTCCTTTTTACATATAAATCGTACATTTGTGGTCTATATAAAGCGGAACTGCAATACTTGGGTCTGAATTCCTCATTATTATAGCTCCACAGGCCCCTTTTCTGATATGCATCTGAGAGCAACTCGTTTTGGTGCGGTCTCTTTAAATGTAAAAGAGAAATATCGCAATGGTGTGTTACTGTATTTACAGTAACTTCTCCATCCATGCCCACTACTACAATACTGCATGTTTTACAACGACTATTTAACAAAATAAAAGTTGCTGATAACTTCTAGATGTGAAATACAAATAGTGAGTAAATGTGTTTGTGGCACAGACGCGGATCAGTTGCACACTGCAAACGCAGCATATGTGAAAGCACTATAGCGTGTGCTGCTCCTGAACCGCATACGCACCGCATACGGAGTATGTGTGAAACAGGCGTAATACTGCTACAGACGTGTAATTAAAAATAAAAAAAATAAAGACAAAGGTACTGCTAAACCATGACCACCATGTGTTTTAAGAAAGTAAAGTACTTTATCTTTATTAACGTTATTTACAGCTTACCGAAGTGCTCTGTTCGTCGTCTCCAAAGATAGAAGGAATTGAACCCTCAATCAGACGAAGTCTATCGGCAAATCCTTCTTTATACTGGTGGAGGTTGCTGAAGTAGTTATCCTTGAAGCGTCTCGCGCACACAAAAATGACTTTACCCACAGATGTGGGTACATTTCCGTGAAAAATAAAACTCAACCAGGCACTTCGAAGAGGTTCTGATGCTGGGAGACGGTGTAATGAAGCGTGTGGGTTACTACATCCAACAACCGAACATTTTGACTTGCCCTCTTGTAACTTATGCATCCTTGAGCTTGGACTACAAAATCGCAGGGAGAAATATAAATGGCGGATTGCTCAAAGTGTTGGGCCGGGAGTCGATGTCCTTATTTGGCAGTTCCGCTGCACATACTGTGACTTAATTGTTAAAAAAAACGTCATAGAGAATAGAAAAATCCGAACAGGTTGCAAAATATGTCCAAAACAGAATATAAAGATATCAAAGAAGCACCTGAAGAGACTAATTTAAACTTTTCTGTTCTTATAAACACTCCAAATATACAACAAAATGCATTTAAGGGCTAAAAAAGGTGATTTAGCATGATATGTCCCCTTTAAATGATTTGAATGTAATGGATTATGAGGTAATTATGTACCATCCCTGTAGATGCATTCAGAATCAGATGTTTTGCTTTTATCAACATAAAAGTACATGCAGCATCAAGTTTGAGAGTTAGGGCAAATTCTGACAACACCGATCTCAAAATGTATGTATTTTTTCCCCCTTTGTGCTTGCAGGTTCATTCTGAGAATCAACCCTGATGGCACCAAACACTAAAGGCACAGAGCAGATGGAAATCTGGAAGGATCCAAAATTACTGAAATATAACAACACAAAATGACTTTTACTGTATTTTATTTTTTTAAGGCCTGTTTTGGTTTTCAGTGTGTGTACGTTTTTGCCATGCTACAGATACAAATGGTCTGCAGGAGATTAGTTCAATGGACTTTGGTGATTTTGCCTTTTTTTCCAGCTATTGAGGTCAAGATTTGTAATTTGTACTTCTAAAAACAAAATGTTTAATGATTAAAAAGAATATTATAAGGACAAATGTTCATGTGTTGTTGTAATTTTTGGCAGTGGGGTAAACCTCAATACTAATACTGTAAATGAAAATACGGTAATATTACTGTAAATCCAAATACAGTAAATGGCTGTATACTGTAAGTGAAAATACAGTAAAGGTACAGTATACTGTAAGGGAAAATACAGTAAAGGTCCAGTATACTGTAAGTGAAAATACAGTAATAATACTGTAAAACATTTTACAGTAAATTACTGGCATCCAGCTGCCAGTAAGTTACTGTAAAATTTACAGCAATCTCTTTACAGTGTACGAATTAAAGTTTCTGAAATAAGGCCACAAATACATACTAAATATGTGTCCACAATACTTTTGACTAATGGATGTTGTTGACTAGAGTTTTTGCTTCAAAATGATCTGAAAATCATCCTGCCTAATCATTCAAGTTAGAGTTGGAAACATCTTGAAATAAGTCTTTTTCCACAAATTTTTTATACATGCAAATTTTTACATTTCTAATTCTAATTACAAATTAAAACATTTCTAGTAACTATGCAGTTAATTCTCGTACTGTATTTTCAGAAAGTTTTGGAATATATCCTCTCCCCAAATGTGTCACTAATAAAAAAAACAATAATAAATAATATAATGAGAAGGCTTATATTGACCTATTAAGATTTTTTTACATCTACCTTGTAAATATACAGTATGTTTCGCTATTTTACTAAAGGCATACTATGCAGGAATTTTACCTTAATATAACAGCTTCAAAGTAATTTCGGTGGTAAACAAACTCATAATAGGGCGAATCATCCTGGTAGTAAAGCTTGGGGGGGTCGCCGCTGGAAATACCAGCAATGCAAGTCTGAGAGGGGCGCCCCTGACAAATCTCGCGAGAATCGCGACTTGCTTTACGGCAACGAAGTCACACACAACAACAACATATGAAGCACGAAGACACTTGTGCTTATTTCAGATGATGGAAAAAGCAAAGAAAACGCGGTAGGAAGAAAGTAGGAAAAGGAAGGCTTTCACTCGTTGGCGCAAGTTAAAAAGTAGCAATGGATGCAACAGTGATGCTGACCTGGCGATCTTGTTGATGGACTAGTAAGTAAATATCTTACTTGTAAACTTGTTTGCGTTCTATGTTGTATGTTGTTGCGCAACTTGCCCTTGCTTGGAGTATGTCATTGTTTTTATGATGCTGTTCATTCATTCATTGGTGATAATTAGACCAGTCCAATAATTTCCACATATGTTTAGCTAGATTTCGATTATCATATTTTGCGTTATATATGTTTTATTGCCTAGCTTGCCGCACAACGCTGTTGACGTTGATTCCTGCAATTATCATGAGAACAGTTGTCAATATCTCACATAATTATCTAGTGTAAACGAGCACAATTTGCAAACTATTATGATAAATTGCAATAATCATGTCTAATGACATCATAACGGCCAATGTTATGAAATAATGCGACGTACATTTAACTTTATTGATGTCATCAGGCATTTTGTAATGTTTACATTACAATCAAAAAACATAAATTAAATTATACATTAATACGGGTAAATAAAAATAGCATCATGCAACGTTCATCTGTTAGGACAAATTAGTTTGAATAAATGAGTAGACACTGATTAGCAAGACCTAGCAGTGAATGTGCTTTCCATTAAATTAATCACACACACAGTAAACGAATCCTTAACAAAACAAAAAAAAAAAAGTTTTAAAAAAGTTTTCTGTTTTAAAAGTAGACATGTCTGTCTGTGAGAGAGGCTACCTTATACGCTGAGTTTCGTTCATTTATGAGACGAGCTCCAGTTCACGCGCCGTCGCCTCCGTTTCGTGATTATCTACCGTTTGCTATATTTAATTATTATTTATTAAATCCAGGCAATTGGTTGATGAAACATTGATTAAAATTAAGATACAATTAATACACAACGAAATTCACTTTAAAGAAAGGTTTTGTGCTTTCTGTCTCTGTGAAAGTTTTAAGCATCTTTTAGTGCCGCTTTCACAGTGGTCACGTCTGTAACATTGTTTTTTCCTCATATGGGAACTGAAATGAATATCAGTTCATGGTTTGTGTGTGTAGGCTATTAGAGAGAAAGAGAAAATGCCAGTATTTCATTGAGACTTGAGATTAAATAAACTGCTTAAGTATTGTAGATCTTGTAGTATTAATTTTCACATGCAGTTACACATTGTCGGTTAAAAACAAGAAAGTGGCTGGTAAAAACATTGAGTGGCTGGTAGATTTTGAAATCCACCAGTCACAGTGGCCGGTGGACAAAAAAGTTAATTTCCATCCCTGCTACCGAACAGGTACCGGTGTACAGGGTGGGGGGTGTATTTACGACAGTGCAAGTATTGCACAGCGACTCTGGGGGTCGTTGTTTGACAAAAACACAATTTCTGCATAGTATACCTTTTAAAAAGTGTTCACATGTAAATCAACAACAATTACAATTTTAACAATATTTCAAGTGTAATCTTTGGGTTTTTTTTAAGTATAGTCTACATTTTATCATACATATTTCAAAGTTAAGGATTCATTCGTTTGATATAGCCTACATTGGAACAAACACTATAATAACAACATCTTAGGTGATGAGTGTTACGATGTGGTTTTGTGTCCTGTCATGTCCTTTGGTTCCCTGTCTTGTCTGTTAGTGTTCCCAGGTGTTTCTTATTTCCCACGCCCCCTTGTTTAGCTTGTTTGTCCCTGATTATTTAAGCCCTGTGTTTCAGTCTTGTCTTTGTGAGTTCTTGTTTAATGTTAGATGGTTAACGTGAGTGTTGGTTGTTCTTTGTCTTTGAATCCTGAGTGCTGTTCCTGTCTTTGAATCCTGAGTCCTGTTTAAGTTTATAGTCTGCTAAATAAAGCGTGTGCTGCACTTGGATCAAGCCTCATCTCTATTTCAACCGCACCTCGTTCCAATGAGTTTATTTTTGACAAAACATACTATATATTTAACATATGAGCAGAAACTGGCTAACTAAAAACTTTATAATCTATCCAAAACTAGTCAACGAAATGTTGTCTTTCATATTTCGTCTGAAACATAGTAAACAACAGTGCGCATCCATGCCGTTCATTCATTCACACACAGACACGCGATTCATATTAAAACAGTATTTTTTTGCGGTTTACAGACACTATATCGCGATTAGAACAAAGCACTTAAGAATAAAACACTTACTATGACTGTAGAGTGTCGAGTAATACACATGCAGTTTGTGTGAGTGTAGACACTAGACGGGTTTTTATTTATGTTACCCGCTTCATCCAAGAGGGGTCGCCACAGTGAGGTTAACATCAACACTGATATTTAAAGTGATCATGCCACAACTCTACATCCCCTATCTTCCAGATAGGACATAAATAAACTTAACACAGCCCACACAACAAAACTGGAACAAAACACGTACTGAAATTATCTTATTATCAGGCCACCTACCACAGAACAAAAGGTGAAACAAAACATTAAAAGTATGGTGCAAACAAAGTTGGTTCAGTTAACGAGGGACACCTAGTTCTAATTTCCATATCTTGATTTTAGTTTAGTTTTTTAGCCAAGTACTGACATAGTCCTGATAACGCTGATTGGGTTGGCTAACTCTGCCTGCTCGAGTCACCACCAACTGTCTCTCAGATGAGTCAGCTATATTGACCACTGGTGTGATACTAGGAGGTGTAGGTGGTGGGTTGGCATTTTGGGCAGTTTCTCTATCAGGTACTGGTAGTGTTGTAGTTCTCGAGACCGGTCTAGACCACTTTTTGATGGTCTCGGTCTCGTCTCGGACTCGACCGCATTTGGTCTCGGTCTTGTCTCGGTCTCGGACATTGAGGTCTCGCGATTTTTTTTCAAGACCAGTCAAGACCAACTGTGGAAATATCACTAAATTGCCAGTATATTGTCTAATTTTTTTGTTAACATCCTTGCTTTTATTGGATGTAAAACGATCGATGAGTAATGTAGACGGACAGAGAGAGTAATGCAGACAGAGAGAGAGAGAGAGAGAGAGAGAGAGAGAGAGAGAGAGAGAGCGCCCAGGTCACGCGCGCGCACTCTTTCTCTTCTGAGCCAGGCGAAAGTAACAAGGGTTCATCGTCTCCTAAGCACTGTCTTGCATGGCAGATGGCACATATTAATAAAAATAAATCGACGCGATGGTAAAAGGTCGGAAGACCATAGTTTCATGTGGAGCATTCGGATATTTTTTCCTGAATTACCGCTGGTTGTGAATTGTGCTAAAATACGTTTAAAAAAGGATTGTTGTAGGTTTAAAAACAACATAACTTTATGTATTGTTTTTAAAAGGCAGAGAAAAGTGAAGACTTTACTGATGAACAATGAATAATTGTTTTGCATTTTGTACTAATGATGGAAGTCACCCAGGAGTATTGAATAAAGATGCTTACGTTTATTTAAACTTTGAGTGTTTAAAATCTAGGCTATGTATTTTTATGGGAATGTGGATCTTTCAGATCAATTTGAGAAGCTCTTTTGATTATGTTTCACAATTTTTTGTGTCATGTAGTGTGGGGCGCTGGTCTTGGTCTTGGTCTCGCCCTCCCTCTGTCTTGGTTTCGACTTGGTCTCGGCCCCTAAAAGTCTTGGTCTTGTCTCGGCCCCTAAAAGTCTTGGTCTTGTCTCGGTCTCGATACACTCTGGTCTTGGTCTTGTCTTGGTCTTGGGTTAGGTGGTCTTGACTACAACACTAGGTACTGGTGAGGTGGACCTCACTGGCACGTCCTCCTCAACCTGGAGGAGATGTCGCCTGTTCCTGATATATTTCTTTCCTTGTGATGCTATTACGTAGCTATTAGGCTGCTGAGCTGGGCCTTCCACTCTTGCCACCCGATCAAAACCACGTTCAGTGTGCACTCTGACTGTTTGACCTGGTCTTAGTGCAGAGAGGCGGTGAGCACTGCGGTCATGATATACTTTTCCCCTCATTCTGTGTTTGGAGATGGCAGCAGCCACATTGACTTGGATAGCAGGCATGAGCATAGCAGGCCTGAGCATGTCTGTGGTTGCTGGCAGGAAGGTCCTGGTTTGCCTGGACATGAGGCGCTGAGCAGAGGAAGGGAGCCCATCACGAGGAATGTTGCGAGTGTGTAGAATGGCTGCTTGGACTCTGAATTTGCACTTGTCAGGATTGAGCTTTAGGTTGCTGGCACGGATCCTGTTCAAAACATGTGTTAGGCGTTCATCATGTTCTAGTAATGTACGTCCCCAGATGAGTATGTCATCGACCACGATCTCGCAAGATTGTCCCACAAATAGCTGTTCCATCACATTTTGGAAGACCTCGCTGCCTGTGCATATGCCGTATGGCATTCTCAGGAACCTATATCGGCCATGAGGTGACATGAATGTTGTGAGCTTGGAGGATGCGCGGTCAAGGGGTATTTGCCAAAACCCACAATTGGCATCTAAGATGCTAAATATTTTTGCACCAGGCATATCTGCAATGATTTGGTCAATTGATTTGAGCGGATGGCGGGGTCTGAGGAGGGCCCGGTTTAGATGCACTGGGTCGATGCAAAGTCGCACTGTTCCATCTTATTGTGGAATAAAGCACATATTGTGGGGGCAACAGTGTCATCTAGTCTCATATGATACATCACAGGCAATTTACCTATGACATTAGTGTCAAAAAGGTCTTTGTACTCCAGTACTTCTGGAGCTTCTTGTTGCAGCATGTGGACGTCAGGTCCGAGATGTATGAGACCAATAGCAATACTGTCTTGTAGTCCCAGTATGGGTTTTACATCCCTATTGACCACATGAAACTTGAACTGTCCCTGTGTACAATGCAGTGTTACAGTGCCATCAGTTTTGATTGACTCCCCTCCATAAGCCACTAGATTGACCTTTTCATTTGGATCCACATGCACTGTGTGGTCAACTGCATGCAGCAGTTTTCTGGGCAGCACATTATATTTGGCACCAGTGTCCACTTTTACCTTCAGTTGTCCATTTCCGTTCTTCATTGCGAGCGTGGCGAAGATTTCCCCCTTCTGTGTGGGTGTGAGTATTGTATCACAGTAGAAAGTATCAACCACTTGATTGTCTGGTTCAGTGATCAATTCATTTACCCATTTTTCTTCTTCTGTATGGAGTGGTGGTTTTGGGGCGAACTGTGGCCTGCGCTGGTGCAGAGCGACAACACCTAGCAAAGTGATACATTTTTCCACAATTATTGCATGTCTTATTGAGAGCAAAGCATTTGCTGCGGTCAGGTGAGTGTTGGCCATTACAATTGCCACAGCGATCCTTCTGAATTGAGCACACTTCAGCTTCCTTATGAAGTTCCTTAGAGGAACTGGTTCTGGTTCTCTGGTTCTTCGTGACTTTCCCCCTCTCCATAAACAAAGGATTCCGACTTTTCAACAGCCTCCGGGCCGGCTAGGTTCAGTAGCGTGTAGGCTTGAACTTTCTTAGATTTATCCGACAGTCCTGCGTTGCAGTAGATTATCCATTCTTTTTAAAATTTCCGCCAGTTGTCGGCAATGTTGCCGTCAAAAACTAGTGGATCGATACGACGGGGTCCTTGAGCCATTATCAGACACATCTGACACCATGTAGAGTGTCAAGTAATACACATGCAGTTTGTGTGAGTGTAGACACTAGACTGTTTTTTATTTATGTTACCCGCTTCATCCAACAGGGGTCGCCACAGTGACGTTAACATCAACACTGATATTTAAAGTGATCATGCCACAACTCTACAATGACAATCCTTGCTGGATCCGTTGCTCCTCGACCTGAAATTAAACCAGCACTTCTGAGGTAAATTCCCCAGGATTATTCCTCACAGCCTCGCAAACCGACATAGTACATTAATCTGATTAAACTTGGTGTTTTTTATCGAGCTGATATGGGGGCGTTGACACGTGTCCATGTATTGCCTCAGATCATTTGTGTTTGAAAAGCACGCTCTCCGTGGGCGTGGTCACATTAAGGATAATTAGCTTTAACGAGAATGACTGACATCTCTCTCTTTTTATATAGATTAAATAAACAGAGAATATTTGTTTTAGTTTTGAATTAGATAATTTAAAAGTACACACTTAAATGATTATAAAGATATATTGCTCATGCCTGGGTGAATAGTATTCGCTGAGTTTTGTTTAAGTTTAGAGATGTGCACCAGAAAAAAGTTCACGGAGATGGAGAGGCAGAAAGCACACCCTGTTTATTTTCTTTATTTTACAAAAGCACAATGTTTTATTTCGATTGTAAGTGGACACATAAAAAAGTAGACATTCAACAGTTTATTTTTTCATATTTCTTAAGTCTTTATGACCAAAAATGACAGTATTTTAAATCTGTTTTGCTGCTATGTGAAAAAAATCGTGCAAAACGCGCCGGCGCATTTGCCGACCCCAGAGGGTTAAACTGTCTATATATACCAATACATAATTAAAATGTAAGTACTCTGAAAAAGAAAGTATAAAAATCGAGTGCCTGTAGTCCTCTCAGTGCTGCAATAAACACAGCTACTTATTCCATTCGGAACGAATGAAATGATGGCTGGGCGACTGTCACTCTCCCTCGCTACCATGGCTACCACCCCTGCTGCTACAGGAGCTGCCCACATGCGCGCACCCGTTTGATTCGATGAGGGGGAGAGGCACGGAAGCTAAGAAGAATCACAATTATGGCAGAGAAAGAGCAGTCAAAATTCCCAGTACCTGCATATACAGTCAGCAAAGGCAAACCGGGCAAAAAAAGGAAGACACTATTTGAAAAGGCTATGACCAAAAAGTCTTTGGATAAAGCAAGAAGTCAGACGAGAGTCAATATCAGCAGGGCTTTCCAGCGGTGACGACAACTGAGGGACCTCAAGGGGCTGAAAAGTGACGCCAACAGTGCTTTCATCGTGGAAGCTCTTACATGCAAAACACCGTATATGTTATGAATCTTACACGAAATTGACCTTCATCACAGTGTAACTGATGGTAACGGGAAAAACGTGTATCAATGAAACCAGTTTTTAGCTTTGCCTTATGTTACTAGCTTGCAGAGGTGGGTAGAGTATCCAAAAACTGTACTCAAGTAAAAGTACAAGTACTTATAGAAATATTTACTCAAAGTAAAAGTAAAAGTAATAATCTTAATAGTTACTTGAGTAAGAGTAAAAAAGTATCCAATGAAAAAACTACTCAAGTAGTTAGTTACTAGTTACTTTGGATCACATAGGCCTATATATACATATATATATATATATAAAACATTATATTATTTAGATATTTTTCATTTAAATGACTATTATTATCATAATTAGATAAGCTATCTTTGCAACAAAAACAGAAGAGACAAGCATTATTTCTGTAAATGTAGCTATATATATGTAGCCCGAAAACCATTGCCTGTCCTTTGGTTTGTATAATAGTTTGGTAACTTATACAACTACATTTGGATTATTAGACAATGTCGGAATAAAGTGACTCTGTGGAGTTTTGCATTCATAGGCATGTAAAGGGAACCATTGACACAGATTAGAAAGAGTTAAAACTCTTCACATGTGCTCGCAGTCATGTCATGCCCGCTACCGAACATCTGAACACAAACAACGATCAAATGCACGTAATCTTCTTCTGTTTGTTCTCCAAAATGTATTTAAATGTATATTTCTGAAATCATCTTTAAACTGGTTAACTGTGTCTAAGGCAGGCAAAGGCATTCGTTTTCAAGTCGAGTTCGCACGCCCCTGTGCAATATACACACACACATTGTGTGTGTACACACATTCATAAACTGGACAATGATATCTTATTTAATGTATATGTCCAAAAAAAGGGGTAATGTCATACTTTGTAGTTGTGCTATCGTGGCGTAATAATCTGTTCGGTTGTAAAATGTATTACCTGAATGAAATGAAATCGAATGTATCGTCCTGTGGAATCATTCATTCACAGACAGCTTACGAAGTAACATACGAAGATGTTCAACAAATAAAGATCTTCATCGCTGGCAAAAAAATATGATGCATTTACAGAATTACTTTCTAGACTGTAGCTACTCTAGGTCCACGGCAACTTCATCAAACGCTCTTTATGTTCTTAAATCTTCCTGTTACGACACCGAGTTGAGTGTGAATTGAAAGCGATTCAGTGCGTGCAGGAAACTGAACGGATCATTCAAACTGATTCGCGAACCGATTTAGACAGATCTGCCCAACTTGTTTGATGACGTCTTTGAACAGAATCGACTCAAAAGAGTGATACATTTGTGAATTGAGCATCGCTCATGCCCAGAAAAAAGATAGAGCGCGCGCTTAGAATAAACTATACGCTTTTAACAACACGTATTACATTAAAATAAAGTAACGAGAGGAACGTCGCCCAACGTAACGAAGTAAAAGTACCGTTTTTTCATTAGAAATGTACTCGAGTTAAAGTAAAAGTACCCACAATTAAATCTACTCTTAAAAGTACAATTTTTCCAAAAAAATACTCAAGTAAATGTAACGAAGTAAATGTACTTCGTTACTACCCACCTCTGCTAGCTTGTTACCGAATCAAACTCAATATATTTTACACTTTACCAGTATCGATATGCTTGATAGTGAGTACTGCCATGTTAGTTGTTTATGTTCATAATGATAAAGTTAGGTATTTTATTACATTTGATTCTGACATGATGTCACTACATGCACTGCGCTCCTCTCTGCTCGGCGCTGGTAAACGCGTCCTCCAGCTGAGCCGCGGTCGGCATGGCGTGTTCATGTGTTTTGGGTGCGTGGCTTTGGAAGGAGCCGAGAAGGGAGGGGGTGGGAGTGAATGGAATAAGTATCTGTGTTTATTGCAGCACTGAGAGGACTACATAAACTCGATTTTAATAGTCTCTTTTTCAGAGTACTTACATTTTAATTATGTATTGGTATATAAAGACAAACTCCCAGAAGAAGGCATGTAGATGGTTAATTTGACCAAGCCATAATAATAAAGGCTTTTTAACTTTTTCAATTGAGAGTGCCTTGGAGTTCTCTTTTTTGATTTTTGGTATATAAAGACAGTTTAAACAAATTTGGGATTTTTTTTATAGAAAAATCCTCCCTACCCTACCTTTAACCTCGATATAATTTTTTATATTATTTTATCACGTCTCACCTCACTTTAAGTTGACACTTTGGATCCAGTAGTAAATCATCGAGCTCCTTCACTCCTGATTGTCCAGGATCATTTCCTGTGAGATCCAGCTCTATCAGGTGTGAAGGGTTTGATCTCAGAGCTGAAGCCAGAGCTTTATAACCTTCTTCTGTGATACTGCAGTCTGACAGTCTAAATAATAAAAGCAATATTTCATTATTAGCATTATACCATTAAGACATTTATAATGTCCAGCACCTCAAAAAGATCAATATGCTTTAAAGTTGTAAAACGCTACTATGTATATTGCGCACCAATGCATTTAACTACTGTGACTACTGTGCCTCCAAATAGTATGTTTACCAACATTTAAAAAAAACAAAAAACATTACAGGCCAGCTTTAAGCTTCACCTTTGATTAATGTTTACATGAACTGAATTCAGACCTGAGTATCTGTAGTGTACACTGTGAATTTCCCAGTAGAGTGGAGACTTGTGTTACTCCAGAGTCTCCTATATTATTCTCACTCAGATCCAACTCGATCAGGTTTGAAGGATTTGAATTAAAAGCAGATGTCAGAGCAGCACAGCCTTCTTCAGTAATACAGATTTGATTAAACCTTTAGAAACAAAGTTAAAAGAAAGAGAACAAAGTGATAATACCCAAATCTAAGCTATGCATACAATTAAACAACTAGTAGCTTGGATACTAGTCTTATTCATCAATATGAGGTTTGAATAAAAATTATAATTTTTTACAGTTCAGTTTAAACTGTAAAAACTGTATCAGTTTCTTTGTATTACATATTTAGATGTACTTACTTCAGCTTTAGCAGTCTGCACTCTATATTTGCAAACAGAGACGAGATGATCTTCATTCCTGAGTCTCTGAGAATACTCCGACTCAGATCCAGCTCTTTCAGATTCGAAGGGTTTGATTTTAAAGCTGAAGCTAGAGCACCACAATCTTCTTCTGTTACCTTGGTGTTATTCAGACTGTATAAAGAGTAAAGTAAGTTTCAGTATTACCTAAGTGAAGAGGTGTCAGATACTAATTTTACTGTTCCTTTTATTACACATACTACTATAAGTGACAATTGATAATGATGATGCCAGTACCCGTGCTGGCTAAATGAGTCGCAATAAGCTATTTTTTCTTGTTGTAAAAAAAAAAAAAAAACTTTCAAAATGATGTATGAATTGTTGGAATCACACAAAAAAAGAAAGAATGAGCTTAGCAAAGTCAATATTAAGAAAAATCAAGTTAAAGTTTTCTGAAGATTACAAAAGAAAATCACCTAGCAACCATACCTTAAAATTCCTGGTAATAAATCTAAATTTGGCACACACCAAATCAAAACCCATTTCTATATGGGTCACTCAACTTCTTTTTCCATTAATTCTTGATACCACAATTATTTGTTTAAATTTAATGAAACATTCATCATCATTTTGTTTAAATCACCATGAGTTTGAAAATCAAATTTCATTGGTTCAGACTCATGCCATGGAGAATTTGCTATGAATATTCACAAATTTGGAATGCTGTGCTTTAAAACGATACCTATCTTGTGCTGAGGGAAAGCGCCAGTCGTCGAGAGGCAAGCAGAGAAAATAAGCATTTTTCATGGACAAAGGAAAAGTTTGAGTTTCCTCTCAGAAATACATACAAATATAGATACTTTTAGATGTTTAATTGCTATTGGAGCATTGGGATCACTAGACGAGGGCTTAATGAACTCATTTTGTGAAAATCTCAAATCATTTTATCGCTTGTTTTGCCTGTAGCTCGCATTCAGACTCATTTTGCCAGCACATTATGACAGAATTTTTATTTTTAAGTGAACTATTCTTTTAAACTTGTCATCATAACAATGATACAACTTACATCAGTGTGTTGAGTTTACAGTGTTTATCCTCCAGTACAGGAACGAGTTTCTTCAATCCCGAGTGTCCCAGTTGACATTTATTCAAATTCAGCTCTCTCATGAGTAACAGGTTTTCACCCAGAACATCAGTCAGATTCTGACACACTTTCTCTGCTTCAGGATTCAAAAACCTGCAGAATGGAAATTGAACCAAATTGAATTCAATTCTCAACTACACTTGATGTAGCATTTGATTTTAATGGAAAAAGTGTGAAATGATTAATCTTGAATTGACTTTTATTGAAATATTTCAGTACTTTCATCAAATTTGCTTGCATATCATTCATTTTGCATTATTTCATCACGTCACCTTATTGTTAGTGTACAGTCTGGTTTCTGTGGTACATTAAGGAGATTCTCGACTCCTGATTGTCCCGGATCATTTCCTGTGAGATCCAGCTCAATCAGGTGTGAAGGGTTTGATCTCAGAGCTGAAGCCAGAGCTTTATAACCTTCTTCACTGATACTGCAGTTAGAGAGTCTACAGAAAAGAGATTGCAATCAAATATTGATCACTGAATATAGAGAAACAAAATGCCCAGTCTTAGCCAAAATAGAGTTAGAGTCTAACATACGTTACAGATTAACTCACCTGAGTTTCTCTAGTTTACAGTTCTCTTTCAGTCCATCAGAGAGCAGCATCACTCCTGAATCCTTAAGATTATTATTGCTCAGGTCAAGATCCTTCAGACTGCTGGAGTCTGAACTGAGAACTGAAGCCAGAGCTGAACAACTTCCCTCTGTTATCGCACACTGGTTAAGTCTGAAAAAAATGTATTAGATTTGTCAATGTATTAGATTTTGATCCAGCTTCACCAGCATGGGAAGCACATTAGCGAAGACAGTTACTAGTGCCTATTGAGGCCAAGGGATTGAGGTTTACTGCACAGCTCTTACTGTTTTGCCTCTGTTACAGTCTCATAACTTGTCTCTCAAACATCTCATGATCGGTAAATACATAGCTAGCTGGATATCACAATCTTTCCAGTTTTTTTATTACTTATCTCTTTTTATTTGAACCTTGCCAAAAAAAATTGCTATGTAATAAATCATGCGTTTTCTACAATATAGAAAAAGCAGAGCAGATAGATCTACAACTAGTAAATAAAACATGTAAGTTCTACGTTTAATGAATTAATTATAGTGACTATTAACTCCCCTTATCTTTCAAACTATTTATCAGTCATTACAATTTATATTAATTAACTGATGGTACTGAAATCCATTAATTTATACACACACTTTGTAAAGTATATATAACTCACACCTTTTGCCTGTTGTCACACAACTTACCTCAGTATCTCCAATTTACACTTTACACTCTTCAGTCCAGAACAGAGATCCATTACTCCTGAACCCTGTAGATTATTATTGTTCATATCCAGCTCTTCCAGATTGTTATCTGATTCGAGAGCTTTAGCCAGACTTGAACAGCTTTTGTCTGTTAAGTTACAATCGTTTAACCTACAAGAAATAATTTAGAATACAAAGAAAAATTAAACACAAACAATGGATTTGCTATACAAATATTTTTTTTAAATCCATTTATTAATTTTAGATGAACGATAAATATACGACAGTGATAAATATAAATATACGACGGAAATGCTCCTCATAGGGCTCTCGGAGCGCGATATAAAGTTAGTTTCCCTTGCACTGTTCTAGAGTCAGCAGTCTAAAAACTATATCAACACCACGATTAGTTTTAAGAGTATAGCTAATCAATGTAACTAAATTTATTAATTCAAAATCACCTACGTGCGTTAATAGCTGCATAGTTATAGCCTACATTATAATGCTTTGACGCGCTACCACAGCGTAACCCTAAGGGAACATCTGCCAATTCCTTCAAGTTGTTTAAACGTATAATTTAATTAAAATTACTTTTAACATTCAAAAACATACATGTTCAAAATCCAAAGCTTGATTATATTGTTAGTACACTGACTTACTACAGCTGACTTTTTGTCCAATACCTCCCTTCATATAGCCTACAGTAAAGAAATATATATAAGTTATTTTTTCTTTTATCAGGTTTCAAAGGTTGTAGTTCCTATTAACCAGACTGACTTAAAACAGGTGAAATTGTGCCAATAGCTCCCTGCATGCACAGTACACAAATTTGTTTTTTATAGAAACATTAGGCCTACTGTAATGTCCCAAAGTGTTAAGTTCCTAGTGACCTGGCTGACTTATTACTGGTGAAATTGTGTCAATGCCTTCCTGTAATTCTGCAATTCACCAAATGTTTTTTATTTTTATTCATAAAATTATATTATAATAAATTATACGTTTTAACCACTTGGTGGAATTGCCAGACGTTGCCTTAAGGATCATGCGCTGTGGTAGCGCGTCTAAGCATTCTCGAGTATACGCTTAATGTAGGTGATTTTGAAGTATATTTTATGTCGATTTACAATGGTTACATACTGTTAAAACTAATTATGGTATTGATATATTAAGACTGCTAACTCTATAACAATGGCAAGGAAAACTAGCTTTATCGAGCCCATGGTCGGGAGCATTTCCGTTGTGTTGTGGCTTTATTTCGTTGTGTTGTACATTTTCCGTTGTGTTGTGGCTTATTTCCGTTGTGTTGTGGCTTATTTCCGTTGTGTTGTACATTTTCCGTTGTGTTGTGGCTTAATTTCGTTGTGTTGTGGCTTAAGTTCGTTGTGTTGTGAACTTATGTTTGCTTTTTAAATTCCGTTGTGTTGTGCACTACTGGGCCACCGTAGTTATAGTTAACCATAACAATTGTAAATGAATGTGGTTAAATAACATTTGTTGTGTAGCGCACAGACTCTTTATAATCGTTTATTAAATTGCTGTTTTAATTTGCATCGGCATTCATAGGGTTAATGCGGGGAGTTCTAAAGCCAGGACGAGGAACTAGAGAGCAGAGTTAAGCTGGTTCACCTGTGTTATATTTGTTCTGCATTACGATTAAAAGTTCAGAAACAGAGCCTAATTTGTCTGTCGTTCTTCATACACTGCAATATACTTATATCTGATATCTACTATATATGATAGATTATATATCTGATTAGTTATTACTTATGGAAGTTTTTGATAAATGTATTTTCTTTGAATTATATTTTAATCTTTAAATCATATGTTTTCAAACTGGCTCCTGGAGGACCAGTGTCCTGCAGAGTTTAGCTCCAACCTTAATTATCACATCTGAACCAGATAATCAAGCTCTTCAGGGTTACTTGAAAATCACAAGATGAAGCAGGTTGAATATAAACTTTGTAGGGCAGTGGGCCTTCAGGGCCGGGTTGAAGACCTCTGGTTTAAATTACTTACAGAGCTCTTTTGGACATTTTTACAACTTCCAATAGTCTAAAGAAACACTCGTCTGATTTCTTGAATTTCTGAAGTTCAAACTCCTCCAGCTCTTTCTCTGATGTCAACAACACAAAGGCCACAGCAGACCACTGGGCAGGTGAAAGATCAGCAGATGACAGACTTCCTTCTCTAAAGTGGGTCTGAATCTCTTTCACCAGAGTTTGATCATTCAGTTCATTCAGACAGTAGAACAGATTGATGGATCTCTCTGGAGACAGATTATCTTCTAATTTCTGCTTAATGTACTGCACTATCTCCTTGTACTTCTTGTCATTGTCTTCTTGCTGTGTCAACAGTCCTCGTAAGAGTGGACGATTGGTCGGAAGTGACAGACCGAGAAGGAAGCGAAGGAAAAGGTCCAGGTGTCCAGTTTCACTCTCGAGTGCCTTGTCCACTGCAGTCTTGAGCAAATAAATCATGGCTTCATTTTTGTTTTCCTGTTCTGCAGACTCTTGATTGAACACACTTTTCTTGTTTATGTCTAGAAACAGATGTGCATAAAGGGCTGCAATAAACTCTTGAATGCTCAAGTGAACAAAGCAGTATGTGGTACCAAGAATGATCCCTCTTTCCTCCTTGAAGATCTGGGTACACATGCCTGAATACTCTGATGCTTTAGAGACATCAATATCACATGATTCCAGGTCTGTCTCATAGAAGAGCAGGTTGTTTCTTTCCAGCTGATGAAATGCCAGTTTCCCCAATGAAAGGATGGCGTCTTTATCCCAGGAAACATCTGGTGCGTATTCTCCATCATACTTTCGTCTGCTCTGCTGGATCTGAAAGCGTAGAAAGTGTGTGTACATTTGTGTCAGAGACTTGGGAGTGTCTTCAGTATTTGATTCCTGCAGTGTTTTAGCTGCATCATCAGACTGATTATCATTATTTCTTTTCTCTTCCAAAATGTTCTGAAGAACAGTGGCTGAAATCCAGCAGAAGACTGGGATGTAGCACATGATAAAGAGACTCTTTGATTGTTTAACATTGTCAATGATTTCATTGGCCAGATCCACATTCGTGAATCTTTTTCTGAAGTATTCCTCCTTCTTTTGTGCATTATTGAATCCTTGTACTTCTGTCACGCGGTCGATACAGTCAGGAGGAATCTTACTGGCAGCTGCTGGTCTGGTGGTGATCCAGATGAGAGCAGAAGGAACCAGATTTCCCTTGATGAGGTTCGTCAGGAGAACATCCAGAGAGGCCGGTGACGATACATCACGCCACGGCTCATTACCATCAAAGTTTAGAGGAAGGCGACATTCATCCAATCCATCAAGGATGAACAGGACTTTGAATTTATCGTTTCTTGCCAGGTTCAGTCCTTTTATCTCTGGGAAAAACTGACTTATAAGACTTGTTAAGCTTACTTTTTCTTTCTCCTTTAAGTTCATCTCTCGAAATGCAAGAGGAAATATGAAAGTAATATCCTGATTTTCTTTTCCTTCAGCCCAATCCACAATAAATTTTTGCACAGACATGGATTTTCCGATGCCAGCAACTCCTTTTGTCAGTACAGTTCTGATCTCCTTGTCTTGTTCAGGAGCAAACACATTTTTGCATTCAACTGGTATCTCTTGTGATTCTTGCCGCCTGGCAGCAGCCTGAATCTGTGTTACTTCATGTTCTTTATTGACTTGTTTACTAGCACCCTGAGTCATATAGAGATCTGTGTAGATGTTATTCAGAAGCTTGGAGTCACCGTGTTTTGCAATTCCTTCAGATACAGATTGATGCCTGTTCTTCAGGTTTGATTTTAGCGGTCGCTGATGAATGAGGACCAGCTCATCTAACACACAAATGATAATAAAAAACAGATATGCATAATTTTTTTTCTTGTACATTTTATAATTGACAATGACAGATTGTTATGCCCATTAAACTCTTACCTTGTAGAGCATCTGCGGCCTCAACTTGCTTCATATCTCTCAGGAAGTAGAGTGCCATATCAAGAGCTGCTTCTTTAATATCACGCATTTCCTCTATAAAGTCCTGCACAAAGTATTGTGTGTTCTCTCTTTTTAGTATTTTCTTAAACTTTTCCAGCTCATTCTTCAGAAATATGATTATTGTGTTCTCAAGATCCTGAAAACAAAGCAGGAAAAAATAAGGGTCATACCAAAAAAGTAACCAAATCCTATACCCTTTGTCATATACATTTAAAACATGTTTAAAATTTAAACAATTTAGTTGTAGTAACATTACAAACAAGCAACAGTAAAATGCACTCATTTAGTTTGACAATATTGACCATACGTAAGGTAAAGTGGTGGTGAATACAAAAACACAAACAGCAGGCCCGATTCCAGAATCAAATCAATTCACTGGGTGCTTCTGAAATTATTGAGGCTATTCTGTTAAAGTGCAGATGAAGGCTGAGCAACCATAGCAGAGACTACAGAGGGACATTTAAGATTATATTAAGATTATATTCAACATAAATCTCTAACTTACATCGTGTCTACACCCTGTTTGTTAATGAGAGGTTTCACAATCCTGCATAACTCAGCACTGAATAAAAACTCAAAGCGTTTTGAGTGGTGAGTGGATTCTGATTAATATAAACACCTCTGATTGGCCATTGTGTTCATGAGATCAACAACAATGTCTGTGATTGGCTACATTGCTCACTGCTGCAAAAACACGTTGTAAATAGATACATTTAATGTTCTCCTGAGCGGAAACGCAAATATGCACTGGAGCGTTTGCCAAATCTGATTTGCCGATTAGAGGTGGGCGATATATCGTTTAGACGATAATATCCAATTTGTTGTCTGGACGATATGCAAAATTGGGATATCGAGTATTTCATAATTTGTACAATCCGACCCCCCAAACATGAAAAGAGCTGAAGGAAGTGTATAACCTTCTAAACAATTATATGTAGCGAATTTAATACTGTAGGGGTTTGTTTGATTGACTGTAGCCTATTTTATGGTTTTTTTTTTTGTTTTTTTTTTTACAAAATCACGATCGTTCCTCAATTGCACGAGAGTAAGCTGAGTACTAATTTGCAATACAACTACGGAGTTCTTACCTGTGTGTTATGACGTTTCTTTCTTCGGTTGAAGCAACAATCCAAAAACATAAAGAGTAAAGCCGTAGGCTACTCAGGGCTCGAGCCTAACGGCGTCGGCGCCTTAATGTGTAAAAAGGACGAACAGAAATATTCTCCAGGACGCCTACAGGACGAAAGACATTTTTGTATGTGTGTTCATTTATTACTAGCCTATTAGTGTAACTTACTTAGAAAATGCCAAAATTAACCGGCAAGCGCTGACTACAACGGTCCGGAGTACGTCTCATGCTACTATCACTGGCCGGCTCACCCGGAGACTTGTTTCGCGGTAGGCCTACATCACATTGCTTGATTAACTTAATGACATCGTAAATTGCGCTGGTTAAAAAACGAGACGATAACTAAATAAAAACTAGTTTTGAATGACAAAAACTATGACGAAAAGCTATTGACATTGTCGTCAACGAATAAAAACTAGACAAAATGTTAGATAGTGACGATTTGGGAAGCGATCCAGTCAGAACTGATGTCCTGCGTTTGTGGTAGATGCGCACATGTGTAGCCTACTGTAACGCGCTGATCTACCCATCGGCACACGGGTTGAACTGCGCTGCATGTCTCATAAAACGTTAAAAAATGTAAACGTCTTGGAGAATGAGTAGAGCATAAGAGTGACGACGAAAAAAAAGAGCTCTATTCGGTTCGGTTTTCTGTGCGCACACACCCGACCCGAAGCGTGCAGCCATGCACATATCAGCGCGCGAGGACTGAATTGAACTCTCTTTCGTGTCTGAATGGACAAATAGCCTACACACAACATTATGTCGAAATGCCCGTTTTGGAGAATATGTATTTTTCTCTTATTTTTCATATATGTAAAAAGAAAAAGGAAAAAAAATTGTTCTGCATGAATACAAAAAAGCATTTAACTCCTGTTCTTTTTTTTATTAAATCTGTTTTCACCTGTTTAGATAACTACTTTGAATGGAGCTAAATAAATATAATAATATATATCATAAACATTTTTATGGTGTTTTTATTATTACAACTAACAACTAGGCCTATAGATGATAATAACAAAGTAGAAACAACATTTTTATTTTGGTACAGTGACGGTTCAAATTGTTTTTCAGTACAGTTCCAGGATTGAGGTGAAAAAGTTAGTCTGGAGCCCTGAGATGTAGGGTTTGCAAAACACAACTTTTTTTTTTTTAAAGAGATAGTCACATTGTTGTTAGTCTATTACTAATAGAGTAGTTTGCAAAGCACAAGTTAATTTATTACATACATATGTTGTACTGAAAAAGCACTGTTCTTGTATTAGAATAAATATTTAGTACAGTAACTTGGTTCATATTTAAATCAATAATGTCTCATATCTTTATGTACTAGTAATTCTAAATAGTAGTAGGTCAAACGCAGCAAGTCAAAAGACCAACTGGACCTTCTTTGCCAGTTTGCACACATTTCTTTGAAGGATTGTAAAAATATCGTCTGAATATCGATATCGAGATATTGAAAAAAAATATCGAGATATTCATTTTTGTCAATATCTCCCACCACTAGATAATATAACAATATTATTGCATATATTACCTGGTATGGATCAAATCCAATAATCAACATGCTTTCTTGATATCTCAGTTCATGTGTTTTTTTTATTCACTGCTATTAATAAGTCATGAGTTTGAGTTGAGATTTGAAAAATTACGGATTGTTATAACATCAGTTAGCATGATTCTATTTATGTTTAAGTTTTAAAAATAAAAATTAAATACAGTTTTAAAATTTTTCAATAACATGTTTTTTACTTACCTTGAAGATCCCGAGGAGGTTTTTTTTGAAATCCTTCCGGAAGCGGTAATTCTTTAACTCTGTGTCTGATTTCCCAAATTGAACCCTGTAAGCAAAATAAATGTGTGTTTTTTTTTCAATCCATACTAATGGCTTAGTTACAATAAAGAGCAGGGTTTTGTGGGGGCACTACCCTGATGACTTAAATTTATGATCTCATTGCAAGGTGCTGAAGTTAACTTTCAAAAATTGTCAGTGTGATTTATATTAATATGGATCACTGCACACGGTCAGTTTGATTCAAAAGGCACAAGTATATTATATAAAAAAAAAAAACATGTTACATATCATGGCTTATTTAGTCTGAAAAAAAAATAATTACACATTTTGACAAAGATCCATATGTTGGAAGTGAATGGTAAACTGTGGTATATTGCGGTATACTGTATATGGATCACTGCACACTGTCTATGCTTTAAAAGGCACAGGTATATTACATAAAAAAACATGTTGCAAAACATGGCTTATTAAGTCTGGAAATAGTGTTTTACATATTTTGACAAAGTAGATCCATTTAAGATTAAGTTTAATTTATGGTAATAAATTGTAAAATGTAAACTGTGGTATATTGAGTTCTCACCTGTTGAGAAGAAAAGACGCCAGTTCCACATCACTCTTTAATTTCTTCTGTTCTTTTAGAGCTTCCCACCGTGTAAATTCTGCACCAATATTTACTGTGGTCTTTTGCCATTTGTTACTAAACCACACACAAAAGAAGAAAATCACATAAAAATGAACAGGTTCACAGTTGTCAATTTAATTTGGCCAAAATCAAGATTAGCATTAGTTCTGGCAGCTCACGTTAGTAAAGCTCGCATCAGCTGACTCTCAGCTTATCCATGTCTATAGGAATACAACGCCTATCACAGCATACATATAAGCTCCTTCAGTATTATCAGCAACAATCTTGCTTCTCAGGAGCTCATTACCCTCCTCCATCCCCAGCTCTTCCTCTCGTCAGTCAGGATTTGGCATTCTGATTTCCCTTTGAACTAGACTAAATTCTTGAATTATGTTGTACATTAAAATCTTGAATTTATGATATTTGCATTCGTGTTGGTTCGGTTCTGTTTACCCTAAGGAGGGGTTATTGCTGCTCTCTGCTCTTATCCATGCTAGGCTGCATAGATGCGCAGGGAGTTCTTGCCAAAACAGAACCATACCGCCAATCCAAACTCTAATTAACAAAAGATTATTGACTTTAGATCAGGTTTCAGTTGATCAATGGCACAGTCCATTTCAGATGCCTCAAAATAGCAACGTGCAAACAACGTACCAGAACACACCTCATTTTCAGACCAGCACGCCCATGGGCACACAAATGGGAGCAAATGCATTTACTATTTAAACAAAATATTTAATGTTTAATGTTAAAATGTTAACTGCGCTGCATTGTGCTAGGTGTATGATAGGGCCCTATATGCTAATTGTCAATCGAATTTGACGATAGTGGTCCTTACAGAACCATTATCAAACCAGCAGCTTAATGCTACCTACTTCATCAGTACAGAAAGTTGGTTGATTAACAGTTTTATGATAAAAAAAAGAACAGAAGAAATACCTTTTCGTAGATGACGGTGTTTTCTCACAGAAGTTTGGTCCATCCCCTTTTGAATGGTCACTTTTCATAGACACTAAGCTGGATACACGTGAAAACGAACTTTCACTAATGACACAAAGAGCAGAAAGAAGAAAGAAAAAACACTTTACTACATGATACTGCAGTGTCATTTAAAGAGGTTTGACATTGTAAATTGTACTTATATACAATATAGCCCCGTATGGTATGGAATGTATTTATACTTGACTGCCTGTTCTGTATTTCCAATGTGGAATGTAGTGCCCTAGTGGCTACCTGTGAATGACCATGTTCATTAACAAGTAAAGCCGTTTACAGTTTTCTTTCAAAATTCTTTGATTTATTCTTGTATTTAGTCAAGTTCTAGTACATACACTAAGTTAATTCTGTTGTTCTGTTTTGGTTTGGATCTGTCATTTGCTCCTGTGATCTTCTGCGTTTATGTTTTGTGTTTTGTATAAAGTGTTTGTTTTGGATTCTCCTTCGCTTTATATAGACACACACCCCGTTACAGTTACATGTGACGATTGTTGTGGGAATTTTTTATCTTACAGAGTGTGTCTATTGTATTATGTTCTAATTTTACTTTCAGTGTAATTACTGCAAAGGAATGTCATGGGGTTTTGCCATCTGTGGAGGGATAATAAAAGGGAGGGGGGGACTTTTCTGAAATGTATGTATGCCTGGGGAGGAAAGGGGCGATCTAGGCAAGGCAGGCTAAAGAGTTAATTAGTAATAAATCTGAACTAGCAGAGGGAGGCAGGCATATAGGGCAAACAGCCTTGGAGAAGAACAGTATAAAGATTGCTCTGGTCTGTGTTCTAGGTGTCACTCCTTTGCACAGGTACTTCTGTGTGTACTGGACTGAACCTATTCTTGCAAGAATAAATACTTCTCTTTTTATTAATTTGACTCTGAGTGTCTCTTATGCAGTGATGATGTTTAATGAGAATTTTTGCCACAACACGATTGATTTTACTTATTTAATAATAATTGATCAATGGATCGCATGTTCAATGGATCAATGGATGCTTTGAGAAATAGATGGCATACCTTTTGTTACATGGTGTTTTCTCACTAAAGTTTGGTCCACTTTTTTTTGAATGGTCACTCTTCACAGACACAGCAGACACATGTGAGCCTGATCTTTCACTAATGATAAAGAGACAAAGAAGAGACACTTGAAAACTGGAGATACTTCAGTCTCCTTTGAAAAAGGTTTGATGTTGCAAATGGTAATTAGATGGGTAGATGGAAAATTACAGTAAAGGAGGCTTTCTTTGAACTCTCCGTCTGCTCTTACACAGCCAAGGAGGCCATCTCTGAACCCCGTTTGCCTCTGTTCTGTCACAGCGAAGGAAGTCTTCCTTGAACTGTCTGCCAAAATGAACTCATAATCTAATTGCCAAGGAAGCCAGCCAGCCATTGCTCCACGGTCCATGGCCTCACCTACTGCTCTCCATGGTATGGTATGCTCCACTCCATGATCCAGGCCCTCTTCCCCTTTGCCCTCCATCGTCCCACTTATGTTTCCTGGTTTTGTCATGTGATTCCCTGATCTCGTCATGTTATCCTGTCATGTTCTCCTTTTGCTATAGGCTTGTTCGACTTCATGCAGCACTGAGCAGACCGATCGGCAGCTGACTTGAAGGAGTGCATGCCGGTTAGAAAAACTAAACTGTCTTGAAACAGCGCCGACGCCACTTGACTGTAACATATGCCATCAAAGTACCGCAAGAGCAAATTGGGATCAGCTTCTCTAGAGCGGCTGCACGAGCTCTGATGACGACTCAACTGTTTCACAATTGGCCCGATTCACCGCAAGACGACGATCACGCCTGTTTCATATTTATTCTCACACCTTTAGTTCTACTCTGTTCACAAATAATAATAAAAAAAACTGTATAACAGTAAAAGCTCTTTTCATGTAGTCGTGATGTTATATTGTGTCATGTATATCAAAATAAAACTGATAAAAAATGTAGACCCCACTTCATTGATAGTATACGCTTATGTTGAACTACATTCCTGTACAAACAGACGTTATATTAAGCAGTACATAAAGTACTGAATGTAAATACTGAAAATTCTCTTTAATGAACTGCACATGGGTTCTCACTTTCAACTTGCCTCCAGAAGATTTATAATATTAAACAGACATTGTGTATATTAATTATTTTATTCTTGTATTTAGTCTTCTATCACAATTACAGTGAGTAGATTAGTTAACGTTGCTGTAATGCAAAACATAAAATACCTTTTGTCAGGTGTTTTTTCCTCTCTGAAGTTTGGTCCATCCCCTTTTGAATGGTCACTCTTTACAGATACAGATCTGGATACATGTGAGCCTAATATTGCACTAATGACACAAAGAGCATGGAGAAAAACATTTGACTACAGGAAATTGTTCCAGCTAGATTGTCAAACGTTCATACAACAGCTCACGTACAGTATTTTTAGCCGTTTGTTAGATGTTACCTTTTGTTAGATGGGGTTTTCTCATTGAAGTTGGGTCCATCACCTTTTGAATGGTCACTTTTTACAGACACAGAGCTGGACACAAGTGAGCCTGATCTTACACTGATGGCGCATTTATTGTATTATTCATTCAAGTTCTGGTTTCAGTTTACTTTATTATCCACATTGTGCAAAAATGGTCTCTGTCTCCACCATACAATACATAGCATAATTTAAATAATGTAACATAAATCATGTGGAATACCTTTTGGTTTGTGACAGTGTTTCTTCACTGAAGGATACATGTGAGCCGGATCTTTTACTAATAACACAAAGAGTAGAGAGTAAAGAAAATTTGAACTACAGAGTCAGATTTAGTTTTGCAATTAAGTTAATAAATACAATTTGCTGTGAAAAAACAGTTTAAACGTATTATTATTATTTTCTCAACTGGGATACTAGAAAATGTATTAACACAATGTTTTAAGAAAATAAATCTAAATGTTTTAACAAAAATATTTATTGAAATACTTTCTTACAGTCTATGTGTAGCAACAATAAGAAACCCATTAAAAATACCTTTTGATAGATGATGGTGTTTTCTCTCTGAAGTTCGGTCCATCACCTTTTGAATGGTCACTCTTCATAGACACAGAGCTGGACACATGTGAGCCTGATCTTTCACTAATGAAAAAAAAATATATTACAACAGGCGATATACTCAGTGATATACACATACATATACATACATACATACATACAGTTGTGGTCAGAATTATTTGCACCCCTGCTTATCACCCATGATAAAAAAATAAAATGGCTGTAAAAAGAAAATCTGCACTGCTGTAATTTTGATCTTTCATTAAAAAAATTGGCAAAAATCTAACCTTTCATTGAAGTAAAAGAATGAGAAAGTGGGGGGCAATTCACATTGTAATCTTTATTTAATTATATTCACAATAAATCTTTCTTTTCGCCAAAAAACATTGGCCACAATTATTGGCACCCCTAGGATTTTCTATGAGTTAAATATCTCTGAATTATATTCCCATTAATATTTACCTTTTTTTAGCACACCAGGGTGACTACTAGGAACATGAAATGGTTGAGCTATGACAACTTGTTTCACAGGAGATTAAATATGATGAATACACAAAGGCCAAATTCCCTTAATCATCCATCACAATGAGTGAAACCAAAGAATATAATTCTGATGTGCAGCAAAAGATTGTTGAGCTTCACAAAATAAAAGTGTTGTAAGAAAATGGTTAAAGCGTTGCAAGTTCCCATTAGGGCAATAATTAAGAAGATCTAATCAACACGAAATGTTACGAATCTGCCTGGAAGAGGATGTGTGTCTATATTGTCGTAATGCATGGTGATGAGGAAAGTTTGAGTGGCCAAAGACTCTTCAAGGACCACAGATGGAGAATTGCAGAGATTAGTTGGGGTCAGAAGCCTACCCCAAAAAAAAGAAAAAAATCAAACAACCCCTACATCTACATCTGCCTCGTCTCATCTCATCTTTGCTTGATCAACTGTGATTTCTATTTAATATTAACCTTTTGTACTTCAACACCACACCACATTGTACTTTTGTACCAGCAGTGGCATGTCTTATCCATCTTGTCATCTTACCCATGTTTGATCTGCCACAATATAAACTACCAATAAAAGCTAACTATATCCTGCATCCCTTTATAGACTTTAAATTTCCGCTCTCTATACATTTACAAACACTGAGTGTTAGTTATCGATTGACTTAGTATAACTGAGTTGCAAGGTTATTCATTTAAATTTGAGACTTATGCTTATGTGTGACCAACAACAAGAAAAGCATGAACCCGTTGAGTGGTATTTCTGTGCCCCTGGGAGTACGGGAGTATTTTAGAATGTACGGTGACGTCACATAACTGCTAAATTCAAATGAGCTTTCACGCTGTATACTGTAAGAAATTCAGAAGTGAAGACCAGGACTCGGTTGTATCTTAAGCAGGATTCTTTATTGAGAACACAAGCTGTTGGTAGCGGCAGTCGTCAAGTCTAACCAAGGCATTGACATTGTAGTTTATATAGATTTTAGGAGGCAGTGCTTATAGAGGGGTTTCACGATGCGTCATCAATCCGGAAGTCGGCCATTTTGGAGGCACTGAACGTAAACAATGCCACTGAATTGAATGGACTCGCAAATTTGGCTGATTATTGCTGCTGAAAAATGGTTGAGTTTTGGTCTGTACTAATCGGTCACATCGGGGGAAAACATTTTGAGTTCTATAGACTGTCAAAAGTTAAAGAGAAGAGTGCAAAAAACTGATGAAAGGAGGCGTTTGTGGTTGAGAGAGGTAACGTTGGCTAAAATGTTGACAGCATTTTATGTAAAATGCACTTTATAAAAGACCCAGATTTCTAACTTTCATTCATGGAGTAACATGGATAATTTTACATGGTTTAATGTAAGATTTTTGGCAATTTTTTGGGAAAATGCAGTTAAAAAAAATAAAAAAAATAACTTTAGCCACTAGATGGCCATAGATCTCCACTATGCTATTTGCTATTTGACTAACCAAAATATATATCTTTTCACAAGTTTTTCCAGTTGGATTCATATCTAAATATTATAAAATCACAATTATAAAAAAAAAAAACTTTTTGTCAAAGTTTAGCATTTTTTGTACTAACAACAGTTTTTCAATAATGTTACATTATGATTAGAATCAAACCTGAACAAGATGTTACAAAGATAAATGTTGGAGTCTTTAGATTTTATCACTTATTTCAATCATCTGTTTTTAATATAATTCTACAATTTTAATCAACATTTCAGTTACTAACTGTAACAGAACAAAAATGTACATTTATATTACATATTGCGTAAAAATACATGACATGAACATCAAAATGCAATGAACTGAACAGCAATAACAAATGAGCAAATAAAGCAGTAAAAAAATTTGTTAAAAAAACAGTGAATGGGAGGAAAAAAATCAAACTAGGAACAATAATTGGTGGTCTCATCTCATACAATCTCGATTACAGTGCACTGCAGGTGTTTATGCGTCAGTGCACTGCAGGCAGTATGCATAGTATAGCCTTACAAATGTATTTCTGTGTGTGTGTGTGTGTGTGTGTGTGTGTGTGTGCACATTGTGGATGTTTTTTTGCATTGTTGGAAGTGTGCCACTTTATTTCTGTCTATGTGATCTGCGTTGTTTTTTATTTTGATGTTGAATTTTGTATATTTACTATGCGGGGTCTCCAGGGACCCCGAAGACAACAAGTGTCCCTATTTTTTTCACGCTAACATAAAAACAGATATCATTCCAAAATATATATTTTTTGTAGATCTAGAAAGTGTTTAGAGCCGTAGAAAGTTTCATACCATTTGGACAAAGAGAACAATTTTTAAAAATTTAGTAAAAGTCATTTGCGGGTTAAAAATACCCCGAAGATAAAATAAAATAAAAAAACATGAACAGTAAACATTTCCTTTGTAATCGCTTTTATTTTAAATAAAAAAACTATAATTTATTAGTTTTTGATAGAAACGTAGAAGACAGCTGCTGTCTTCTACGCACTGCTCTTCTTTTATGCACTGCAGCCGCTAGGCTATATGCGTCTCAACTCGTTTCATTCATTCCATATATATATTATAAATATGCTTAAATCAGGGAAACTGTCAAGTGGGACGTCTTATGATAAAGTTGTTAGTCATGAAGGAGGAGAGGGACCAAGAGAGAGGGACGAGGCAACAGAGACGGAGAGAATAGAGAAAGAAAATGAGCTGGAGTCAGAAGATGCGCCGGAGGAAACCGAAGACGAGGGAAGGAAAATTTTTCGCGCTTGAAAAGTTTCAGATTGATCCTCGTTTTTATTTATCTTATCTATTTCAGAGCCTATTCTCTGTAATGTTGTGGATCGTTTGTAACTTCATTGCAATTTAATTCAATTTAATTCAATGTACTATTGTTCTAATTTCCATAACCGTGGTGTTATGATGATGATGATGATGATGCTAGCTCCACGGTCATTTAATAGGCCTATTGCTGCAATGTTTCTTTTACGCGGCTGAAAATAACCGTGCTTTCTGTTACTGAGCCTGTGTCTGGCAATCGTCCTCTTAAAAGTGGAAGCTTGTGCGTAGCTTTGTTGCATTATATTGAAACTTTGTTGATGTTGTTATTGTCATGCGTGTTCTGGTTAATTGCGCATGATTAAACATGAGTCTTATATGGCGATAAAACAAAGCTTTGTTGCTTTTTTTTTTTTTTTTGAAAAAAACGCCAACCCGGTTGGGATATAGTCATAGAAGGGGGTGTGCAGGAAAAAAAAGTTTGGGAACCACTGCTGTAGGAAATAATAAGTTAACTGGTATGAGCCTTCTGATGTCTAAGTTACGTAGTACGTTTATAACATGAGTTAAGGAGAGTTAATATCTGCTCAGGAGACCATGTGCAGACGCTATTGTGTAGTAGCCTTGTCTGGCCAGAGGATGTCGCCATTGCTCCTTCTGTAAACCCCCTTTGATACAGTCTCATGTAAACTGGTCAGTGAGATAGTTGAAGCTCCTTATATCTTTCCAAAGAGTAATATCCTCATTTATGTAATTGTAGATTATGTTTAAAGGGGCATGGCAATGTTTGAGATATTTATGTTTGATGATCCTGATTTGTATTGTGTGTGTGGATTTATTGTTCACATTCCATAGTAGTTTAAGTACTGTAACTGTTTAAATGACAGTAACTAATGGTGGGAGAAACTGATGGATTTACGTGTTGTAAATCCGACAGATAGGATTCTCTGAACTACAGTGCGAACTAAGGTGGTGGCACTCATCGCCAAGCCCGGATTATCCAATGGGCATTATGGGCACGGGCCCAGGGGCCCATGCGCACTTGGGGCCCAAGCGAGGGGAAGACAATTGAAATTATTTTTTTTTTTTTTTACATTTCCGATAACGGAGCGTATTTTTGCTCTAAGTGCCGATGTTTCCACCAAAAAAACAATTGCATTAAACAGCTATAGTGGTGTAGGTCGTAGAGCGTGAGGTGTTTAAAAGTAGCTTTTGACGTGTTTGACCTGAGTTCGAATCCGCCTTTTGCCGAACTCGCTCTTTTCCCAAAACATATGAGATGTAAAATGTATAGCCTAACATAAAGGTCTATAGAGTTATATTTTGCCAACGAACTAAAATCGAAACCGTGATATGGCTTTGTGCCTTTATAAAACCGCACAAGACTTTAATTAAGTAGCCTATGCAGTGTTGTAGTGCAGGGTATACGCAGGTATACGGCGTATACCCACTTCCCTATCAGGAACTTGAGCTGCGTGAAAACGCTGTGGGAACGCCCCCTGGCGTTGTGCTTCGTGAAGCGCGTATGGAATCAGCCCCAATGGCGAGACGGAACGTCATATGCGGGTGACGTCATCGACCAGGAAACTATAAAGCACCCCTAGATCACAGCCGCGATAGCTTCTGTTGTCTTCAGCAAAGCGCTCTGTGTGTGAATCTGTCTCAAGTGTTTTTGTCTGTCTTTAGTGATTGCTAGGCAGGAGTTTTTCACATTAAAAAAAAAACTATATATATATATATATATCATTATGACGAGCGAGCAGCATTTCAGAAAGTGTGCTCCCCCCTGTACTCGCTATCTCACTGGTGGGGATACACATGATCTGTGTGTTGTTTGTTTGGGAGTGCAGCATGCCCAGTCAGCTCTCGAGGGGGCTGATTGTGAGCATTGCGAGCGTTTTCCGATCAGAACGCTCCGCTCCCGCCGATCACTCTTCGAGGAGAGTGGTTCGGTTCGCGCTCCCCGCGGCTCGGGTCCCGCTTCTGTCGAGGCAGAGCGGCGGCGCCTGTCGTGGGGATCGCAAATGGATCTGACAGCGGGGCTTGAGACGGGCTCTGCCTTATCTCAGCCTTTACCTGTCAGTTCCAGTGCCTTTGTCCCGGGTGTGGAAGCACGCGCTGCGGTTTCTTCCCCCCAGGCTGAGGCACCAATGCTGCAGTTATCCAGTTCCGAGGAGCTGGATGTTGTTAGTATTGAGACAGGGGGTTCTGAGGACTCGTCACCTCATTCCCCGGAACATGAGGAGCTTGTGGAGGTGCTCACTCGTGCTGTTGCTAAGTTAAGCATTGAGTGGCCAGCTGGTAGGCAGGAATATATTTCTAAAAGTAAGCTTGATGAGAGATTTCTGCCTTCACGAGTTCAGCCTCCTCGCAGGTGCTTACCATTTTTTCCTGATCTCCACACCGAGGTGCTGAGATCGTGGAAGAAGCCTGCATCATATCGTGTGTTTAGCCCTCAGACTTCTACATATTCTAATATTTCGGGGGCTAAATTATATGGTTATGGGGCGATGCCCAGAGCAGAAGAGACTCTAGCTAGCCATCTTTCTGCTGAGTCTGCTTCGTCCCTTAAAGCACCTGCATTGCCCTCTAAGCCTTTAAGAAATACCTCGGCTCTGGTGGGCAAAGCTTATTCGGCGGCTGGTCAGGCTGCGTCATGTCTGCACACTATGTCCATACTGCAGGCATACCAGGCTGATTTATTAAAAGATATTAGTGAGAGTGAGGAGGTTAGCTCTGATGTAGTTCGCGAACTTCGTCAGGCTGCGGATCTTTCTCTGCGTGCCACTAAGGAGTCGGCCAAACTAATGGGCCGTACTATGGCAGCCCTGGTGGCCGCAGAGAGGCACTTATGGTTAAATCTATCTGGCATGAAAGATAAAGAGAAAGCTTTTCTCATCGATGCTCCGCTTTCTTCTTCGGGTTTATTTGGTGACGCAGTAAATACGGTCATTGATAAATTTCAAGAATAGAAAAAACAGGCTGCGGCCTTTCAGAAGTTCCTCCCACTAAAAGTGCACATCTCTGGGTCTGCTGGGCGGGGGCAGACCAAGCCGTCGACAAGCTCCTCACACCGGGCGCAACAAAAGCAGAGTGTCGCGTCTCGCGCTCCTCCTAAACAATGGGAGCAGACGCGGCACTCTCAGGCGAAGCCTTCTGGCGCTAAAACAGATCTGAGGACAGTTATTATGGCCAAGAAGGCTTCGTCCAAGAAAAAGTCTTGACGCCACTGGTGTCAGGATATTGAGGGTAGTCCCCACCATGAGAGGAGGGTGTCCACCGCTTCAGATGGTGCCTGTTCTCTCTCGGTGCCCTCAGGGGTCCCATCTGCCAACCCCGCCTTCGTGTCGGGGCGTAGACGGGCCCAGCGAGTGTGTTCCCAAGGGACGCTCGCCCCCTTTGAGGAGGGGTTTAGAACAGTCAGACCAGTCGTTCCCTGCCGGTGCGCCGTTACAGGGCGCTGTGTCTGCTGCTCAAAATATTCCAGAGGTCAGCCTCGAGAGGCTGGTACCCTTAGTAGATTTTCTGACAGAGTGGAAAAGTCTTCCAAAAGTATCTCACTGGGTCCTGCAGTCGATAGAGAGAGGTTATGCCATTCAGTTCAGGTCTCGTCCTCCTCGATTCAGCGGGGTCCTGCCCACCGTGGTGGGCCCCGAGCAGGCTCTGGTAATGGAACAAGAGGTGAAAACACTCCTTCAAAAGGAGGCTATAGAACGGGTTCCTCCTCCCAGTATGGAGTCAGGTTATTACAGCCGATATTTCATCGTTCCAAAGAAGGATGGGGGGTTGCGTCCAATTTTAGATCTGCGCCTGTTAAATCGCTCAGTAGCAAAGCTCAAGTTCAAGATGCTCACTCTGAGGCAGATCGTGTCACAAATCAGATCCGAGGACTGGTTTGTCACGATAGATCTGAAGGACGCATACTTCCACATTTCCATCCTTCCGCAACACAGGAAGTTCCTGAGGTTCGCTTTCGGGGGCGAAGCGTACCAATATCGGGTTCTTCCGTTCGGCCTAGCTTTATCTCCCCGCACGTTCACGAAATGCATGGATGCAGCGCTGGTTCCACTGCGACTCCAGGGTATTCGTGTTCTGAATTATATCGACGATTGGTTGATTCTGGCTCAGTCGGAGCAACAAGCGGTTCGGCATCGAGATGTCGTCCTCGCACACATCAAGAAATTGGGGTTGAGGCTGAATGCCAAGAAAAGTGTTCTGTCTCCATCACAGAAGACATCTTTTCTGGGGGTATTATGGGATTCAGTGGTGATGCGGGCTCGCCTGTCTCCTGTCCGCATCACCTCGATTCTCTCAGCAGTAAATCATGTAAAGCTAGGCCAGCTGCTCACTGTAAAGCAGTACCAGAGACTGCTGGGTCTCATGGCTACAGCGTCCAACGTTATACCTTGCGGCCTGTTGTACATGAGACCGTTACAGTGGTGGCTCAGGACCAAGGGGTTCTCCCCGAGGGGAAACCCCCTCCGCACGATCAAAGTTACACGGCGTTGTCTCCGTACTCTGGTCATGTGGAGGGATCCTTGGTTTCTGTCACAGGGTCCTGTGCTGGGTGCTCTTTGTCATCGTGTTACACTAATGACAGATGCTTCCCTCACAGGCTGGGGGGCGATCATGAGTGGTCGCCCAGCCCGGGGTCTGTGGCAGGACCATCATCGATTATGGCACATAAATTGTCTAGAGATGTTGGCGGTGTTTCGGGCTCTGAAACACTTCCTCCCAGACCTGAGAGGTCATCATGTTCTTGTCCGGTCCGACAATACATCGGTGGTCTCTTATATAAATCATCAGGGGGGTCTGCGCTCTCGCCCGTTATACAAGCTGGCTCGCCAGATCCTTCTATGGTCCCAGGGGAAGCTCCTCTCTTTGAGGGCGATTTATCTCCCGGGGTATTTAAATCAGGGAGCGGACATCCTGTCGAGGCAGGGGCCGAGGCCCGGGGAATGGAGACTCCACCCCGAGGTGGTGGAGCTCCTGTGGATGCAGTACGGTCATGCCGAGGTAGACCTATTTGCGTCCAGGGAGACATCACACTGTCCACTGTGGTTCTCTCTCAGTCATCCAGCCCCGTTGGGGTTGGACGCTATGGTAGAGCCGTGGCCGAGGTCACGTCTGTATGCTTTTCCCCCGATTGCTCTGCTCCCAGGAGTTCTGGAGAGGGTTCGCCGGGACGGGGTCAGTCTACTATTGGTAGCCCCGTTCTGGCCGGCCCGAGTATGGTTTGCGGACCTTATATCTCTCCTCGACGGCTCTCCTCTGGAGATTCCGATCAGGAGGGACCTTCTCTCTCAGGCGAGTGGGTCGATCCTTCACCCCCGCCCAGAACTATGGAAACTATGGGCTTGGCCTCTGAGGGGGCCCAGCTCGTAGGTGCTGGTCTCTCAACTGAGGTTGTTGAGACCATCCTTCACTCCAGAGCTCCGTCCACGAGGAAATTATATGCCCTGAAGTGGAGACTTTTCACTTCTTGGTGTGGAGAACACCAGCTAGACCCAGTTAACTGCCCAGTGGGTGCAGTGCTAGAGTTTCTGCAGGAGCGTTTCTCTACAGGGTTATCCCCCTCCACACTTAAGGTGTACGTGGCGGCACTTGCTGCTTACCATGTCCCTTTCAGTGGAGTATCTCTGGGGAGACACCCACTCATAACTAGATTTCTTCGTGGTACTTTGAGGCTGAGGCCTGTAGTCCGCACGAGGGTGCCGACTTGGGATTTGACCAAGGTATTAGAGGGTCTTTCCCTTGCTCCTTTCGAGCCTATTGAGGAAGTTCCTGACAAGTTTGTCACTCTGAAAACAATTTTTCTCCTCGCTATTTCATCTCTCAAAAGGATTGGAGATATTCAGGCTCTGTCGGTTTCTCCCTCGTGTTTGGAATTTTCACCTGGGATGGTAAAAGCTTTTCTCCATCCTAGGCCAGGTTATGTCCCTAAGGTTCCTACTAATGTGGTCAGACCTATAGTCTTGCAGGCCTTCTGTCCTCCTCCGTTCACGTCATCGGATCAGGAAAAACTCAATCTGCTCTGCCCTGTTCGGGCTCTAGACGCTTATGTCCACAGAGTTGCCCTGTGGAGGAAATCTGAACAGTTGTTTGTTTGTTTTGGACCACCTAAGAAGGGGTCTCCAGTGTCTAAGCAGAGAATGAGCAAGTGGGTGGTCGAGGCTATCTCACTTGCTTATGAGTCGGCTGGTCAGCCTTCACCTTTGGCTGTTCGAGCTCACTCTACTAGGAGTATGGCGGCTTCCAAAGCCTTGTTGTCAGGAGTTTCTCTCCATGATGTCTGTGATGCGGCTGGCTGGTCCTCACCGCATACATTTGTCCGGTTTTACAACCTTGACCTTAGCTCCACTCCTGGGGCGCAGGTGCTCTCGTCTGAATGTGCTTCCTAATTCACACAGTCGGTCACTTGCTCTTATGGCGACGTGGGTATTAGCGTTCCCACAGCGTTTTCACGCAGCTCGAGTTCCTGATAGGGAAAGTCTCGGTTACGTATGTAACCCTAGTTCCCTGAAGGAACGAGACGCTGCGTGGCGTTGCCATACTCCCGGCATTCCCGCGAGCGACTTGCTTCAGACTTTTCAGAAGCTATCGCGGCTGTGATCTAGGGGTGCTTTATAGTTTCCTGGTCGATGACGTCACCCGCATATGACGTTCCGTCTCGCCATTGGGGCTGATTCCATACGCGCTTCACGAAGCACAACGCCAGGGGGCGTTCCCACAGCGTTTTCACGCAGCGTCTCGTTCCTTCAGGGAACTAGGGTTACATACGTAACCGAGACGTTCTTTTTCAGTCGGCATTGCGTACACACTTCTAAATCCCCTCTGATGCGCATCATTTAGTAGCTAATCAAATCTCATGTAAATAAATTAAAAAGTCAGTTTTTTTTTTAGTGTAGCCTATTTTAGTTGTGAAATAATTCCCTAATATTAACTCTAATTTGGTGCTCCAATTCGCCCATCGCGACGATAACTGACCTTCTCATTTGAGCTGCTTCAGCTCTCCGCTCGTCAATGTCTACATGTTTGAGACCAATCAAAGCAAGCAGGATTTTGTTCACAGAAGCGCGAGCCGAGCGCGAATCCCAACGAGACGCTTCAGTTAACGATCATACAGTGCGGATGCAAGTAGCTAAAATAAACAGCTGTTTTTTTTTTCCGATATAAGTTTTAAATGACCGACAGAAATAATCAGTTTGATCAAAGACAGTGGAAATTATAAGCTCAATTTAACAACACAAGCACTCTATTAAATATATTGCAATTAGGCTAATATTGTAAATATTTGTATACGTTACGTCCTCGAATGTGTTGTTACTTGTTTGTATCACTCCGCTTGTTTGTGTTTGCTCAACTTGCATCATTAAGCCAGAAGGTGGCAACAAGTGACTGTCTTTATGAGTGAGCAATTGAACCACTGATTTAATGAACAGATTAGTCCAAAAACATTGATTAATTTAGGAAACAAAAAGTACCTGAAACTGATCTTTGATGCTCATACTAATTGCTCATACGCCTCTGGACACAGAAGGATTGCATTGGCGTTTGTTCTTGTTGAAATATATATTCAATATATGAAACATATATGAAACATATATGCAAAATAAACCTTGAATCATTTCTTATTCAAGGCCATTCCTGTTTTGAATATGTGATTGTGCATTGTCAACAATAAGCATAAACATTCTGCATTTCCATTATGCAGAATCATTCATTGGGACATTTAAACTGATTATCATGTTTAAGAATCTGATGAAATACTTCATGCTACTGCCCACCGACATGCTTTTAAAGCTTCTGTTGTCCATTTTTTTGGCCTTCAAACACCTTAAAATGCTCATGTTGAGATCAGGAAAATCAAAATTTTCTCATTTATGGGAACTCTGTATTTAAAAAACCCTGTGTACGTCCCTGATATGCAAGAATATTAGTGATTCTATGTTCTATTCTATTAATTATATTCTATATTATATAGACTTGCATATTCAATATAATATGCAAGATTAGTCTTACATGTCACTTTTTATAACATAGAGCGTCCATCCTTTGCTGGGACGCTTAAAAAAATATTGGGGGCATAAATTAAGAGTACACCCACTTCTCCAGGCACCACTACATCACTGCCTATAGGCATTCTGTTTGTGCTGCGTGATTTAAAGAGAAATGCGCTCTTTGCTCACCCGATCAGCATGGTGATCTGGTGTTTTCTCCAAAATAAAAGCTCAAGGGTTTATTTCTTGCAAGTGAAGAAATTAGGACAAAAGTTTTGTAATTTTCCTATACTATAGTGTAATGTCAAATGTACTGTATAAATGAAAATGAATATTTCAAAAGTATATTTATAGGCCATATGGATTTTTTGTCATAGGAATAATTATATAAATCATTATTATAATAATTGTTTGGCATCCTAAAACACCAGTGATAATGTAATGTAGTGAGACTATATTATAACCAAAAAGATGTTTGAGCCCTCTTTAATGTCTAGGTACAAGTCAATGCTTTTTCTTTGTTCAATGTGCACAGTTCATTGGTTGAAGCTGGTGGAAGCTCTCAAAGTGCACCAGATTGATGCATTTAACCTTAAAATGTACAAAACTTTCTTCCAGGGGAGCATGCCCCCGAACCCCCCTAGAGGGACAGAGGTCCACCCAACATTTTACAAAAACCTATGGAAAAGAACCATAATTTATGAACTTTACTCCAGCATAGTACAACAAAGTTCCTTTTAAGTCAGTAAAACTATTAATGCCAAATTAAAATGTCCTTGGAAAAACTATATATTTGGCCTGCAAAACGGGGGGGGGGGGGGGCCTTCAAGACATTGTGCCCAGGGGCCTCTGAATTCTTAATCCGGCCCTGCTCATCGCATGTTATAGATCAACTAACATGATCATTATAAAGGATTTTTTATGGCAAAACATACTCACTGACAGATATTTGAAAATCGGAATATCAGTTGATGACATGGTTAGCAAGTGTCTGAATATTTTGAATAAAAAAGACAAATTAAATAACAGCGATACATCTGTCATACAGCAAAATTGTGGCTACGGTGAGTCACGTGGCAAACATGACATGTTGCCATGGAAATAATAAGGGGAAACGTTCTAAAAAACTGACTCTGGGGTCTCAGCAAGAATAATTTAAACTTACCCGTGAAAGGGTTAAATACCTTTTGGCAGATGATGTTTTTGTCTCACTGAAGTTCGGTCCGTCACCTTTTGAATGGTCACTCTTCATAGACACAGCACTGAATACAGGTGAATCTGATCTTTTACTAAAGACACAAAGAGACAAAAGACGGGGAAAAAAACACTCTTGAAGGAGGTTTTTCAGTCTAAAGAGCATTTGTCCTTCTCACAATTATGGACAAGATTGTCTGTTCAGTCAGTCAAGATAATGATTTCACAAACACCACAACGGAGAAATTTAAATAATGTAACATAAAACACATTGAAAATCTTTTGGATGGTGATGGTGTCTCCTCACTGAAGGACACATATATGAGCCTGATCTTTCACTAACAACATAAAGGTAGTTCCTCAGTTTAATAATTAAATACAATTAAACAAACAATAACCATGTATTTCTATTCTTCTCCCACCAATGGAAGAAAAAAAAAATATATATATATATAAAGCAATTAAAGTTTTATGATACATATTCATTAAAAAAAAAACTTTAACCCAGACTATATGTGACCGATATTGAAAATGAAATACCTTTTGTTAGGCGTTTCTTCAGTGAAATACGGTACATCACCTTTCGACTGGTCACTCTTCACAGACTCAGAGCTGGAAACCTCTGAGTCTGATCTTTCCCTATAACACAAAGAGAAGAGAGAGAAATATTTTTACTAAATGGGGTACTTCAGTCTCATTTGAAGAGGTTTATAGTTGCAAACAATAATTTAACACAAACTTTAACTGTGCATTATTGTCATTTTGGTTTTATTTTATTTTTAATTTTTTTGACGCGATATCTGATCTGAGTAACTTCATTCTCTTGGCGCTTTGAGTATGATTGGATGGAAAGTTCTTCTTAAAAACTTTTATTACATTACTAACACAGAAATTTCACTGGAATTTGGAAGACAACAAATCCAAAGCAACATATATTTAATTCAAGATATGTTTTCCATTTACGTGATCTTGTGATACTCTTTGAGTTACAGCAATATTAAAACAGGAACGAAGTTGTGACACCTGGCAGATCCCTAATGTTTAACACCTCAGCCAATAAACCTTGATCACTATCGGCATATCTGACCTTATACGGGTGTAAAATACCTTTTTAGGCAGAGAAACTAAAGTTGTAACAGAAGCAGGACACTTAGTTCATTTTCAACCCTAAACATTTACTGGACTCTGCACTGTAAATGATTTCTGTTGTTTTCACAGTATTATTGCTGTATTATCAGTGAAAGTTTACTGTAGAAACAGTTTACAGTAAGTTGCTGTCAATTTTATAGCTTTTACAGTATTGTTGCTGTATTTCCAGCTTTGTCTTACTGTAAAAACTATTTACAGGAAAGTTGCTGTCAATTTATGCTATTCTTTGAAAAAAACAACAGAGTGGGAAAATAATAATCAACATTTAATTGGTGTGACATTAAATTTAAAACATTAAATTTATTATTCACATTCCATAGTAGTTTAAGTACTGTAACTGTTTAAATGACAGTAACTAATGGTGGGAGAAACTGATGGATTTACGTGTTGTAAATCCGACAGATAGGATTCTCTGAACTACAGTGCGAACTAAGGTGGTGGCACTCATCGCATGTTATAGATCAACTAACATGATCATTATAAAGGATTTTTTATGGCAAAACATACTCACTGACAGATTTTTGAAAATCGGAATATCAGTTGATGACATGGTTAGCAAGTGTCTGAATATTTTGAATAAAAAAGACAAATTAAATAACAGCGATACATCTGTCATACAGCAAAATTGTGGCTACGGTGAGTCACGTGGCAAACATGACATGTTGCCATGGAAATAATAAGGGGAAACGTTCTAAAAAACTGACTCTGGGGTCTCGGCAAGAATAATTTAAACTTACCCGTGAAAGGGTTAAATACCTTTTGGCAGATGATGTTTTTGTCTCACTGAAGTTCGGTCCGTCACCTTTTGAATGGTCACTCTTCATAGACACAGAACTGAATACAGGTGAATCTGATCTTTTACTAAAGACACAAAGAGACAAAAGACGGGGAAAAAAACACTCTTGAAGGAGGTTTTTCAGTCTAAAGAGCATTTGTCCTTCTCACAATTATGGACAAGATTGTCTGTTCAGTCAGTCAAGATAATGATTTCACAAACACCACAACGGAGAAATTTAAATAATGTAACATAAAACACATTGAAAATCTTTTGGATGGTGATGGTGTCTCCTCACTGAAGGACACATATATGAGCCTGATCTTTCACTAACAACATAAAGGTAGTTCCTCAGTTTAATAATTAAATACAATTAAACAAACAATAAGCATGTATTTCTATTCTTCTCCCACCAATGGAAGAAAAAAAAAAATATATATATATATATAAAGCAATTAAAGTTTTATGATACATATTCATTAAAAAAAAAAACTTTAACCCAGACTATATGTGACCGATATTGAAAATGAAATACCTTTTGTTAGGCGTTTCTTCAGTGAAATACGGTACATCACCTTTCGACTGGTCACTCTTCACAGACTCAGAGCTGGAAACCTCTGAGTCTGATCTTTCCCTATAACACAAAGAGAAGAGAGAGAGAGAGAGAGAGAGAGAGAGAGAGAGAGAAATATTTTTACTAAATGGGGTACAGAACCCCATTACAGGTACAGTCTCATTTGAAGAGGTTTATAGTTGCAAACAATAATTTAACACAAACTTTAACTGTGCATTATTGTCATTTTGGTTTTATTTTATTTTTAATTTTTTTGACGTGATATCTGATCTGAGTAACTTCATTCTCTTGGCGCTTTGAGTATGATTGGATGGAAAGTTCTTCTTAAAAACTTTTATTACATTACTAACACAGAAATTTCACTGGAATTTGGAAGACAACAAATCCAAAGCAACATATATTTAATTCAAGATATGTTTTCCATTTACGTGATCTTGTGATACTCTTTGAGTTACAGCAATATTAAAACAGGAACGAAGTTGTGACACCTGGCAGATCCCTAATGTTTAACACCTCAGCCAATAAACCTTGATCACTATCGGCATATCTGACCTTATACGGGTGTAAAATACCTTTTTAGGCAGAGAAACTAAAGTTGTAACAGAAGCAGGACACTTAGTTCATTTTCAACCCTAAACATTTACTGGACTCTGCACTGTAAATGATTTCTGTTGTTTTCACAGTATTATTGCTGTCTTATCAGTGAAAGTTTACTGTAGAAACAGTTTACAGTAAGTTGCTGTCAATTTTATAGCTTTTACAGTATTGTTGCTGTATTTCCAGCTTTGTCTTACTGTAAAAACTATTTACAGGAAAGTTGCTGTCAATTTATGCTATTCTTTGAAAAAAACAACAGAGTGGGAAAATAATAACAGTAATCCTTATATTACTGTTAAATTGATGACAGTAATACTTCAGACAAGCCCGACAGAGGACGTTTTTTTTGGTTTATTGAGGTCATTTCAGTTTAGGAATTTTATAATACATTGTTTCATAAGGTAACTCATATATTAAGGCATTTAGTATATAGTTTAAAAAAAAGTTAAATATTTTATGTGGGTGTTTTTTAATTGCGTCGTTATGGTTGCCAGATTTTGTCACAGACCCAATTAATCTAATAGGTAATTATAGCCTACAATTTTTTGGGTGGGGGATGTGATTCCCATCCAATGATCAATAACATAGGCTAGGCAAAACAGATCAAATCAATTCCCATGATATTTTTTTTATTAGTAGTATTTTGCTTTCTAATTACACAATTACATAAAGAGAGGAATCGCAAGGGCTTTACCTGGCAACCAATAATTCTAAACCGTCAGCCTTCACTCGAATTTTCCTTCCATTTCATTGTGAGCCTTTGAGGACGAGGGCACGCACAGGGCACTACCAGCAAGAACCAGCCAGGTGAGATGTAAAATTTTATTTTTATTCAATATTTTAAAGATGTGTATTTCAAAAATGTTCACCCCAAATGTGAAGATATGCGTTTTACCATTAAATAATCGGTAGTGAGTTTGATATAAAGATAACGTTAGCTTTGTAACACAAACATCAATGTTTGATGTTAATGTTAGTTAATAATGTCAAGTTTAGAACAAAGTAAATCGAAATGTTCCTTGTTTCTTAACACTTGTGTGTAACGTTACGTTAACTTACACCGTGTGGCCTGTCGCAATCGAGGCCTTATAACTTACACGTTAAAATTAACATTAATATCTGTATTAGTTAGCATAAGTTACTAGCACAGATTCTGATTGGCCTAATAGCATAGACGCATTTACACCTACTGTAAGTTACATGTATTCACAGTCATCTTTAATGTAATTAAGTGTTAAATTCCCAAATATTTCAGTTATAAAAGAACAATGTAACGTTAATGATGTTCAATCCTTCACCTAATAAGCTAGGGCTAGGCTATGATTTCCATTACACGAGAGTAGATGTTAAAACTTCATGCTGATTTGTACTCGGCTTTCGCCAAGATAAGCAACACTAAGACGTAGCTTTACAGTAAACTATGCTTCTCCATCCATTTACGCTTCTTTCCATATGAGGGTTTGACTCCCCTTCTGACCGGCGTAAATGGCTGCAGTGTACTTGGCGCGTCAGCACACACGACGGCTGCAACTACAGTGTGGTCTCCCTAGTGGACCAGCACGACAACCGTCTGGATTGAGCCGAGTAGGGGACATCTCTAGGGTCTTCAAGTGGGCACCTTCCGTCCTCAGTGTTTCGTCGACTAGCCCACGACACCTCAAGAGGGCTCGACAGTGACTCTGGCGTCCCAGAGTCACCCCCCCTCCGTCCCCCACTCAACTCAGCCCAGCTTACTGACCTCTACATCCCTCCTGCTGCTGAGACCTAACCACAATCTCACAATCTCTCCGCAACCCAACCATACGCGCCAACCCGTTTGACTAAGGCTGTCGAGCCCCACTGGTGCGTTAAAGCAGTTACAGTGGCAACGGTTCCGTATGGCATACCACCTACCGCAAAACACAATATCTGCCCAACCACCCGTCATTCACGCAATATACACAGGAACGTAATGACTGTAAATACTATACAACCTATACAAATAAACCAACAGACTCTTCAAGTTTTTCAAGAATTCTACGAAACCGTAGCGTGGCGGCCTGTACACAGCCAGCTAGAATCTTTCCGTCTCAACCACAGCCAGTTGCTGCTCCTTTCTGCTGCTTCAGATAAGTTCTTTACTGTGCGACGCAACTCTTGGCCGCTGAATCCGACGTCTCTGAGGAACCGGGTTGTAGAGTGTGCCACAAAACCTCGACAACCCACTTCCACTGGATAAACCCTGACTATCCATCCTCGCTGTTCTGCTTCAGTGGCCAGATGAGCATACCGCAGTTTCTTCCTCTCATATGCCTCATCTACAGCATCCTCCCATGGCACTGTTAACTCTATCAGTTGAACAATGCGTGCTGATCCAGACCACAAAACAATGTCTGGTCGTAGGTTAGTGGTGGCAATCTCAGGTGGAAAAATAAGCCGTTGATCAAGATCAGCCAGCATCTTCCAGTCCCTAGCAGCTTCCAGTTGTCCTGAGCGAGAATTGGTGTTAACACCTTTTCTTGGTGGTTGCTCGCCTGGGCGGAGGAATATTGTCTTCTGCGTGTAATGTTTTGCTAGAACAGGCGGCAACTTATTGGTCATACTACGCTTGCCTTCCAATGCTAAAGCCAAACATCGCAGTACTTGGTCATGGCGCCAAGTAAACCGACCTTGGCTTAGAGCCACCTTACATCCTGTCAAAATGCGCCTTAATGTGGCAGGTGATGAACACAAAGGACAAGAGGGATCCTTTCCTACCCAGAGGTTTAGGTTCTGCGGTGATGGGAGAACATCATATGTTGACCTAATAAGGAAACTGATCCTACTCTCTTCCATTGACCAAAGGTCTTGCCAGCCCATCTTGCGTTGTTCCACACTCTCCCATCTCATCCACTCTCCCTCCTTGGCCTGGGAAATGGCCTTTATACACCTCATCCTCTCCTCCTGCTTTCGCACCTCGTTGACTACCAGCTTCCTCCTTTGAGCTGGGCCTGCCTTGTGCCATTTAGGAGGAGCTAAACTGAGCCCAAACCCCCCCCCCTTCCATGCTGTACCTGTCCCACGATATCCCCAATTTGAAGGTCAGCCTTTGCCTCTACTACAGATTTCTTTGCTGACCACTTTCTACCAGTTTTTAACACAGGGGCTGCCTCCCTTACACATTTGTCACGTGACTCTACTAATGTCATTTCCAGTCTGACCTTGGCACACTTAAACTCCTCGGTTAAAGCAGAGACTGGCAGCTGCAATATTCCTTTACTATAAAGTCCCACTCTGCTGAGGCAGCGTGGAACTCCCAACCATTTCCTGATGTATGAACTTATTAACGCTTCCAGCTTATCCACTGTTGTCAAAGAAACCTCGTACACAGTCAGTGGCCACAGCAACCTCGGCAGTAGACCAAACTGAAAGCACCTATTATTATTATTTGTTTTTTGGATTCATTAACAGTTTATCAAATAAAACAAATTGCACTCAGTTTGTTTCATTATGCACTATATAGTAAGCTATGCATATTTTAAATTAATATAGTTTATATGAACTACTAATCATAGCTGATCATGTCATTACATCATGTCATTACATCGGGGGTCACGGGATGAAGGGCGGAGGAGTGAGGAAATAAGGAAGCATCAATTTGTGTATTGAGAGACACCCATACTCGAGTGCAGTGTTGAATATGTTTTTAATTTCTTTCAGCCTGTACAGTTGTTCGACATTGCAGCGTACTGATGAGTATCGCCCTTTCAGTTAATACAGAGGTAAGTCATTTTCAGCTATTGAAGAACACATTTAAATTCATAAAATTAGAGCGGCTTTAGCTTTGTAACATGGATTGTGGAGATCAGGGTCATTAAGAAAGGGGATGCATTGTGAAACGAATATCTCTGTAGGTTTATGCAGTGTTGAATATGTTTTTCATTTCTTTCAGTGTATATATGTACAGTTGTTCGACATTGCAGCGTGCTGATGAGTATCGATCTTTCGGTTAATACAGAGGTAAGTAATTTGAAGAACGCATTCGAAATCATAAAATTAGAGCGGCTTTAGCTTTGTAACATGGATCAAGGAGATCAGGATCTTAGAATTTAGTTTAAAGGATAGTACACCCAAAAATGTACTCGTACTCACATAGTTTCATTCTCATTTAAAGGTATTAAGGGTAACACTTTATTTCGATAGTCCACTTCAGACATTCTACTAACTATAAGTAACTTTTCAACTACATGTCAACTAACTGTCATTAGAGTATTAGTAGACTGTCAGCTTAATATCTGCTAAGTTCTAACACTTTATTTTGTTGGTCCCCCAACAGACTGACAAGTCAACTTATTCTCCTAACCCGAACCCTAACACCTAACCATAACCTAGCAGTCTACTGACAGTCTACTATAATATACTAATACTCTAATGAGAGTTAGTTGACATATAGTTGAAAAGTTACTTATAATTAGTAGAACGTCTAAAGTGACTATCGAAATAAAGTGTAACCGTATTAAGTTTTGGCTTATCTCCCGGTTCAATGTATTGTGGTTCCATATACTGTAAAGTAAATGAAAGCTGTTTATCACATTGATGTCTGCCCAGCTGTAGTGCAACTAAATTTTTGTGTTTTGTTCTCTATAGGCAGCAAGATCTGGGATCTGCATGGGCCCTTCCAAGTCTGGAGAATGTTTTTACAGTTTAATGAATTCAATTTTAATAAAAGTTTTTTAATGGATTTCTGAGTGTTGTCATAATTTATGTGATATCTAATAATTAGTAATATAACTGTGTGAAATATTTTTTGCATACAAGTCTTTATATTTAATTATTTTTTAAGCATGTAACAGATTGTAGTTAGTCATAATATGTTGTGTATATATATCGTGAATATAAAAACTACCGTAATCAATCATACTGCATAGTAACTTTACAGTATTTTAAAATACAGTGCAAAAACAAGAACTGTAATTCATTTTACAGTATAAATATACTGTAAGTTATTATACAGTATGCTATGAACTACTGTAGTCAGATTTACAGTAATTTTACCGTGAAATAAAATACTGAAGCTTGCTGGATATTTGTTGCCAGTAAGTTACTGTTAATTTTACGTTAATTTTTTTACAGTGTGAACAGGACGATTTCTTCCTGTTTGTTGCATTCTATAGACTCATATCTTACTGAGTTTAATAAAAGAATACTACAAAAATGTATATTTTGTCATCATTTACTCACCCTCAATTTGTTCCAAACCTGTATGAGTGTCTTTCTTCTGTTGAACACAAAAGAAGATATTTTAAAGAATGTTGGTAACCAAACAGTTGATGGAAACCATTGACTTCCATAGTAGGCTAATGTTTTTTTCAATTATGGAAGTCGATGGCTACAGCCAACTGTCTGGTTTCCAAACATTCTTCAAAATATCTTGTTTTTTGTTCAACGCAAGAAAGAAACTCATACAGGTTTGGAACAGCTTGATGGTGAAAAAAATTATGACAGAAATGAACTTATTGATGGAGCTGCATTATAACTTTAGTTCATGATTTCAGTAAAGCATAGGTCTATTGTAATGAATTGTATAGTCAAAGTTTATGATTGTTGATTAATGACTTTAAGGAAATTAAATGTAACTGCCTTATGGTAACAGAGCTACAAATTTGACACTTCATTCGTGTTTAAAATGACTGACAGACGCAGTCTTACCTCTGTTTCTCTGAGAGATTCATCTTAGGGAGAGAGAGAGATTCCTCATCATCTGACACTGCAGCTAAACTGCCATTAAAAACAGATCAGCTCTGGGATCGATGTGTTGAAGACATTCAGCTGCTCAGCACGACCTGGAAATGACCATAATGTTATGATGAGGTGAATATAATTATGAGTGTTGAGGTGGTAACAAACAAGCTGCATAAAAAGAACATGGACTATGAAACAAACATTTTCATGTAGGCCTAGTGTAACCAAATGTAGCCTATAGGTGCATTTTAATTAACTCTTCAAAAGTAAATATAAATATAAATACACAACTACGCAATGAGTTGTGGGGAAACTGGGAATATATCGCAGTTTTATATGATTTTAAACTCAAATTTAGCCTATTTATCCACCAACGAACGATTTCACATCGTTTGATCACGTCATGCTCAGAATACTGTAGGCTATTCATTTCAAATGCTCCCACAATAGATACAAATTGTAATATAGTTCTGTAATAGAAATGCAGTAGGGGTTCAATCTTCAACTGGCTGGCAGGAGCCGCCACTGGCAGGTCACGTGACCTGTCAGTGGCTGGCTGGCAGCTGCCAGTCTGCCACTGACAGCTGCCAGTCTGCCACTGACAGGTGCCAGTCTGCCACTGACAGCTGCCAGTCTGCCACTGACAGCTGCCAGTCTGCCACTGACAGGTTCAGTGGCTGACAGTGGCTGGCTATAGTAGTCTGTCAGTCTGCCTTTGGCAAGTTTCAGAAACCATTGATTTTGGACAGTTTTTGTGTTTTGTGTTCCTCCCTTTCTAGCTCATTTATTATGAATCTGTTGATATGAATAATGTTCTTTATTATGGTTGATGTTTTGTGAACTGTTATCCCAATATAACCAGTCAAATGGCCGTGATCAGACTGGCAGCTTACAGACGCTCGCTGGACGCTCATCCAGTCAGCCACGGCTGATACTGCGAGTCTAACGCGTCGCCTGACACTCTCGCTACAAGGAAATAAATTGTTTTCTTTTTATAAATATAAACCCATGTCTTTATTCTTGTGTATGGTTGATGTTTTGTGAACTGTTATCCCAATATAACCAGTCAAATGGCCGTGATCAGACTGGCAGCTTACAGACGCTCGCTGGACGCTCATCCAGTCAGCCACGGCTGATACTGCGAGTCTAACGCGTCGCCTGACACTCTCGCTACAAGGAAATAAATTGTTTTCTTTTTATAAATATAAACCCATGTCTTTATTCTTGTGTATGGTTGATGTTTTGTGAACTGTTATCCCAATATAACCAGTCAAATGGCCGTGATCAGACTGGCAGCTTACAGACGCTCGCTGGACGCTCATCCAGTCAGCCACGGCTGATACTGCGAGTCTAACGCGTCGCCTGACACTCTCGCTACAAGGAAATAAATTGTTTTCTTTTTATAAATATAAACCCATGTCTTTATTCTTGTGTATGGTTGATGTTTTGTGAACTGTTATCCCAATATAACCAGTCAAATGGCCGTGATCAGACTGGCAGCTTACAGACGCTCGCTGGACGCTGTATCCATCTATTCACAGGCCTAACAATGTGAGTGAATCTTTCTCTATTGTTCCCTAATGGGTTAACACTTAAACAAATTATATAATTATATTCAATAGCCTAACTATATTGTGAACTACACACATATATATAGCCTATATTGTTTGTAACGTCACTTGTGTGCTGGGATCTGACTGTTTGAATCGCCTACCTACCCGACCCCACTAAACGGTGGGATCCTATGACGAAAGAAAGACTTGTGAGGTGTATGTCGCATTGCCACTTCAGTAAACGGGATTAAAATAATTTAGCCTATAATTGACGTATGCTACGTAAACAATTGTAAACTATATCATAATTTCGAATAAACTACCCAGGGCAATAAAAATGGGATCTTACGAAGTGGGAGGTAAGTTTAGTCTTAGGCTAATTGTAGCCTTGTATGTTGCCACTTCAAAAATAATGGATCGCAGACTTCCAGAACTTTACAGAAAAACTTAATTTTAAATGATAATAATTATGATGACTTTAGATTGTGTTCATATTAAGATGTTGCTTGTTTCAGATTGTAACAAGTAGCCTATATGGAATGTATTTTTTGTATTCTTATTTACTTTTGTTCAGTAGGTCTCTGAATTTACAACTGATAATCCACAATCATGACAGGCAAGTATTGTACATTTTCATTTACATTTTTTTTTCCTGACTGCAACCCCTTTTTTTGGCCTATGACATAACCTCTGTGTTTCAGGGATTGGGTTAGGTGCTTTAAAACATCTGCTCAGTGTAATGTTTACATATTAACCCTAAGACAAAACACAACATTATAATGCAACTAAATGAGGGTGGCAGTTAAATTTTTTTTTTTTTTTGTGATCTTAACATTCTCATTTCGTTTCTGAATGAAAGCTAACGCCAATCTAAAATAAAAAGTAAACATACATGCATTTTGGGTTTTGTCAGACTGATGTATTGCAACATTATCATAAGACATTTACTTTTCATGACACCACTGGACATTATGTTTTAAAAGAGATGGTCAGTGCTGTAATAAGCACATTATTTACACTTTAAATTGCTCAAAACTGTTTTTTTTTTAATATCATGTACTGTATACAAAATTCTAAAGCTGTTTCAAATCTATCTTTCCTTCAAATCTATCTTTCCTTTTCAGAGAGGCAATTTGTGTTTACCTCAGAGGATGAACTATATAGTCTCAGTGAAGACACTAATTGTCCTTATTGTAGGACTGCAGTCACACTGACAAAGGCACATCTGTTACAGCGGCATTTTAGATATGCAATATTTTACAAAGAAGAAAAAAATGGTAATTTACGCTATTAATTTATCAGTGGATCCTCTTGTTAGACATTTCTTACTCTGTGTTTTTATGTACATTATTATAGTGAAGTTGATCATACCCTGCTACTGCACTGATGGAGTGCGAGGTCAGAGTCACTGGCATTGCCCAAAGTGCAGAAGTACTGTAGCAAGAGCAGGGGATTTCAAGGCTCATCTAAAAAAACATGGTTTGTGTTATTTATTCCTTTTACCTAGCAAAAATTACTGTATTATTTTGAATATGTAGCTGTATTCATTATACAAAAAATTTAATAAATTATAATTTAATAGAACTGGCACTAATAACAATTTTATTCTCTGGATTCATAGGTTATGAAGTGACAGAAAAATCAGAAAAACAAAAAAATCTAAAAGGTTTGACCATTTCTCTGTAACATCAGTTACTTGTTTTAGCAATCCATTTTGGAATGCTACATCCTTTTTTGTTCTTTATTACTTAGTGACCCAACAACCCACCTATGAGCAAAAAGATTATGTTTCCGAGGACAGTGTTTCCGAGGAGCAAGCCAATTCACAAATGCAACAAGAAACCCATGGAGTTTTGCAGACAGAATCCCCAAAGAGTCGTTTCAAATGTCATAAATGCGGAGCTGACTTTTCAAACACATCTAATCTGAAGAGGCATGAGAAAATGCAACATGGCTTGGAGCAACCTATGCTTTGCATTGATCAAAAAAATGCACTATACGTCACACCAAAGGAAGTACATGGGCCAAGAGTGCCAGTCCATGTCAAGAAATCTCTACTCCTAGGACAAATATACTGTGAGTCAGATATTTGCAGAGACATGGCAAAGATAGCAGCTCAGAGTGGACACCCTGCAACTGAATGCCACCACCTTCAAAGAACTATCTCGGCACAACGCTACATTCCTCCACAAACACTAAACTCTGCATCTTTGGAGCAAATGTTAGATAAAGGACTCATCTCAAAGTCAAGAGCCAAGGAATGCAAGGACTTACATTTGAAGGCCAGTGAAGAGGAGGTTGATTGTGTCTTCCCAATTTTTTGGGGGGAATATGGCCTGTCACAGACTTACATTTACTTTTCAGTTTTTACTAACCTCAAAGACAACTGGTGTCAGCTTGGGCGAACAATTGTGACATTTGACACAATGTCTGGTAAATGGCACTGTCAATGTAGGGGCAGTAAACACAGACAGAGTTGTGTCCACAGACACGTATGCATGTGGTGGATATTCCAGGAGCGTCCATCATTATTGAGAGAGCATTCAAATGCAAGTCCTGAAGAAATAGAGGACCTTGAGGAGAAAGAGCAAGAGAGGGATGATGAATCAAAACCATCAAATGAGACAGCATCAGCAGTTATTAAAATGACTGAGTACTTTTTGAAGTACAAGAAAATTCCAGAAAATCTTCCACAAGACCTCAAATTAACAGAAATGAAGATACCTGAAAGCTTTGTGCCTAAAGAGACACAATGCCCTTACTGCCCTGGACCATGCTACCCTGACCTCAGTGAACCAATCCTGAAGACAAAGCATGCAACCATTTATGCTTTGTTTTCTGTGCACAGAGGTATGTGTCACAGTTAATGAGTTGTAGTGGAAACATATTGTTGTTGTATATAATTATATATATTTTATTTATGTATATTCTGTTCAGGTGTTGCAGTCTACATAAAGGAATACCCTGTTTGTGGAACCCCAGTCAGATTTCAAGAATATGATTCTGGATTTCACAATTTCAACAACAAAGTGTTCCTCACAATCCCGTTGTGCTCCCTTTTGACAACAGGTCTTTCAGTAAGTAAAAAAAAAACAAAAAAAAACAGTGAATTTTAGCCAACATGATTTAATATTTACCTGAAGATTATCTTGCCCATTCAGCTAACTACAATGTTAATTTATCTATACCTGCAACAGAACCACATTGCTGTTGGACGTTTTTTGCGTACGTTGGGGGAACACAGCAAAGTGTACATTCCTCACAACACAATACGGAAAGCTTTTTACCATTTCTCTGCTTTGAGGAGCTACACCTACAATTACTTTTGTTACCGCTGTGGCCATCATCCTCCTATTTTGATTGCTGACACCAACTGGAAAGTGGCCTTTGACTTACCAGGTAGGAATTCAGTGTACCCATTCATGAAAAAAATGCTTTACCCTCAAAAGTTGGCAACAACAGTTTCCATTGTCTGCTCATAAAATACTTACTCTTTCTGTACAGTGCATCTCATGAGACGACCAGACCTGACAAACACCACTGCACAGGACACACAGGTGAATGTTTCATCTCGATGGGAAAACCTTGAGAAAGAGATCATTGCAACAGGACTTTGTGATGGTAAGCTGTTTAATATACTTCATAAACATTATTATGCCTACTTGTTTTCAATTTTATTTACAATTCCTTGCCTCCATCTCTCCCTCCCCTATGTCCTTCATTTCTTCTCTCCCAACTTACTCACTCAGTCACTAACTCACCTACTCACTCCCTCTCTTCCTCCCTCCGTCAGGGTCATGTCAAAACCCATTTTCTAGCTCCCTGACATATTCTGCCTTTACACCATGGATTGGTCAGTACTCAAGAATGTCTGATGTCATACCCAAGACTGAGATTTTGAAAGGCCTCTCCCAGAAAGATCGATTGTGGACAAAGAGGACAGATGAGGAATTTGATGAGGACCGAATTTTGCAAGTTTTAGAGCTCAAAGGGGTAAAACATTTCGATGTTTGCTGATGCTTATTCTATTAAAAATATATAAAATAGTTTATTTATAGGTTTAATGTATTACTTTCAGTAGATATTACACTTTTGAGTCAATTTGTCATTTGCCAAAACTACTTAAACAAAAAAAAAACAATTAAAAACCATATGCATATTTTCACCCATCACTTTTCTCCCATGTTTTCCCCCATTAGCCTCGAAGAGAAGATCTTACAATGGCATGCAATGCTCTAGGCATTTCAGCTAGTGGATCACAGTCTGACCTCATTAATAGGCTTGAGGAACTTCTGTTGTACAAGGATATATATCCAAAAATGTTCGTAAAGCTTCACAAAGCAGGAGGTAAGATACAAATGTAGACTATTACAAGCATGGTACAGAATGAACAATACATTTGTTTTATATATATCTGGACATTAAGAACAAAAAAAATAAAAAAATAAAAAAAGTATATAAATGCCGCGGTTTAATAAAATAAAATAAAACCATAATCATACTAACATACTTAAAGACCCACAGAAGAGAAAAGCACTATAATGTTACCTCCATCTATCATAACCATTTTGCCCTGATTGATAATGAATCATAGAAATTATTGACTGCCAGTTGAATGAAAGAAATATATTTATATTTTACATTTGACTGCCAAACTATATATGTCATTGTGAAAAAATAATACATGAAATTAGCAATTGTTCTGCATTTTCCCCATTTTTTTTCCCCGCAGGAGGGGTACTGCATCTTGGGTGCACCCATGGTGTGGTTTATTATCAGTCACCCCTGTGGTGGCAGGAATCTGCTCGAGACCATGGAGATGGTCTCTTGAGTTTTAAATATCCACCCACGGTCTTCATCTCAGATATAGCTGGACGTGTTGCCAGACATGTAAATAATAGGACTCATCAAAAGTTTTTTCAGCCACATGATGGCAGGCTATGTGCTCCAACATCTGAAAACATTTCTGCTGCATTGGAAAAAAAACTCACTGTGCAGAAAGAATGGGTGAATACCCTTCGAAACTCAATGGGGCCAAATAAACACGAAGACCAAACAAGTGACAGATTCACCTGCCCTCACCCTCTGACTGGAACTCATGAACGGTACTCCCTCTATGACCGTTTTCATGAGAAAAACCAAAAAAGGCCTGAAGAGAGACTGAGAAGCATCAAACTTTTGCCAGATCTTGCCAGTATTGTTAATTCATCTTCAGCAGAGCAAATTAACAAAGAGCTGTCAACCAGCAGGTATTTCCTCTGCCAACTGAAGGACATTCATTACATGTTCGCCTTGCGGCTGTGTTTCCATCTGCACAATCAGAGGATCAATGATAACTTTTTGCAGGACATTCAAAAAATGTCTCAAAAAGATGTGCACCTAGGGCTACATGGACACCTATTAATAGGTGTGGATGAGGAAACAGACAAAGGTAATATAGTTCATGAAATAAAAGTTAATGTACTATACATTTTATTAACATAAACTTTTATTTGTATCTCAATACAATGTCATATCTTTGCAGAGATGTACCAAACAACATCTGCAAAGTCATTAACTGACCCACAAGCTGAACCAGACAAAGTTGAGGAAGATATGGAGAGTTTCACTGTGTCATTGTTTCCTATAAGTGAACAAAATAAGGTACAGTCTTTTTGTATGTTAAATTATAGCAAAAATATTTGAATAGTTTACAGGAACAAAAAACTACACCTGTAGTATTTTCTGCTTCATTTATATGCAATGAATGGGTTCTGTTTTTGAACTACAGGACAAGCTGAAACAACTGTACATTTCCTGGAGGAGAGAGAGACAAATAATTCACAGATTTTCAGCATACGCAACACTGTATATTGCAGACTTAAGAAGTGTTTGCCCCTCTTCTCTTTTAGAGGAAGACCCAAACAAGACCATGCCTTGGTTAAGTGATAATGTAAGTGTGCTTACAATGATCTTATGTTTGCTTTACAATTCTTTATTAGGAACTCAGCACATGACACTGCACACAGTTCATGTAATATAACTACACTCCTGTTCATAATGTACTCATGTAATTTGTTTATATATTAAAGTCTGTCATTTATTTAAAAGGCAGTGAACTGTCGTCTTGCTCAAATTGCAGCAGAAACTCCGCATGTAAGTAACTGATTATTCAATGGTCTTAGCAGATAAGCATTTGTCTTATGAGATTTGTCAAATTGCTCTGTGAATGTTAAAAATGTAGTATAATTAATTTCCGTTCACTTCATGCACAGGTTGTTGCCTTATACACAGATGTGTACATTTTGTGGTACAGAGAGTGGACAAAAAACAAAGCCATTTCAAGGTCACATGTGCAAGATCTTGAGGTATACTTGAGTAACTGTATAACAATTGAGTTTTTTTTACACACGATTACACACACACACACACACACACACACACACACACACACACACACATACTTATATATATATGTGTGTGTGTGTGTGTGTGTGTGTGTATGTATTTCCACTGTAGAATGCTCAAAAAATCCTGCTCCCAAGAATCGTTGGTGGTAATACACCAGAACGGGGAAACCACTTTATACTCTGGGTAAGGTTTTCAAGAAACTCGGTTGTGCTGTAACATTGAATTGAATTGATATGCTGACTAACTTTTTATATGATTTTTTCACAGGTTTTCGATGTCTCTGGAAAACAAGTGCGTATTTATGATTCAATGGAGATCTACAATTCTATTGAAAAAAATGACATGGATATTCTGAGGTAATTCATTTCTCATCTGTAGTGTAGCATAAAAACGTTAACTTTTTATTAATAATAAATACAAGAAGATGTGAGAGATGCATGACATGAGAGCTCTGTTTGAATCTAAAATCTGTAAAGAGAGGCTTTCCAAAAACTTGGGTCACTGGATGGCTGGACTGTTTGCAACCCAGAACAGTGGATGCAGCGAGATGGTGTGAACTGTGGGGTATTTGTTTGCACTGTAAGGTTTATCTCTCACTTCACTATTACAATTTTTTCAGAATGTGCTTTTTTGGCCCATTAACCGCTTCATTGTTTTTTGTTTTAAAGGCAGCTGAAATGGAAGCCAAAAAAATGAAAATGTCTTCTGAAGTGCTGCAAACTTGTCAGCTAGTACACCTGCGTGTTTACCATGCCACAAGCATGTTGAAAGATGTGATGACTGAAGTAAGACAAACAGGAGTTAAGATTTTCAATACAATTGGTCCAAAAAAAAACAATATTAAAACTCATATGTAATACTGGACAGGACTTTCCGACTGCAATTGGAGAAAGAGAGGAAGGTGAAATAGAGACCAACACCTGCATGGCCCAGGACATAAAAGCATGTGTTTATCAAAACACTGGAAATAAGTAAGTACTACCACACAAATTGCGAGTATTAGTGTAAATTAATATTGCTGCTTTGACTTTACAATAATGTATACATTTAGAACCCTGCATCCACACATCAAACGGATGAGGTGGGTTCAGTGTGATCTGTGCAACAAATGGTTACACACTGATTGTGCTGGCATAGACCCTACAACAATTCGTAAAGACACGCCCTTCAGCTGTGGATGTGATCAACAACCATATTCTTTTCAAAGGTAAGCAACAGAACCATAATATAAAACAAAAGCTCACTGAACTGCTTTTAATGTGTATGTCTATTTTACAGCACCCTCACAGCTTTGAAACAGGGACTTTTGGTTGACACACTTGTGGAGGATGAAGAAATTGTGGTAATTGTTCTTGAAATTTTAAATAAAATAGCACATAACCATGTTTGTATGAAACATGTAATAATTAAAATTTGGATCAACATATATAGCATATTGATCATTTATATTGTGCTGTAAAACTTTTTTTTTTTTTTTGTAGAAACTTCATCATGACCTCACATCTGGTGCTGTTAGATCACACAGAATGTTTTTACATAAACATCCCAGTTATGCCCCCAAACTGAAAACCCAATGTAACCTACGGATCTCTGTTTTTGACCAAGAACAGGTAAAATAATATTTATTTGGAATAAAAATATGTTTAAAATTAACTTGGTTCTTGCAACATGAATTGACATCACAATTACTTATTTTTTTTATAGATTCATACTGTTACAGATAATCAATATCTTGACATTCATTATAATCCGAAACAATTGGAATGTAATGAAATTATTCTTAGATGTTGATTTTTTTTAAAACACTGATATACATATCCGCATTGTTGTTTTTCATAGACTGAGGGAATCATTGACAAGGTGTACAGTGTTTTGGCATTGAAAAAAACAGATTTATCTAGCCCTTCATATGCTATGGAAGTCATGACACCTGAGGTAAATCATGTTTTGTGAAGAACACAATAATAATTCAAGAGCTAATGATAGATATTTGAAATATAGTGTGTGAATTATGCAGTTACCAATTCTACATCTAATGCACACATTGTAATGTGTGATAAGATTTTAATGACTGTTTTTTCCTTTATTATAGATAACCATTCTGATTCTCAGAAAGACAGAGGGGTTCCACAGATTCCAAGCGGAAATGGCTTTTGCAACTGCACACTGTCTGTGTGTTGAGTAATATGCGACAAGCAATGGCCTATATAGATTCTTGTTTTTTTTTTTTATTTGTAGATAGTTTTTTTTTCCTTTGTTTTTATTTGTAAATAGATTTTTTTTCTTGGGTTTTATTTGTAAATTGTCTTTGTAAATTTGAAAATATAGTGATACAGTGTGTGCTAAGTGATTTTACCGTTAAAGTTGGCATTCTTTTATTGAATTATTAAAAAGCTTTCTTTTAACAAATTATTTAAAAGCATCTCTGTATTTTGTCCTGGTGTCAGAAAAATGGTCATTGACAATGACAACGAATCATGTTATTGGGATTAATTCACGTTTTTATAGGCTACTCTGCATCTACATTTTTACCAAACTTTTTCACAAGGATTAAAATCGTCACAACTAAGGCAGTATCCGCATATTAGATTTAATTCCTTAGAATGAGAGGCAAGCAACAGTAACTAAGCAACCAGTCTGATCACGGCCATTTGACTGGTTATATTGGGATAACAGTTCACAAAACATCAACCATACACAAGAATAAAGACATGGGTTTATATTTATAAAAAGAAAACAATTTATTTCCTTGTAGCGAGAGTGTCAGGCGACGCGTTAGACTCGCAGTATCAGCCGTGGCTGACTGGATGAGCGTCCAGCGAGCGTCTGTAAGCTGCCAGTCTGATCACGGCCATTTGACTGGTTATATTGGGATAACAGTTCACAAAACATCAACCATAATAAAGAACATTATTCATATCAACAGATTCATAATAAATGAGCTAGAAAGGGAGGAACACAAAACACAAAAACTGTCCAAAATCAATGGTTTCTGAAACTTGCCAAAGGCAGACTGACAGACTACTATAGCCAGCCACTGTCAGCCACTGAACCTGTCAGTGGCAGACTGGCAGCTGTCAGTGGCAGACTGGCAGCTGTCAGTGGCAGACTGGCAGCTGTCAGTGGCAGACTGGCAGCTGTCAGTGGCAGACTGGCACCTGTCAGTGGCAGACTGGCACCTGTCAGTGGCAGACTGGCAGCTGTCAGTGGCAGACTGGCAGCTGCCAGCCAGCCACTGACAGGTCACGTGACCTGCCAGTGGCGGCTCCTGCCAGCCAGTTGAAGATTGAACCCCTACTCGCCTAATGTCATCTCGTTACGGTCATTATTACGACATGGTGTGAACGCTGCGTCCTTAATCAAACACACCTGAACAAGCTTATCAGGGTCTTTAAGACTAGACCACAAAAGCTGCTGCCAGGTTCGAGTTGCGGCAAACTAAGTTTTATCTTTAAAAACGCGTTTTCAAATAGCGCTTATAACCCCTCTACTCAGTGCATTATCCAGCAGGGTCCATTGTGCGGGTCTCAGGATGACAGCTCGACTGTATTTCTCGTTGGTCGCTGTTTTGTTGTGTCCCTCTGTATGCTGGAGCTTAGACCCTGATCTAGTCACCGGTGAGATCTTTTAAATTCATTAGCCATATTGGCGCGAAGAAAAAATGTGAACAAATACCTATATCAAAATTTGACTTTAGGCACATCTTGAAACATTAGTTTATAAGTAGCCTATACAGTAGACCTACAGACGTCCAGTAAAAGTTACACTTTGTAGCCTATTGCTGTTTCATTGTGGCCCTCCGCCCATTATAGTAGGCTGTGGCCATTATGAAAGGTAGGCTACAGTATTTAGATCGTTTGCTAATCCTTCAAATTTTGTTCAGATTTTGATTGCTTCACAAATTGGCTCAGATTATCTTTGGACTGAGCTGCACAGATATATCTTTTTTTTAATTCATCTTTGTTCAAAACTATGTCAAATTAAACGAGTTCGAGCTCTGTATCTGAGGCTGCATCTCGGCCAAACTTTGATGAATCTATACGGAAATGTGTACTTTATTGGAACCATGACGTGAGGGTCCATGCCAAATTTGGGAACAGCGCCATCTACAGGTCATGAGATCTGGAAAATGGCTATTATTGCAATAACTTTTGAACAGTTTGTCAGAATGTCTTGGATTACTTGTCATGCTGAATCTGTGGATGCTGAGTTTCACAGGTGTCTGCCATTTTTGGCTTTTGACATGAATTACAATATCTTTTAAACCATTTAACACATCGTCACACTTTGGAAGGGATTGCATGTCCTGAAGGTACCTGGGAAGTAAAATAGCGCCACCTAGTGTTTTAAATATATACTTTTTTATTGTTGTTGCAAAAACTCTTATAACTAGTCATTTTGTTCCCTGACTGATTCAGACAGTCATTTTCCATGTGATTGTCTGCCATATTGAAGTAGATTATAACAGTTTTTTTCATTTATGCCTCCTACACATTTTGCCCAGTTTTGTCCCAAATTGGCTCCGATTATCTTTGGACCGAGCCGCACAGAAATGTCTGAATGGATTTTTGATATTCACTACAGTTCCTGAGATATTTGTCTCCAAAGTTGACCTTGGCCTGTATTTGCCTTATGATAGCATGCTAATTGGTAAGCATGCTAACCAGATGCCATTCTTCTAATGTGGCTCTTCAGCTATCAGGTTGACCATAAGCTACATTAGCATTAAACTACCATGTTAATATGGTTAACATATCGCTCCTTGCAACTAGTAATTATGATTGTATAATATATTGATCCTCTTGAATCATCTTATAGTGGCCGGTTGGTGCCTGGTGAAACTGAATTGCGTCCCGTCGAAGATGTTTCTGATAAAAGACTGCTTTTAAAAGAGGACACGAATGCAACGATTTGATTGTGGAACTGTGCATGCATTCAATGAGTTTCATTAAATAGTGGATGTCAAAGGTCCTCCAAAAGAAACACTGAACATTTTTGCACTTGAGTTTCACAAAGAAACTGCAAGTGCCGCATCAAATTAAACTTGAAACTGATTGCATTTTCATGGTAAACTATTTATTTTTAATGGTAAACTATTTATTTTTAATGGAGACATTCAGAGTGCAGTGATTATGGTTTCTGTCATGTTTGAACAACAGTAAAGCCAGGAGTATGTCCAAGCCCACACGGAGTAGGATTGTGTGCTGAATTTTGTTTCCATGACGGTAACTGTCCTGACGATGAGAAATGCTGCAGCAATGGATGTGGACATGCGTGTACAGCTCCTTATACAGGTATTTGTTTCATTATATTAGTGTAAAATACAGGGAGTCATTCAACATTCACTGATATGCTGTTATTTAAACACATGGCAGAGGAACCAAAGCCTGGAGTGTGTCCAAGCAAGAACATTGAAATAGGATTTTTAGGGGAGTGTGTCAAGGCATGCGTGAATGACGGTGACTGTCCGAACGACAAGAAATGTTGCAGCATTGGATGTGGACGTCAGTGTATGGCTCCATATACAGGTATTTATATTTTATTTAGTGCGGTCAACTAATTAATTGCAACAACAAAAAAAATCTGTAATTTTATTCATGATTAGAAGCATTACTACATTATATTTTATATATATATATATATATATAAAACGTCAATTACAGTTTCCAAACTAATGTAGAAACAACTTAAAGTATTTTAAATGCTTGTTTAATGGTATCTCTTATGAATGAAGGCCATAAAGCCATCCCAGGTGCATCGCATTATTTCATACAATACAATCTGAGATATATATATATATATATATATATATGTGTAATTATTTTTTTTAAATAGTCCTGGTTCTTCCAAGCTTTATAATGGGAGTTGATGGGTATATTTTGAAGTCCATCGTAGCGCATCCACCCATGATAAAAATCCATGTTTAAAACTTTATCAACTAAAGAGTATAACCCTTGAACTTGATGCACAACGTAATGGCAAATGCGGTTGCCCTGTTCGTTTGAACCGTGAGAGGTAAAAACAATCCAACAGTCTCCATTGACTTGCATTGTGAGAAGCTGCTTCCTTGTCATTATGATTTCTTATAATAAAAAATGTCTACAAGCTGCCCTATGACAAGGTGTACAGCAAACAAGCAAAAAAAAAAAAAAAAAAGTTTCTATAAGCATCAAGGCAACAAGACTGGACAAGTGTCGACCCCCAAAACGAGCGTTTAAACAAGTGGATACAGGCTGGAACAAATGGGTAAATTGTGGGATCCTGACACTCAACATGCACAAATAGCAGTAAACCTTGTCACTGTGGGAAGTCAAATATCCAAATGTCAGTTTTAAAAATGATCCTATTGCGTTCCCCTCCAGTGGACGTAGTTCTCAGAGTAATGACACCTTGCTTTAGGTTTGTTTTTGTTAGAAGTCAGATATGACAAGGACGCAGCCTCTCGCAATACAAAGCCAATGGAGATGGTTGGGGTTTGTCCGTCCATGAATTAAGCTACAGAAATATAACTTAAATTTAAGTGAGCTTCGTAATCCTCATATAAAGCTAAAATAAGTGTCATTTTTATTTCTGTTATCTTTGTTTTATGTTCTCTCGCTCACACCAGTTCCGCCTCAGATCCACTCTCAGTCTCAATTTTCTTGACTTCTCAAACCGTTAATGTTACAGAAAGCATGTTCCTGTTCGCATCCGAGTCCGGCAGCTGCCTTACGATCATCAGAAAACCTTTGAACAACTTATATCAGTGGGGGAAAACCATACAATTCATCATAACATCGTAATATACATCACACACTATTAGGCTATATTGATAAATCTACCCAATTTTCATAACCGTTATAGCTTCTCGAGATTCCCTGATAGTTTTGGTAATTCTAATTGGTTACAAGGTAGTCAGTGACGACAGAAACACCAGCTATTTAAAAACCGTCTTTGGTTCATTGTATTTTCAAAGAGAATGTATTTGTTGACCGCACTATTTGTATTATATTTGTGTGTGTGGGTCAGCCTTTTATGCATTTATTATAAATTCAATGAGTCCTTCATTTTAGTGATTTGCTGCTGTTATACAAATACATGACAGATAAACCAAAGCCAGGAGTGTGTCCAAATAAAACCTTTGGAGGAGTCATAGGAGTGTGTGTCGAGTCGTGTTCCCATGACAGTGACTGTCCAGACGATCAGAAATGCTGCAGCAATGGATGTGGACATCAGTGTACAGCTCCATATACAGGTATTTTTATCTTATTAGTGTGTGGATCAGTATTTTAATACAGGTAGTCATTCATCCACTGATGTTGTTATACAAACACATGACCGATAAACCAAAGCCTGGACCTTTGCGTTCTCTCGCAACACCTATTGTGCGTTTTAATGAGCTTTATCAATTGATCTGAGCAGGCAGCTGAGAGACCAGCCCGACGGGACCGTCTACAAAGTGAAAAACCAGGAAAGACGTCCATTCGGACTTGTCTCAGTCGCCTGCTCATTGAGATTTATATGGCTCATTTTGAGGAGTTAAGTTATAGCTCAATGGAGCTCTTCACTGTTCACATATGGAGCCGTCTGAAACCCTGTTTGTCCGAACTCAACAGTTGTGTGTTTCCACCACCTTGCCCTATAGGGGCTCTGGAGGTATATGTATGCATGCAGTGTGTAATTCAGCATTCACTATGACAGCAAAGCCTGGAGTGTGTCCAAACAAAAACCCTGGAGTAGAAAGAATATGTTCTGAGTCGTGTTCCCATGACAGCGATTGTCCGAAAGATGAGAAATGCTGCAGCACTGGATGTGGACATCGGTGTACAGCTCCATATACAGGTGATGGGGGACAAACTGACCCGGGCATCAGTGGGACATGCATTTAATTAGACATTCAGAAATCAGTGAGCTGGTTTCCATGTTTTTTTTTTCTTCAAATAGCAAAGCCAGGAGTGTGTCCAGTCAAACCCCTTGGAGTGTGTGAGGATTCGTGTGTCGACGACAGTGATTGTCCGAACACTGAGAAATGCTGCAGCAATAGATGTGGACGTCAGTGCAGGGCTCCATACATAGGTATGTTAGTGTGTGTGGGTCAGCTTTTTCTTTTAAATGCAGTGAGGCATTCATTGATCTAATGTTATGCAAACACAGATAAGCCAAAGCCAGGAGTGTGTCCAAAGATGCTGATTGGAGACTGTACCAAGTCGTGTTCCTATGACCGTGACTGTCCGAACGATGACAAATGCTGCAGAACTGGATGTGGAACACGATGTGGTATTTAAAAAAAAAAAAAAAAAGTTTAATGCCACAATAGCCTTATTTGTGTTTTATTTTATTGCCTAGTTTAATATAATTTATAGCTACTTATTTTTCCTGTTTTGAATACCGTTGAATTTAAAGGATTTGTTGTGGAGTGAGGGGTAAATGACCAAGGCAATTGTTTGTAATGTTTGTAAATGTTTAGTTTATTTACCGGTATTTAATATACATATAAATTAAGTGTTAATAATAATGAGGTTAACAGATTTAAGTAAGATCAATTTCTCTTTCAAGATAACTTCCTCTTCTTGGCCAGGTTACATTTCTCCGTGGCGTAAACTCTAGAGGCTTCAAAACCGTGAATTTTTAGGGCCGTGATATTCAAATGATTGTTTTCAGCCGCCACATTGATCAACGTATGATCATTCATACGACCTGATAGGCAGCATACTAATGTTTGATTTAAAATATACGGTTTGATTATTGAGGGATAAAATAAAGACAAACGTTTATCAAAGTACCTTCATTTAGCCCATAGCACCAATTCAAGATTGTGCTTTACAAAATCAAGATTCCTAATACTTGGAATACAATTTGCTCCCAAGTAAAACCTGTTTGTTTTGATTTATTTTTATTTAATAATAAATAAACAGCTGTGTTTCTGAAATTGAATGACGCTGAATATTTGTGTCCATGCAGTGACGCCTGGTAAATGTTATCCACCTTATTTGTGCCGACAACCGGATCCATGATGGCCATTGTCCTGCCAGACAGAAGTGTGGCCCTGCTTGCAGTTAACAGTGCTGTTTAACCATCAAAAAGTTCTCTGAGACTGATTTTTGCTTGCCATTCTTGAGGACTGAATCTTCACCAAATAAATCTGTTTAGTAAAACATTCCTCTGGGTTTTTTTCTTTTTCTTAACACTTTTCTACAGCAGCTTGGCAGCAAAAGTGTACTTTAGTGTAAGGCTTTTATATATATATATATATATATATATATTACAAAAAACCTAAATTTTTGGTTTCATTTCTGGTTTAAAAAAAATAAATAATATATATAATTTTTTTTTTTTAAACCAGAAATGAAACCAAAAATTTAGGTTAAACCTAATGTAATGGTTTAACAGTTTTAAAAGACTTTCAGTATTTAGCGTGTCTAAAGACTCAATGTATTTCTTTTTGGACTAGTCCCGATGTCTGACTGATGGAGTGAAGAACTGGATCTATGTATTCAGAAATGGTAAATGGACTGCATTTATATAGCGCTTTCACAGACCCAATGGCCACCAAAGCGCTTTACATTTGCCTCACATTCACTCATTCACACACCGACGGCGGAGATGGAGGTGGAAAAAACTTGTACTAGTACGTTAGCCCTCCCTCTGTCATCAGGGTCATTTCCATTCATTGTCGTTTATGGCCACCTACAAAGCTGATGGACATCTAGTGGGTGCAGTTTGAGTGTAGATGGGACAAGGGTGTAGGAGTGCTGCGGCTCCTCAGTCTGTTGACTCTATTGAAACACTAAGGTGTGCAAGAGAACCCCTGAACTTTGCCCTTTTTGATGCAGAGCATTTTTTACGGCTGTTATATATATATATATATATATATATATATATATAAATCTTTTTTTTTTTGTACTTTTTTTTTTTATTGGGTATAGTATATTGCACATTAAGTGTTTGACACCCAGCTTGTTTTTCCTCATGGCAAAGTGTTTAATTCTCATGGATCCCCCCCTGGGGGAGGAAGCAGATAACTCATGTGAGTTATTTCAAGTATTTTTGGTCTTTTTATTCCTTTGTTGCATAGGACAGTACAGAGTAGACAGAGCATGGGGCAGAGAGAGAAATAAGTGTGCGAAGGACCTCAAGCCAGTAATGAAACTGTTCGGCACAGAAGAGTTCATTGTTTAAAGCCAAGGGTCTATTTTTAGGACCATCTATTTTAATTTTTAATCTCAGGGCCATTTAACTATAAAACGATGCACCCTTTAGGCTTTCATTCTGTTGGCAAGGCTTCAAATTAAACTTACTTTCACTCAAGACAATCCAATATACTTGTTTCAAAATAACACATTGACTATGCTACTTAATATATAAGTTAAATACGAAGTATATCCAAAAAAGCACAATATACATTTCCTTTTCACCATGACGGACTGAGTTGACCTCCAAAATAAGCAGAGACGACCAATCAGAACACCGAACAACATTTTACAGCCTAATGTGCAAGTCTCTCTGCGACTGCGTGAATGCCTTAGTCCTAACTTTGGATCGCTTTTTTTAATTTTTTTATTACCATTTTGAAATGGTATGGCGTAATGCTTTCGCAGAAATCACGTGCCCTTGAAAATTTGATACGAGCCCATCCATATCCTGCCCTGCATCACTACTTTCATTCAGTTTGGATTTGGTCAGAAGCGACATCAGCATGAGGAACCTTTCCTTCTTTCTTGGGGCTTTATTGCTCGTGGACGGTGAGTCACATTCATTTTCTTTAATTCAACACTTTCCGTTTCTTTCAAATATACCAGAAAAAAATAAACTGCATGCGCATTTGCTGTTGTCGTCTAATTTGCTTGCATGTCTGTTTAACAAACTGATACTTTTCTGCAACTAGACGTGGTGATAAATCATAGTGTGAAAGTGACACTACCATAATGGTATTTTTTGGGGAAGTTGGTTGTGCACGTGCGTGGGATTGTTTGGCAGTGAACACTAGAGGGCGTCGACGACCTTTAATGTTCTGCACAACACTTTGGGTGTTTCTCAAAACCAAGAATGCAAAGAACGGACTTGTGTTCTTGGGGAGAACGCTCTTGCTAGTTGTTCTTGGAAGAATGAACTTACAAGGTGACGAGCTCACAGAACGCTGCTGACAGTTTGAGACGATGTGTTCTTGCGGGTATTGCGCAATACGCCCGGACAGACGCCGTCTGCAGAACCCAAATATTTACGACTCGCCATATATTTTCGTAAAAATGCCAATATTTGAAATCAGTTATTTCTCGCATCAAATGTTCTCAGAAGTGAATTTAGTGATGAAATAGCATACGAAATTGTGTATTTAGGCAACAATCAAACGAAATATGCTACAACTCTGCCTCTTTTCGTCAACAATAAAACGAAATATTTTATAAAACACCATTCTGCCTCTTTAAATGAAAAAATAAATAAAAAAAATCTTAAACATATTAGCCTAAATGGCCACACAATTGTGGTTCAGGCAACGCATACATTAATTATCTTCACTGCATATTTATAACAACATTAAATATTAAAACACAAACCTGCTTCTTTTTTATTTCATTTTAAAAATATGAAACATTCTTGATTTTTATTGACATTTGTCAAAGAGAGACAGGGTTGTGTAATTTTATTTTACATATAGTGAAGAGAATGTTAAAATAAATATAACAAATATATCTAGTATATAAAATAAAATTACACAACCCTGTCTCTTTTTTGTTAAATGTAATTTTTAATGATCAATAATATCCAGTAGGTAAAGGTATAAGTAAAAGGTATAAGAAGCTAACTTACAATGAGAAATTAAGCAAACAATTAGGCTACAAAGTTAAAGTTAAATAGCCTAAATATATAAAGTTATGAAACTTCACTTTTCCCTCAGTCAAAACAATTTGCCATGGAACAAATAGATTAATGAGTGAGACCAAAGATCGACACAAGACGAATATACGTCATGTTTATCCACTAGAGACACCAGAGCCAGCGGCACACGCCAGAAGCACTAGCCGGGGAAAAGCTGTTCCAGTCGGGGTTAATGAGCGCTGAACACCCGGTGATCACCTGGATCTTACAACTCCGAAAGCGTAAGATAAATTTTTCAAATAGGCGCTATCTTTATAAACAAACCACATATTTGAGCTTTAAACAACTACATTCTCGCCTGAAACACTCTTAAAATTACATTTCATGACACAATAACAGTAGTATTTTTATATTACGCGGGTTTTCTCCTCTGGTATTGACGCTTGCTGGTTGGTGCGTGATGCATTCTGGGATACATGGCTGTCTCAAGTCCGCACAAGTCACCACTCGATGCATCCTCGGTAAAAGGGGCGGATCAAGAACACATCCGGGGATTTGAACTGGACTTGGCTAGATGTGAACTTTGAATTGGGACAGTACTTGGGCAGCGACTGATGACGTTTCACAAGTCCACAAGAACACAAGTACAGACAAGAACGCATATTGAGAAACGGCCTTTATTTTATTTTTGGTCGGGTCGGATGTAAATCGTAAAATTTAACTCGTGTTTGAAAATAAATTTGACACACATTTTCTGTTTGTACTGCAAAGATAACATCTGTGTCGTTATGAGCCGTTTCTTATTTTTAACTTTTACCTCAAACCTGTTCTCTCTCTCTCTCTCTCTCTCTCTCTCTCTCTCTCTCTCTCTCTCTCTCTCTCTCTCTCTCTCTCTCTCTCTCTCTCTCTCTCTCTATATATATATATATATATATATATATATATATATATATATATATATATGAAAAAAAATTGTGACTTCTATAGGCTACTTTTACTTTTTGTAATTCTACTGTCTTCTGAGGATGCTGGTGCTCACGCATGACAGTGATTAAACTCCTGTACTGAATTTCTAAGAGGTTAAAAAGATTGTGAAAGAACTCATTCCAATTTACAACACTGTCTGGTCTTCCCTATATCTGAAGAATTATACAACTTTTGGTTGTGGATTTGTATTATCTGACATTTAACCTTGCAAGGATAGCTATTTATTTTGGTTCATTGCATTGATTTCTTAAATACACCAGACTGCTGCAAAAAAAAAAAAAAAAAAAAAACGAGTTAGGAGACTGAGATGTAGCTCAGTTGTAAATGAATGTAAAGTGTAAAGTGTGGTTAACTTTAAAAATTAACTTTAAAAAGCATGCGCCGAGTCTGTGAAAGCCAGTTTCAAACTATATCTAGAAAACTAAATAACAGCAGAGCCGTCACAGCAGTGAAAGACTCAGTTCTGGATTCTCCATCTCTCAGTTTCAGCCATAGAGAGCACTTCAGTTCAATACAAAAACACTGTATCAGGGTAAATTCACTCTAACATTAAGTTGCACTGAAAAAAAACAACTAAATGGCAGGATTGATCATCTTTTTATTTTTTCCCCCACCAGGTGTTTTTGGTTTGGAGAAAGTTGATGTGACACTGATAGTGATGGAGGGAGATTCTGTCACTCTAAACCCTGATACTGTAATACCAGAAGATGATTCAGCTGAGTGGTGGTTTGGTGATAAAATCATAGCTCGAATTAATAAAGCAGCTGGACTCTTCTCTATATCTGAGGGTGATGATGTGGGATTCAGAGACAGACTGAAGCTGGACAAGCAGACTGGATCTCTGACCATCACAAACACCAGAACTGACCACACTGGACTCTATAAACTACAGGTCAGGGGCAGAACTGAGACATTCAAAATATTCAATGTTACTGTCACCGGTGAGTAACTCAAGTCTTACAATCTGATAACTGGATTAAGATCTCGATTCATTTTCTGAGAACAGTTTAGATGATGTGGAATAATCAGAGGTTTATTCTTCAAAACCTGTTGTTGCTTTTGTAAATTAAAAAATGCAGTTACAGTATGAGTGTAAGTTAAGAGAATAATGTGTTATGAAATATGTGTAAAGGAAATATTCTCTATTGACAGACCAATAACATTGATTCTTCAGAGAGTTTCAGCAAAGAGGAATCTAAAGTTATTTTCACAACTTTTAAAAGAAGAAACAAGGCATATAAAGTTGTATTATGTTAAATGTCTGTTTTGTTTAAAGTGTCCAATCAGCGCTGCAGAAAGAACGATGGGGGCGGGGTTATTCTTTTAGTAAGACTCTAACAAACAAAATAGTGTAATGTTTTCCTCCTAAAACGCACTTACAGTGAAAAATTGTTGAAAATTTATACAAATTTCCACTCTCTCAGAAGAAACATTACGTAAGCAAAGTAGAATTAATCGATATTTGGTAAACAATCACTTTTTGGTCACAATTTTGTGTTTTTGCAACTGATTTTTGCATGATTTAATTGATCTGTTATCGTCACTAGACAAAAACTGTTCAGAACTCCCCGTTTTAATGTTGCGTGAATAAGTGTGAACGACTCCCATTCTTAATGGTATATTAGATGATTATTTATTAATTGCATCTGATAGATTATTCTTTCAATAAAACATTTGCATTGGGTTTGTAAAATGTGTTTTTTATGCATGTTTGGCCTGAGTGTTTGTTGCATTTCCACTGTTTTGATCAGTATGGGTTCTCACCAGCCTGTGGCGTTTCCAACCATTCAAAACAGTTCATCATTTTGTGAAGCAATTGGTTCAATTTATTCAAAGATTTGAGTTTCTACCATCACCAGTTACAAGAAAACCATAAGGCAGGAAATGGCATTACAGAGAAAAAAGCTGTAGACAATTATAAATGTCAAGGTTATTTTTTATAAAAACAATAACCTTTATCTGGTCAAAAAAGTGAAAGTGACATGTAGCCATAGCCAAGTACGGTATCCCTTACTTTGAATTTGTGGTCTTGGATTTCACCCATCCAATTACACACACACACACACACACACACACACACACACACACATCAGTGAGTACTGAGTAGCCTATTGAACACAAACATACACCTTGAACACACACCCGGAGCAGTACGCAGCCATTTTTGCTGCGGCGCCCGGGGAGTGATTGGGGGTTTGGTGTCTTGCTCAATGGCACCTCAGTTGTGGATAATGAGAGTGGAAGAGAGCGATGTTCATTCACTCCCCCACTTACATTTCCTGCCGGTACTGAGACTCAAACACGCAACCCTCCCCTTTAAAAACATATATATTTATGACTCCGAAATATTTCTACACTACACTAATGTTTTTAGTGTACAGAGTCATGTGTGATTATAGCCTGGCTCCGCCCCCCTACGTGCTTCCGAACAATTTTCATTTTCCTTCAGCACTACGTCTGGGTTTGCTGTATATTCTTAGGTTTTCTCCAAACAAATTTTTACCGGTCCAATCAGCGAACAGAGGGAGTGGCCGAGAACGATAATGTTGAGGTGCGCCAGTTTGAGTTGTAGACATACGTCACGACCATAGACTGTAAAAAATATGGTCAAAGCGTCTGTGACGTCACCCATACACTTCCTGAAGAACGGTTTTGAGGCCGTTTATGGGGGGTATGGGCGGCGCCATCTTCAATACAAATGTTCAGAAAGGATACAGAGGTGGTATGATGTGTTGTCAGATCATGGCCGAGATGTCAAATTTCAGGAATTCCACTCGGCGCAGCCCGCTATCAGCTGTCAATCAAGCTGTCAATCAAAGTTAACCACGCCCTTATTGTCATACATTTTATATGTAAATACGATCTAAATTAACGAGTTAGAGAAGAATTCACCCCCCTCACAGTTGTCAGGTACTCGGAACCTATCGAAAAATACAATAAAGTCCATGGGACCAACCTGTAAAACCATGAATTTATGCTGTGAAAACGGACATTTTAACATGGGGGTCTATGGACATTTGCTCCCTTTTGGGACCTGCCCCTAGCGGATGTTAGATGTATTGCAGTTTTTCGCACTTCTGGGTAGGCTTCAGTTTTCAGATTAGAATGTTGCCGCTTGGTCACAACTAACTGTTTTTTCTTTTGTGCGATGATGTTTTCTTTCACTTTTTTAAATATTTTTGTTAACAATAATTATTAATGTGTTCTAATTCTGTCATTTCACTCTGTAAACTGAATGTTCAAATAAAGAATTAAAAAACCAACATACGTCACGACCAAACGGCAGATCCAATAGTTTAAAACTTCAACAGAGTACCCGCCTTCAAAGAAGCTCTATTAGTGCTCTAATATTTGATCATATTTTCATAATTATAAACATACTGGTTTGTAGAAAAATTGTTTTAACATTCAATACACTTGGTTGTTATTGGAGTTTTATATATATATGTGACTAAAGGTGGATACTCAGTTGCATGTGTTCACTGAAATTAGTTACAGTGTTATACAATGTTAATCTCATAGAAACTGTGTCTGTATTTTCTCTAGAAATGAAGATTATGTCAGTGGAGGAAGGAGATTCGGTCGCTCTTCAGACTGATAGTAAAACACAGAGAGATGATCAGATGTGGAAGTATGGAGCTAAACGCACCCCTATAGCTGAAATCAACAGAGCGGTCAGTGAGTTCTCATTATATGAAGATGTTCTTGATGAGAGATTCAGAGACGGACTGCAGGATAATCAGACTGGATCTCTGAACATCACAAATATCACAAACACAGACTCTGGCGTCTATAAACTACAGACCAGGCTCAGAAAATTCAACAAATACAAAAGATTAATTAATCATGTCAGGGGTGAGTAGAGTTTGTTTGTCTTATTTTTTGCCAAGCTATAAAATGTGATTTGCATTAAATCAGTCATTAATATTTGCTAACAATTCTCAAGTCTGAAAAAAAACTTGGACAAATTTCAGAAGCGTAAAACATTTTTTTACAGGACAATTGTTAGACTCTTTGTTTAATTAAAAGATCTACAGATTTCATCTTAAAGATAAAGCTGCTTAACTAAATGGAAACATTAGCATTCTAACTATATGTTTGTGGTGACGCTGGTGAGCTTAAAATTCAGGTACTTACTTTTTTCTAATAATCATCATATGAATTAATACGAAATCACCACCTCATAAAAAAGTTACATTTCCCCGTGAGATCAGGTTGAGCATATTCTGGTTCCCCCATAACAACGTCAACGCCTTTGCTTTAATGGTGTTAAAATATACTTTAATGGTGATTAAAATATACTCCACCCAGAATAATCATACCATCCCAGATGTACACTACTGGTCAAAAGTTGGGAATAATTAATGAAACAAGTCTTTTATGCTCACTAAGACAACTGTTTTCTATTTGAATACATTTTAAAATGAATTCCTGTGTTCATCCTTGTGATGGCAAAGCTGAATTTTCAGCATTTCATCTTCAGTGTCACATTATTTATGTTACATTATTACATGTTACAAAAATACAGAAACAAAAGTTATTTCAAAAATAAAGATTCTGAAAGCATTGAATGAGATCCCATAATAAATCAGTATAGATTTATTATAGATGGAGATATTATGATTAATATCATCATTTTAAATATGGTTTCATTATATAAATGGTGATTTATCTCTGAGGACACCCAACTTATTATATAAAATTCACCATGTGATTCTAACCATGTCGTTGTTGTTCCAACAAATGGAACGGTCATCCAGCTGTTTATTATCTAAAAAAGAAAACCTCACATTACCGCAGAATCAGCTTTGCTCTGCTGCATACAAGTGCGTCATAGATCAGTAAAATTTTGGAATGTTTTGCAAAGTGCTGCGGCAAGTTTTTGTGCCATGAAGTTGTAAAGTGTAATAAAGCTCACGAAGATGGAGATAAACACTAGGAAATAGAATTTAATGACACACATACTGGAGACAGGAAAGCATTACACACCAACATAAAGACAACCGACAAACACTGAGGGAGAACTGAGGACTTATAAGCAATGCATGGACCAAGTGTATCAGGTATGTTTTCTGTTATATATGCATATATGCATTTATTGTGATTTATTGCTCTTTGCATTGGTGATGCAGTGAGAGAATTAATGATGGCGACTCTCACTAAGAGGCTGATTACATATGTTTGTGTATCAGGAATAAAAGATCAGTGAAACTGCCGAACGCTGTCCTGTTCTTCTCCAACCAACCAAAAAAACACAACGCAGAAAAGAGACCAGTTACACTAGCAAGGGAGCTAATGACATAACTACACCAGGTGTAATTACAAATCAGGACAACTCAGAAAAACTAGGACTGAATCTGAAATTGCCCCTATACCCTCAAGTAGGCGCTATTTGAGGGGACAGACATTTGTAGTGGTGTCCAAAACCATAGTGGACATTATTGAGTGCACTCATTCAATCCCACAATGCACCACAATAACGAGCGTATGTACTACTGATGTAGCCTACGATCAATGGGTACTCTTCAAGTGAACAGTATTAGTGGACTAACGTAGGGAATAGTAAATGAGGGTTTAGATTCAGCCTAGGTCACAGCAGAACAGATTAGACCTGTGACAGTCGTGGTTTAGAGGAGCCTTTTCCCCAGTGGAGCCTCGAGTCTGTTGTGCCCTACAGTGAGGGAAGAAAGAAGTGCTTGCTTGCATATGTAAGTATGTGATTGAGAAATGACTCCAGTTCAGAAGCTGACCTTTTGACCTAAAGAAAAGAATGCAATGCACTGTGTTTCAGCTTTATTCAAATGTGATTTCAGGACATACTGTAGCAGCAATACAGTCGAATTTCATTGAATTATCTGCATAGGGTCAGCGGTACATGCTGTTAAACCTGAAATGTAGATACTTGCCACTTGTTGTCAGTTCAGAAGGAAGTTAGGTTGCCATTTGCCTGGAATTCTCGCTCTGCCTGAACAGTGTACATGAGAAGCGCTGATGACGTACATGTCTGCATGAACCGGCTGCGCAGTGGTTTGCAAACATGTTGATGGTAAAAAAAGAATGGACTGCATTTATATAGCGCTTTCACAGACCCAATGGCCACCAAAGCGCTTTACATATTGCCTCACATTCACTCATTCATTCATACACCGACGGACAGGGAACACATGCTGTCATTTCGCTCAGATCGAATGCAATTATTGAACAAACATTTTATGGTCCTACGCCTTCCAAAAAAAATATATTTATTATAAAAATACATTTAGACCGCTTAAAGGGTTAGTTCACCCAAAAATGAAAATTCTGTCAGTAATTACTCACCCTCATGTTGTTCCAACCCCGTAAGACTTTCGTTCATCTTCGGAACACGAATTAAGATATTTTTGATTAAATCTGAGAGCTGGATCACTCCTCCATAGGCTTTCTAAGGGACTGAAACTTGTTCTCCCGAAAAGTTATTAAAAACATCGTTAAAATAGTCCAAGTGACTACAGTGGCTCAATCTTCAGTTTATCAAGTGGCGAGAATACTTTTTGTGCGCAAAAAAAACTAAAATATCGACTTTATTCAACTATTAAATTCCTTCTCGGTCGGCTTCTCGTAGTAAAACTGCGTAGTGCTTCTGTGGTGTACGCATAGGGTGTACGTCACACGCATTACACACATGACCTGCGTCAGCCAATAGTGAGTCTGCGTGTGACGTAGCCCTACACTATCACACTACGTTAACTGACGAGGCCCACAGAGAAGGAAATTAGTAGAAATTAGTTGAAATAAAGTCGTTATTTTAGTTACTTTTTGCGCACAAAAGGTATTCTCGTCGCTTGATAAACTTAAGATTGAGCCACTGTAGTCACTTGGACTATTTTAACGATGTTTTTAATAACTTTTCAGGGGAACAAGTTTCAGTCCCTTAGAAAGCCTATGGAGGAGTGATCCAGCTCTCAGATTTAATCAAAAATATCTTAATTCATGTTCCGAAGATGAACGAAAGTCTTACAGGGTTGGAACAACACGAGGGTGAGTAATTACTGACAGAATTTTCATTTTTGGGTGAACTAACCCTTTAACATAGTGATTGCTATCAGGATATAAGGAGACTTTCAAACAGCAAAAAACCACCTATTGCATATTTAAGTGCTCACGATAGAGATGAGTTTTCAGATCTGAGGGATTCGGCGTTCTGGATGGGGTTGGGTAGATCATTCCAGCAGCAAGGAACAGTGAACGAAAATGTCCTGGAGAGTGATTTTGTGCCTCTCTGTGATGGAACCACAAGGCGCCGCTCACTAGGACAGGCTTCTGGAGGGGTTGTAGACTTGTGAAAGAGAGCAGAGGTACTACAGGGTGCAATAAATGACAGGGGACTTCAACTTTACTAAAGTATTTTCTTTCATTTTAAGTTGTTTAATAGTCTAAACAACAAATAAGAGTGAAGTGAACTTCTTCACTAGAATAAATTTACATTTTCAGGAAAGTAACACACTAAATAATGAATACATCAATGCAGTTACGGAGTCCATCTCAACTGGCATGCTATCAGTATTAATAATGTTTTTGACGGTCTAGATCAGGGGTTCTCAACTCTGTCATCACTCTGCTGCAGAATTTCAACGCCATCAACATTGATTCAATGTGATAATATTAGATTTCCATGATTATTTTCAATTGTATGATTACGACAATGAGTTGGTCCTGACACGTGTTGTCTCCAATAGAGTTAATGTCTCTGAATGCAAATCCCAATGCGTCTTTTTCAGTATCTACATGGATATTAAAATCACCAACAATTAGTGTGTGTTATAGATCAGACATATTCACACTAATGTCTGTCTTTATCAATACAGTATCAGATCTACACTCAGGTTATATAGTGTCGATGTTTATAGTGTGTGTTATAGATCAGACACACTCACACTAATGTCTGTCTTTATCATTACCGTATCAGATCTACACTCAGGTTATATAGTGCTGGTGTTTATAGTGTGTGTTATAGATCAGACACATTAACTCTAATGACTGTCTATCATTACAGATCTACACTCAGGTTATATAGTGCTGATGTTTATAGTGTGTGTTATAGATCAGACACATTCACACTAATGTCTGTCTTTATCATTATAGATTCAGGTCTGTCTCCAGGTGCTATAGCAGGGATTGTTGTTGCTGTTCTGCTGGTGTTTGCAGCTGCTGGTGTAATTTACCTTCGATGGAAGATCTCTAAACTAAAAAGGTCTAAGGGTAAGTATCACCCACATTTCACATAATTTGGAAATAAACCTGAGTGTTTATTAAAAGTCTGAATACTGTTAAACAATAACAGATGAAGGTCTTACCCTGATCTACTGTGATCTGCATCTGTGTGTCTGTAGAAAACTCAAACTGAACATAGTATCTGCAGATATGATAGTGTTTGATCTCAGAAACAATTGCACCATTTTGTGTCTGTGTATGATGTGCCCTCATTAATCTATACTGAATATATTCAATATTTTATATATATATATTAAACCCATTACAAAGAAACTGTTTAACTTTAGACTGAAGAGCAAATAGTGCATCATATCCTGAGCTAGAGAGGTCACATATTTCTTACAACTTAACATAAAATAAGCTTAGCTAAAGAATAATAACAATTAATAATACAATTATAAAATGAATGTATAATTAATTAAAAGCTACATGGTACTTCTGCAAGATCATACTGCAAACACAAATCTGCACACTGAACAATAAATGTTTAAAATTAGGTTATGTAGATGTTTGGTCTGATAAGATTATTTAGCAACTTCAGCACAGAACACTTTCTCCATCCAATACAATCTGATCTGATTGGCTGGCTTTATTCACCTTCTAAAATCAGTTTACAAGATACCAGATTGATACAGGAAGTGCTTTTGAGTATAAGATAATGATTTGCTAAATTTTTTTAGAAGGTAGATTTGTGAATCTGAGCATATAGCAACTATAGACAAGAAGAACTGTGATCGGCTGCTCTACATGTCGGTCAGATTGTTCTTCATATTCTTGTCTGCCAGTGAAAATTAAAGGGGTGGTTTACTGCTTTTTTTTTTCTTTGCATGATTGTGTTTATGGGGTGCAATATAACATGTCTTTGTGTTTGTTTGTTTTTTTAAAGCCTTATTTTTCATAAATTTCACCTTTATTGTAAGCCGCTTTCTCTTCTGTCATTTGAACGACCGGTAGACTTCCTGACTCTATGAAACCACTCCCTCAGAAACAGCCAATGGGCTCAGATTGGTTAGTTGGGCTGGTGTGTTGTAATTGGCTAAACTGCGTAGTGCACGTTGTCCGGAAACTTCACGCCCATTACCCAAGGGGGTAATCCACCCGCCGGAAACTGAAGCCTCCTCTGGGGGCCGCCATTGTAGCAGACTATCACCCCCTGTTAGCATCCCATTGACTCCCATTCATTTTGGTGTCACTTTGACAGCGAATAACTTTACATCTGAGGCGTCCAAAGACTCAATTTGTCCATTATTTATTTCTAAAGAAACACGACGATGTATAAAAGGCTCCATTACATTGTATCTTACTTTATGGCCCCGTAGAAGCCGTTTTTGTAAAAATAGGCTAATGATTGCGTCATAACCACGGGACTCTCTGTCGCACAGTAGAGAAGTTACCGTATAGACAGTAAAAGATTGTTGCGAGCTTCTCCTTCTGTCTAAAGTCAGCCCATACCTCGACCTTGGAAACTTCTAATCATCATTCAAGACAAGTATTGTGTTATAGGTGGTTAAATTGCTTCAGGTCACGCTTCGCCGTCTCTGCAAGATTAGGTGATTCAGATTTGTCTTGGCACAGCTACTAGAAGATTTACAACTGTCAGTCAGGTTGCTCACGTCACATCTACGTCGTCAAGCTCAGTTTGAGTCTGCGCAGTGCGCTTGGCTATCAGGAAGTGAGTGCTTCTATCGGGCTTCAATTCTCTCCGTTGAAATCAATGGGGTTGCTGTGTCCATTTCTTTTACTGTCAATGCCATTTCCTTTACGGGCAAAAGTTGCATGTGCTCCGTGTGTGTCAATACTGCCGTATCAGTTTGAGCCAGAATCAGACCCAGAAAGCACAGCAATGAAGAGAGTCAAGCAGAACCTCCCCAAACACGGCTCTTACAAAACGTTTCTGAATGGTAATTTTTTTTATTATTATTATTCTATTCTACTATTATTATATAAGAATTTCGATACGCTGTTACTTCAAAATGCTAATGCTACATGTTAGCTTTTGAGATACAGTTTTCTCCTGATTAAACATTTAATATAACTGAATAAATGACTGAGTAATACCGTTTTTTAAAGTTAGCCTATTGTTTTATCGATATAATGAACAACCGTTTATCTATTCACGTTTAATCAGTGTCGTTTTCTTTAGCGTTGGCATTGGTTTACGTTCTTGATCAAATCGAAAAATTACGTCATAAAGTATACATGGGAAAATACATTTATAAAATTAGTACATAATTACAAATTCAGGTCCAAAATGTTTGTACGCGTTTGTCATACTAAGTGGCTACTAAAGCCAGTGCTGGCATTTGTCTACGTCCTTGATAAAACTAAAACATTAGGTCTGAAATTATACATGCAAATACATTTAAAACTATTAAGTCTTACTTACAGGTTGTGGCCCAACAACAGCTGCCTCTGGTTTAAAAGTTGGAACTGCTTCATATTTTAGGAACAGTTTCTTGTTGAATCCGGTGTTGTGCCAAATTTCGATCCCCGCCAAATGTATTACCCCACTAGCATTGGTAGGTTTTGGATTAGTTGTGGGGGAGGGGTTAGGATTAGGGGTGGGGTTAGGATTAGCCAATCAGGGACTGACTTCAACAAGGGGGGTAATAATTTGGCAGGGGGTCGAAATTCGGCACAACACTGGCATTGAATTCGTGGAGATTCTGGAAGCTGTCTTCCGTAAAATGCGCAGCACAGAGGGCTAAATTACGATTGTAATTTTCATAAACATAAATTTTAGCCATTGTTGACGAACTACAGCGTCCGTAGGAAGCCCGAACACAGAAGACCTGACAGCTGGGTGAAAATAACACCCCTCTTTTGCATATTCCGGAGGGAGGGTTGATGTAAATGTATGGGTTAGTTACGTATAAAACCCGGGAAGTATCTCGTTGTAGTCCCATTCGAGTCGTTTTTGTAGGCATTAAACTTCCTGATTTTTAAAAGACAGATATCTCTGCTTAAATTGAGCTTTCAGCGCAGCAACTTTGCAGATACTGTTCATACACCAACAGCAACATTACACACTATTTAAAATGAAAAAAAGTGAAATCGCAATCAACAACCCCTTTAAAGTTTTACAAAAGATCAAAATACTGCTCATGATAGATAAACATGAAGATGTGTGATATGGATTAATTCTTGTTCATTCATCATTACAACATTAACACCATTAATAGGGATATAAAGATAAAATGGTGCGTCAGTGTTATATGCAGACTTAAGACTGTTAATTTCTCTTTTTAACTTCTGTGATTCTTTCTTTGTTTTCTTACAGAAAATGACGAAACAAACTATCCTTTGAGAGATGAGACTGCCAACAGTGATGATTTACTGTAATATACACATTAACAGTGTATGAAGTCAATCCACATGTATGCTTTAGACATGTGAAATTAATACATGAAGAGTTTTGTTTGATTTGGCATAAACTGAAACATTGTTTTGTTCATTAAGAAGTTAATGTAACACTGTCTTCTACACGTATATTTGTTTCTTAAAAGTCAGTTTGACTGCTTTATAGTGATTTAGTTTGTTAAACTTTGTAAGAAGGCTTGACTATTGTTACATTTTTACAGATTATATCAGAAATACTCAAACTGAACTTGATGTGTGTATATATGCTTTTTCTTGATGGCTTATTTTTTATTTGATGTTCTTGCACTGTTACTTTTTTTTATTCAATATATGCTTAAATATTTTAAATGATTGCCTTCTTAAAACCCTTGTAAGAATATAGACATCGTGCTATTTGTTTTTTTCTCAAGTAAATCCGTCTCTGTCTTCTAATAAGATGGGACGTGAAATCTTAAATGTAAAGTGACTGATTTCATGAGGACTGAGGTGTTAAAAGCTCAGAGCGTCGCTCTGATATTCTGTGTTCAAAGTTAATGATCTTATTGTTTTTTCAGTTCTCATTGTGGATGAGTATTATAAAAATAAATGCTTGTTTTAATAATTTTAACAGCATTATTTAAACTCCGTTACATGAATATAAATGAAACAGAATAAAGATGAACATAATAAGTACCAGTAAAAACTTGAATATAAATATTTGATGGAGATTGATATGAATTCAAATATTTTTAATCACTAAGGAACAAATCATAAATTAATAACACTGATAGGAAAAATATGAATATGAAAATATTTTTTAAGTTCTTAATTTTACTTCTAATTTCACACTTTTTTAATCAGGTTATTTACGAGACCTGTAATCATGTTTAGAGTTGTTTTAAGATAAAGATTCTCCATTGATGTAAATAATCTTAAATGTTGTCTGATCTAAAGCTAATGCTAGCAGATGGTCTCAATTCTTGTGACTGAACTTTAGTTTTGTCATTTTGAGATCAGGTCTCAGCGGACACAAACTGACCCTTAATGTTCTTAGAGTCACATTAGGGTCTATGCAGGATCTTGACCAATAGGCAGAGGAAACACCCTGGACAAATGGTCAGTCCATAGCAGGACTATTTTTTTCTTGTTTAAGGTAATTACAGTATTAAACTAAAAGTATAGGCCTAAAAAATATTTTAAACATACCATCATCAGTGACGGACTGATGTTGACCTCACAACTGCAGTCACGCTCACCAAAGCACAGGCGACCGCTTTATTTCTTTCTTTTCAACAATAGACCGTTTGGAACGCTTAGAAATAGTGTGACATTCTTTCGCAGACATCGCGTGACCCTGGGCGCTTTGCTACGAGTAATCAATCAATATCCTGAATTAAATGCTGTACCCCTTTCTGTATCCCTTCTAGATGCGGCCAGAAGCAGCAATATCAGTATGAGGAAACTTTCCTTCTTTTTTTGGGCTTTATTGCTCGTGGACGGTGAGTCACATTTATTTTTTATTAATTCAAAACTTCCGGTTACAATAAGCCACCTTGTCATCTAATTTTCTTGTAGCCTATGTTTATTAAAAAAACTGTTACTTTTCTACAAATAGACGTGATAAATCATAGTGTGAAATTGACAACGCCAGGGGTATGGGGTGTAAGTTTGTTGTCTGTGTGTGTGTTTATTTGGTAGTGAACACAAGAGGGCGCCGACGACCTGTAATATTCTGCAAAACACTTTTTTTCATGTAGGCCTACACTTCTTTTTTGTGAATAAGAATAATAACAACAACAATAATCTCATGAATATTGGCTACTGTTTTAGCGGAATACAAAATTAAAAATCCCAAGTAAATCGTCATAAAAGTGTCTCTGTCTCTTTCCTGTCGGTCGGTTATGGGTGTGGCTCAGAATCAACAGCTCTGCACATTAACTTCTTATCATTTATCCAGTCAGATGTCCCTGAAACCTATATTCATATGGATTACTCAAACAACGTTTTCGTTATTCGTTTTAGGTATTCTTTGTCACTACTAGGCTACTACATCATAAATAAATAAAAAATCTAGTTGCATTTCTTCATCAAGCTCATAATTATCAGTTTGTCTCAAAAGAACGAGCTCTTCTGATGTTTCTGCTACTGTAACCGCTGGGGTTAGTTAATATATAGATATATATAAATAATATATATATATATATATATTATATATATAAATATATAACAAATAGACTGTGATGGAAACATCACATCATCACATAAACCCATGAGATGGGAGATATAGCCTAAATGTTTTGCTTTTTTTTTTCACTCGCAGAACATTTGCAGATCTATTTTAGAGCAATTTCAGAAATTTTACTTTTACATCAAAAATTCTGTAATTTATTTATAGGCTATATTTTTGTGTGACTCACAACTGCTACTGTCATCTGAGGATGCTGGTGCTCATGCACGACTGATTAAACTCCTGTACTTCAATTCTAATATGATGTTTGAACTCATTTACAACACAGTCTCTGGTCTCCCTATCTGTGAAGAACTTTAAATAGAAGAACTTTTTTTATGGATACATCTAAATAATGCTATTCCAGTATAAGAAACATTTAATATGTTAACAATAACAATTTATTTTGGTTCATTGCATTTGCTTCCAGGCGGCACTTTTATTTGATTTTTATTTTTTTTTCATTTATTTTGTGTTTTGTTTGAGTGTTGCATGTGATCTTCCACATACGGCCACATACTTTTAACAATTTGTGTTTTATGTTGAAATTATAAGTCACATAATGTATAATTTTCAGGAGAGACGACACTGATGTAAGTGTGAAATGAATGTAGGCTACATTTAAAACAATATCATTACATGAGACTAGTGTATAAAATGTCAAGTGTGGTTCGCTTACGAGAGTACTCTCGTGTTGCTCTCGGGAAAAACCTCTTTTCTCGAGAATATTGAAGCCAAAAATTATCCTTAATTTTGCATTAATTTAAAACGCATTGCTGCGCAGAGCAGACTATAGGCAGAGGCTGCTAGCGCGCCTATTGGCTGCTTTGCAGCAACTGCTGTAGCCTATCGATGGACTATTCGTGACGTAAGCACCAATGAGGGCGAGTTTTCACTTTTAGTTACCTAAAGGCACCGGGATGGCGGTGGCCCTGGCGCCTGGCGACACCTAATGGTGGTTTAGTGTTATGTTTAAAAGTATCATTCTTTCCAACAATTGTTGATTAAAAAAGAAACATCAAATGTGTTTTTAGTCATAGTATTATCTTAATTTTATTTAAAGCAAACTTAAAAGATCTGGGTTCAGGGGTAATAATGGTGAAGAATGGTCATGAATTTTAAATCATATTTCTTTTACTTTGTTTGTAATTAAAAATTTAGGTGGGTTACTCCATGCTCCATTCCAATTAATATTTTCATACAAGGGTGGCCATTTGTACTTGGAGGCAGGGATAGATTTCACACATAAAATGTTTTTTTTTATTATTTGTTGTTGACTTTTTCCGTCTAAAAGATAGACCATTTATTGAAACACTGCTGGAGAAAAATACATGAATTGGATCCGAATCTGAAACATCTCTAAGCGTGATGATCCCATGGGGTATTGCTCTTTCTTGGAGGATGGAAATTAAATTTATGGGTGAGTTCATCATAAGTTAAAATTTGATTTGAGTTATTTAATAATTGTTTCTATGTATGATGTTCATGTTGTTCCAGATAAAACATTTGTGAGGGGAGAAATTGTGTACAGGTGACCAACAAGAGTATGGGCACTGAAGCAAGAATGTGATTTTTCAAAAGATAAAGTTTGGAATGTTCCATAAACTGTTTGGATTTTTCAAAAATCTTTTAATCGAGTTGATTTTTAATATCTCATTCAAAAAGTGAGAAGTCAATTACCAATAAACCCCCCTCCTCAATTTTATTAGTCAAGATGTTCTTCCTGATTTTATGGGGCTTCTTCCTCCATATAAAGTTATATAGTTTGTCTAGATTGGCACATTTTTAGGTATTTCTATTGATGTAAATAAATATGCTGCTCGTGAGAGACCTTCTGCTTAAGAAAGAAGAACCCTGCCATACGTAGATATATCTCTTGCAAGCCACGAGTCAAACTTTGAATAGAATCGTGTAGTAAAGAGATATTATTCTCTGTCATCAACTTTTGATTATGACTGATTTTTATTCCAAGATAAGTTACTAAATTCTTTATATATGCCACATGACCCGAATGCTTATTTTTAAGATAAAACAGCTCATATTTTGAAAGATTTAGAATCAAGCCTGAGCTTTCAGAAAATTGGTTTACAACATTTAGTGCAACAATCTATGCAGCATCTTGGGCCGTAGGGCAGAGGAAACACCTTGAACAAGTGGCCAGTCATAGCAGGACTAAGTCATAGGCCTAAAAAATATTTTAAGAAAACTGAGCTTTTATTGTGGGACACCACTTTTGTGTATTTTTGGTGCATTGTTATGTCCTATTAGGTTACAATTTCAAATGAATCAACATTTGTTATATTTTCAAAGCCCTTGCATTTTTAGACATAGGCCTATCATCATCAGTGACGGACTGGTGTTGACCGTAACTGCAGTCACGCTCAGCAAAGCAGAGGCAACCGCTTTCTTTATTTCTTATCTGTTGGACAATAGACTATTTGGACCGCTTTGAAATAGTGTGACGTGACTCATTCTTTCGCAGAAATCGCGTGACCCGGTCGGTTTGCTACGAGTCATCAATATCCTGTATCCCTTTCTGGATCCCATCTGGATTCGTTTGGATGCGGCCAGAAGCAAAATCAGTATGAGGAACCTTTCCTTCTTTTTTTGGGCTTTATTGCTCTTGAACGGTGAGTCAAATTTATTTTCATTAATTCAACACTTTAATTTAATGTTTTAATTAATTCAGAAACAGAAAATGCCCATTTGCTCTTGTCATCTAATTTGCTTGTAGATCACCATTGTTTCTTAAAAAACTGTTATAACTTTTTACAAATAGATGTGGGGGTAAGTTTGTTCGTGCGTGCGTGTGTGTGTGTGTTTGTCTGCTAGTGAACACAAGAGGGCGCCGACGACCTGTAATATTCTGCAAAACACTTTATTTTTTATGTACACTTTTTTTTGTGTGTGAATAATATTAATAATAATAATAATAACAACAACAACAATAATCTCATGAATATTAGCTACTGTTTTAGCGGAATACAAAATAAAAATCACAAGTAAATCGGCATGTCTTTTTCCTCTGGTCGGTTATGGGTGTGGCTCATTATCGATCAACAGCAGCTGCATATTAATAACTTCTCATCATTTATTTAGTCAGATGTCCATGAAACCTATATTAATATGAATTACTTTAAAAAAAAAAAAAAATTAATTTGAGGTATTCTGTGTCACTATAGTCTACACCAAATGGAAAACTAGTTGCATTTCTTCATCAAGTTCATAATTATCACTATTTGCATCAAAAATAGATTGAGCTCTGTTGTTTCTGCTCCCGTAACCGCTGGGGTTAGTTTAAATTATTGTGCTAAGTTTTCCTTTCTAAATATTATGCAATACAAACTCCACCTTTATTTCATATAAAATATTTTGATTAAAAAATGTAAACAAAAACTTTGAATTCAAAACACCACAATTTGTCACAAATATATAACAAATAGACTGTGATGGAAACAAATATGATATGGGAGATAAAATTAGCCTAAATTTTTTCCACTCGCAAAATATTTGCAGATCTATTTTTTTAAGCAATTCCTGAAATTTTACTTTTACAACCACCCCGTTTTTTTATTCTGTAAATTCTTTATAGGCTATATTTTTGTGACTCACAACTTAATTCTACTGTGATCTGAGGATGCTGGTGCTCATGCATGACTGATTAAACTCTGTTCTTCATTTCGAAGTTAAAGTGATGGTGTTTGAACTCACCTCAAACACTCTCTCTCCCCTATATCTGTGAAGAACTATAAAACATTCTTTATGGAAATATATAATCTGAATAATGCTATTCCAGGATAAGAAACATTTAATATGTTAACAATAACAATTTATTTTGGTTCATTGCATTTTTTTTTAACCCTTGTGCATTGTTCAAATTCACTACCCTTTCGTTATGTTCGTGGCTGAAAACAGCCACTACTTTAAACTGCTGTAAAAATGTATCAGATAATTTTTTTTTTATTTTTTTTTTGCATAAATCTATTAATTAACCTCAGTCCCGATCAAAACTACTAAATGTTTAAAAAAAAAAATCAGGATTTTATCTCTTTAATTGCCAACTCTTCCCAACAGGGAAAACCACTAACAATCAAAAATGCATGATTATATGGTGTCATGGCTTTGCAATAAAAAAAATGTGGTTATAATGGAAGTCAATGGGGCAAAAACAGCCACGAACAGTAAATGAGGGAGAAAAATTTTAAACCTGATGCTGCACAATAACTAACAATGCATCAAACCAATGCTGTTTCTAATCTTTGACATGTCCAAGACTGTGATAAAAGGTAAAAAAAATAAAAAAATCCAGTCCACAATCACATTTTATATTGAAAATAAGTCATTTTTTGTGTTTTTATTCCCCAAATCAGTGACATCATTTATGAATTTGACAATTAAAGAGTTAAAATGCTGATTTTTTTTTTTTTTTTTTTTTTTTACATTTAGTAGTTTTGATCAGGACTGAGGTTGATTAATAGATTTATGCAAAAAAAAAAAAAAAACATTTTTACAGCAGTTAGTAAGTAAGCTATGGCTAATGGCTGTTTTCAGCCACGGACATAACGAAAGGGTAGTGAATTTGCCCACAGTGTACTGTTGAGTTTTTGAAAAATTTCAAAGCATTTTCCCAAAATATATGTGTCAAAATAAGATTTGTCACCAAAAATCATTACATTTGCTGAAACACGGTAAAAGTTATGGCCAAATTGAGACTCAAAAATACCCCATAGTGGCTGAAAACATGCCACAACAGCACTCCAGTGCTTCCAGGCTGCACTTTAAATTTTATTTACTTGTTTATTTTTGTGTTTTGTTTGAGTGTTGCACAAATTGCACTTTTTACAATTTGTGTTTTATGTTGAAATCACAAGTCACGTCATGTTTAATTTTCAGGAGACACAACACTGATTTAAGTGTGTAATGGACGTAAAACGATATCCTCACATGAGGCTAGTGTATAAAATGTAAAGTGTGGTTTTATGGTAAATATAGTTATTTGAAATGGGTATTGGGAAAATTAACTTTTCAGAATCGTCAAAAGTCAGTTTCAAACTATATTTAGAAAACATAACAGCAGAGTCACACACAGCAGTGACAGAGTCAGTTCTGGATTCTCCATCTCTGTTTCTGTTACGTCCGAATGGGAAACGAACCCAGGTCTCCTGCGTAGCAGGGTACAGCACTACCTTTGTGCCACAATGTGGTGTATTCCACTCAAAATGCAGAGGCAGAGACAAGAACTCAGTTCAATGTCTTTACTTGAAAAGCAGGGCAAAAGTATCCAACAAGGAATGAAAAAAAAAAAAAAGTATAATCCAGGCAAAGGTCAGAGTCCACTATCTCAGTCAAAATCAGTGAATAATCCAAAAGCAGGAGGCAAACTCATAATCCAAAAAACAGGCATGTACAGGTCGGTAACAAACAAAAATACTCTGAATAACTCACAGGTATAGTCAAACAAGACTGCACCGGTGTCAACACAAGACTGAGCAAAGAACTCAAGACAACAGGGGTTTTAAATAGGCAGCTTAACAAGGTTCAGGTGAAACTAATAAATCAATAATGAGAACATGTGGCAAGCATAAAATAACAACAACAAAAAGAACACTGGCCAACCTCACATGGCCAAAAAAAAAAAAGGAACAACAGTCACATAATTCATGATAGTTTCAGACACACAGAAAACACTTCAGTAATAATGAAAAACACTCTGTATCAGGGGAAATTCACTCTTTGCTGCACTGCAAAAAATGACTGCATCTTTTATTTATGTTTTCCCCCATCAGGAGTGTTTGGTGTTGATGTGACAGTGTCAGTGATGAAGGGGGATTCTGTCACTCTACACCCTCATACTGTAATACCAGAAGATGCTTCAGCTGAGTGGTGGTTTGGTGGTGAATTCATTGCTAAGATTAATAAAGCAGATGGACTCTTCTCTACATCTGAGGGTGATGATGGGAGATTCAAATGCAAACTGAATCTGGACAAGCAGACTGGATCTCTGACCATCACAGACATCACACCTTACAATGCTGGACTCTATAAACTACAGATCATGAGCAGAACTGAGACATCCAAAATGTTCAGTGTTACTGTCCATGGTGAGTCAAGTCTTACAATCTGATAACTGGATTCAAATCTAGAATAATTTTCTGAAAACAGTTTAGATGATGTGGAATAATCAGAGGTTTACTCTTCAAAACTGGTTGTTGTTTTTGTAAATTAAAAAAGCAGCAATGAGTGTAAGTTAAGAGAATAATGTGTAAAAAGTGAAATATATAAAAAAAGAATCATGGTTCTTGTCATTTTCATTGAAAAATAAGGGGATAATTAAAAATAGTGTGTATATATTATATTAAGATAATTGTGTTTCAGTTTTGTATAAAACCAAGAGATAAATTTCCTCTTTTCTTTAAGGAAAAAATGCTACCTATAGGTAGGTACTGTTTACTGTTTGTAAACTACATTGGCACAATAAGAGATGAACCAGTCAAAAGTTCTTTGTGATCGAACACAGTTTCTCAGGTGATGCTAAGCAAACATTTTCTGAAAGAACGCAAAAGCATTGACAAATATTTTAATCAGAATAATCTAAAATAATCTGGATCAGAATGACCTGGATTTGGAAATACCACGTTTTGGTTCCGAGAAGCTTTGCATCCGCTCGCAAATTACTTTTGACTTTTTCATCTTTTATTGTGCCAATGTAGTTTACAAACAGTCAAAAAAATCACGTTAAATGATATATAATATTTTTTGTTTGATATTTACAGCTGTTTGGGGATTATTTTATGGCACCAACATTTCTTGATCCATCTTTTGCTTCAGGCACCATCTAAGAGTCAAATGAGCAATGATGCTCATGTTACATTACTAACATTTGAAATATAGTGCAGAATCTGAATGGATTTTACATAATAAAACACATTATTTTTGCAGTGTCTCAATCAGGTGCCAATCCTAGGAATGAATACATTTAGCCGGAATGTTTAATTACTGTGCAAATGTCTCCAGTAAGACTAATATCATTCTCATATTTGAATGTGTCACAATATAATTATGAGCCCTGGAGGAAGAGAAACTTTTAAACTTTTTTTAAATCAAATTTGCCATTTTATATAAATTATTATTATAATATATGTTATGTGTATTATACATGTGGGCAATATATTCTGAAAATTAATATCCCATGAATGCATGAATAAATTATTAAAAATAAATTCAGTTGATTACAGTTGCATTAATATAGTCAGATTTTCAGTGTGATCTCAGACATCTAGACCGTATTGTATACAACTTACAGCATTTTACACTGTTCCTGTTTGTTCTCTATGTTTATTACTATGACAGATAATGTGGTGCCAGTGTCAGTGGTGGAGGGGAATAATGTTACTCTACGCACTGGTGTTACTGATATACAGGGAGATGATCTGATAGTGTGGAAGTTTGAAGATCAAGTCATCCCCATTCCACGCTTAAACGGCCCTGCTGTCAAGGAATGGAGAAACATTTATCAGAATGGTAAAACTGGAGACCTCACCATCAGTGACATTCGAAACGATCAGTCTGGATACTATGAAGTCACCACCAGAAGTATGATATTACACAAGACATTCCATATTACTGTTGGTAAGTAGCTCAAGCTTTCTATAAATTTGTAAAATTCTGTTTGATTCTATTATCATATTTAGGCTGCGATCACCAGTGAATAACTGAAATGCTCAAATTAACACTGAAGTTTAGGCCTACACTTAATAGCCTAAACATTATTTTAATGTTAAATATTTGCTAAATAAAGAATGTGTATTACTTTTGATATGCTATGGCAAGTGGTAATGTACAGGCAGCAGAGAATAATGTAAGTAGGGAGCACGGGGCACGACCTAACACGGGGTTAAATGTGACACGGACCTTTTACATACATACTACCGGCACGTCCGGGAACTTAACTGTCGATTTCGTCTCTGCCCCTTTTTAGAGGAAAATAAATTAGACTTCACATATACTTCAATACAAAATAGCGTCACAAAACAACGTCCGCACACAGCCGGCAGTCGTGAACAACTTAAAGGAACACTCCACCGTTTTTTGAAATAGGGCTTATTCACATTCTTTCCTACATTTAGATATGTGTGCAAATGCATTTTTGTCTCAGTGCATGCATTGTTTTAGTTTGACAGGGTCGGCGCTAGCTTAGCTTAGCACAATGAATGGAATCCTTTGTTGCCAGCTAGCATGTCCTGAGTAAAAGTGATTAAAAAAAATAAACAAACCCACGTAATTACTTCTTGTGGCCTGCGTATTCACAACGAGTACAAATAGCGATGCAGATTAACACTAGGCGATTTCCTAGGCAGATATTGACTTGGGACTATATTAGGGGGAAGCACAGGCGAAGCACTTTGTTCATTTGCAAATATATCAAATATTTATTGATTATAAAATATAATAAGAAAACAATGTTTTTATTAAGAACCATTTGAAATTTCTTAATACGTTTTTAATACAATAATGCAATACGTATTGAACCCAGCAATGAATTAAAAGGTCAATCAGGCTGTCAATCAACATATAATGTCTAAATTAATGTCAGAATGGCATAACCAACTACAAAATTAATGTACTGTATCTCTTTAACTCTTACAGAGATGCCCGAGGGTTTTGCTTCTTCGTCGATGGGGACCGGGATCGGAATTGGGATCGGGATCATGATTGGGATCGGGATCCTGATCGGGATCGCGATTATGGCTATCGGGGTCAAGATGGGTTGTTTAAAGTAGCCTAACCCTGCAGGAACAGTAAGTGACATGAGTATAAAAGGAGTGCAACTCAAGCATGAAAGTTTATTTTAAAGGGGTCATATAATGCCATTTTCATACAAGTTAATTTGATTCTTTAGGGTCTAAATTAAAAGTTTGTAATATACTTTAATTAAATATTCTCATTAGTATTGTAAGGCCGTCTAATTCGATCCAATGGCGGTACTCGATTAGAGGTAAAGGTCTCACGCGTGTTCCGTCTCTTCCCATGGCGAAGAGATTTTTAATTAAATGCAATACATTTTATCTTATGTATTAACTAGTTATTTCATCTGACTCCATAAATGAAAAGGTTTTTCAATGATATCTGTGCATCGTTAAATATACGTTAAAGGGGCACTCCACCTCTGGGAAGATGAATGTGTATTTAAAATAGGTCATTTATGTAGAATAAATGTGAAATTATTTTTGAATTTGGAGCTTTCTAGACTGAGAAAAGCCAGAAAATGTATTTTTGGCTTATGTGGATGAAAGACAACAACTCCCAGAATGCATTTGCTTCGCTGCCCTAGGAGGCCACGCCTACCGGTAACAGAGCACGGAGGTTAAACATGTTTAACAAGGCTAGGCTACTAGGTGATGAGTGTGCCCGGGTTTTCGAGATCGCCCATAATGTCCGGGATTCGGCTTTTGCGTTCTACAGTCGCCATTTATCAAGTTTACTGTGGCGAGCAGGACGAGTGAGGGCCGCAGGAGAACGGCGCGAGGCCGGTGGCGTGATTATTGATGAGCGACACCTGTGAGACGCACCGGTCTCGTATCTCTCACGGAGGAGCGGGAAATTGTCAAACCGGTCGGTCAAATGCCTGAAAGACGAGTTTATCTATAGATCTCCCTGTTGAGCCACTCGTGATCGACTAGTTATACCGCAAATTAGTTAAAATCTCCTTGTAATCTAGAGCGAGCCGCGTGTCCAGATAGCATCCTGTTCATCATCACTCCAAGCTATACTCAAAAGTTGGCAGCTATGCAGATTTGGACTTGTGCAAAAAGTGGCTACGGGCTATCAGTAAGTTCGGAGAGGACACAGCCATTGAAGCACTAAAACATCTGACGTGTGCAGTCTACATTTCAATCCAGAAAATTTCGAACCCAACCGCGCTTATGAAAATTCCGTAGATATTTACCTTGCCAGATGATGACGACGAACAGCCAGGTCTGGAACTAGCAGTGCTAGCAGCGCTAAACGCATTTGCCTGGAGGTACGGTTCTTTCTGACTCGACTCTATTAGCAGCTAGTGGCTACTGAGAACACACACTGACATAGTCGTCTGCTGTAAAGCAACACATCTCCTATGATTTGTCTGTTTACAAACTAAATATCTTCTATGTTTTGCTCGACCTTCGTCCATATTTTCAAAAAGTTTCTGCCAGTGAAATCAAACGCACTGGCACTGATCTGTGATAGGTCTGTTAGCGCATTAGGTCCATCCCCCTATGGGCGGGTTTGAAAGGGTGGGAACTAGTGCTTGTAGTCTTTACAGAAATCCCCCCCTCTTACACTTCCTCCTACAATGACGTAAAATGACGATTTTTGCGTCATTGTAGGAGGAAGTGAAAAAGGTAAATAGCGGATTTCTCTCGTCTCAGGGGAAAATGAGAGAGTGTTGCACGACCATTCAATAGTATGACTGGGTTTCTAACAATGGAAAGCTTAATGCAAATGGATGGAGTGGGAAATTGTACATTTCAGTACAATCAACTTGAAAAAGTGCATGTACCATTATATGACCCCTTTAAAACTACACTAATGGTTTCATGTAATAATACTTTTTTATTCTCAATGTAAAAATACTCCAGACTGATGGGAAAGTAACAGATACCACTGAAATACCTTTAGCTGAGGAAGATCCTGCTTTTTTATTCCCATCTCTGATATCTAAGCTGATATCTATGTGTAATGTGAATTTATCCAGACATCAAACACCATTCCAAAGAAACACCATTAGTTATACATAAGTATATGATTTGTGGCCATTTTTAGTCATTTTACACCAGCACCAGATCGCTTGTTGTTGTTAGTTAAATGGTTAAGTTAGTTGATGATCTAAGTTAAGTTGGCTCTATGTAGATATTTTAACTTATTGTTTAATTTGACAACAGTGACAAACAACTCTGATGATTATGGGTAAAAATGATCATTACCTGGCTGTCCCCAGTGAATGTAGATCAGTGAGACATGAATGCTGCTCCGCTCCATTTGCCTGGTGCTGATTTTATTTTCAAAGGGGGAAAAAAAATATTTTGTTTCAAATTAAATATGAGTTCTGTTTAAAGCACATTGAAGACTAAATATACACATGCAACTGAATTTTTACTTTATTGTTGTATACAATATTGAATAAAATTGCAGATTTAAGTTTCTTTTTCTCATTTTAACTTTTTCTCTCACAGATACACATGATCCTGTGCAACAGGAGACAGGTGATCCTGCAAGTGAATGGAAGACAAATTGAATAAGGAATCTGACACCAGAAATACACATTAACAGTGTTTGAAGTCAACCCATTTGTGCTTTTGAGATGGAAAACTAATAAGTGAAGACTTTTGTGTGATGTGACATAAACAGAAACATGCTTTTGTTTATTGTAAAGTTGATGTTGTAAGACTGGAAAAACTGGAAGAGAGGGCAAATTAACATTTGAATTTCTCTCTTGTGCACCATTCGAGACACAAGTTCCACCTAAGCAATCCTAATCTACTGTACATCTTTTTCCCTTGAACCCATCCCATTCCCTGTTCACTCCTCCTCTCATGCTGAGATAACTGGAAATTCACCCAAGAATATTTTTTTTTTATTTTATTTTTTATTTTTTAATTCTTTTTTTTACAGGAAAGTCATTAAAAACAAGTTCTTATTTACAATGGTGGCCTGACAAGTGAAATAACCACTTAGGGAAAAGGAAATAGGGCTAAAATAAATACAGTACATTAGAAATTCATAGGTTAGCAATTACATAAAATACTATTTAAAACACAACAGTAGACAACACAAAATGATTATGTAGAGAAGCAACTGCATGTGTTCATGGACAAGGATGATATAATAGTTTTAAAAGATGAAACTGAAATTAATGTATCCAGTTTGAGAATATTTTGCAAAGCGTTCCAGTCGAAGCGGCAGCAGATTGAAAAGAAGCAAGACCAAAAGCAGAGTTGGTTTTGGGAATACATAATTGAAGACGAAGTGAGGTCCGGGTGTTGTATATGACAGGCTGCAGCAGGTGACCGGCCGAGAAGGGTCTTGTAAATGAAGGTGAGCCAGTGAATTTTGCGACGATTGTGAAGGGAGGGCCAGTTGACAGATGAATATAAAGTGCAGTGGTGTGTATTGAAAGGAGCATTTGTGGCAAACCTGATAGCAGAATGGTAAAGAATGTCAAGATTTGATGGAGTGGACTTGTGAGCAACCCTGTATATAGTTTCTCCATAGTCTAACATGGGTAGAATGGTCATTTGAATAAGAGTAAGTTTGGCAGAAGTGGGGAAGGAAGAGCGGTTTCTGTAAAGGAAGCTTGGCCTTGACCTTAGATTGCAGCTTTGATATGTGGATGGAGAAAGAAAGTGATGCCCAAGTATTTATATGCAGTCCCCTTGCAAGTGGTGATTTTAAGGGCTGGAGGAGGCATACTAGAACCCTTACAATAAAAACACATGATTTTTGTTTTGAAGGTATTAAGAGTGAGTTTGAGTTGTGTAAAGGATTGCTGTAGTTGGAAAAAGCTATCTTGCAAGGTAGCTTGAACAGCATCAGGGGAGGAACCCGTGGCATAAAGGATTGTATCATCAGCATTTAAGCGAATGAGTGAATTACCAACTGCCAGGGGAATGTTATTAATATAAAATGAGAAAAGTGTCGGGCCAAGGATGGAGCCTTGGGGGACACCCCTGGTGACCGGTAGAGAATGGGAATTTTTTTTTTCAAATCTTACATGTTGAACCCAGTGAGAAAGATAATATGAGAACCAAACCAGTGAGTGATCAGTGCCACCAATGCTGTGAATGAGTGTGTTGTGGTCCACAGAGTCAAAAGCTTTTGCAAGGTCAAATAAATATAGCAGTGCAGTGTTGTTTGATCTAACGCGGATGTAATGTCATTGAGCACTTTAGTGGTAGCTGTAAAACAACCATACCCTGATCGGAAGTCAGACTGTGCCCCGGAGATGACCGTTCACATTAAGATAATTGATTAGTTGTTTATTAACAAGATTTTCCATACTTTTAGACACACAAGGCAAGATGGAGATTGGTCTGTAATTGTTTAGGTCAGCCTGATCACCGCCCTTATACAGAGGAAGCACAACCGCTTCTTTCCAAGCAGGTGGAATCTCGGCTGTATGGAAGGATAGATTAATGAAGGCTGTTAGAGGAGCTGCAATAACCGGGGCAGCAATTTTAATTAAAAAAGCGTCAAGATCATCTGATCCGGCCAATTTATTGGGGTCCTGAGCGGTCATTTCCTTCAGGACTTCCCCCACTACAACAGGCCAGATGGAAAAACTAAGGAGATTTTTTTATGCCTATCTTTTTGCTTGGGGCATGTTTGCTGATCACAGTGGTAAGAAGATCTTTAAACAACAACCATGCATCATTCACGGTGAGAATCAGGCTGACTCTGTACCAACTTACTTGGGCCAGATCACTTAAAAAAGCTTGAGCATCAAATGTTTCAGAATACGTTAAGTAGTGATTTTCTATAACACAAGCAATGAAACAGTGGTCGCTGAAGTCATTGCAAAAAACACCCGATAGGTACATGAGTGGGGCGTTTGTAAACACAACATCTATAATGTGAATAGATATCATACAGTATCACACATGTTTGATATAATTTGAAATGTCTCAGTGCGACTGGAACAAAGATCTCATTCTCAAAGAAGTAAGCCAAAGGGTAATAAGGTATTTAAGAGTTTAGAAATAATACAGGAGAGTGTGTCTTCCAGGCAAATGGTCTTAATTCAAATTGCCATTGTTAGCAAATGGTTCCATGTAAATCAACTTCTGCTCTAGTAAGTCTGGGGCGGTGATAAATGTGAAGAACTCATGTTTATTGACTCATGTTTGAAATGAAACTAGAGGTCGGGGCGTTTTCTATAACTCGGATTAGCCCGTGATGCGAAGTGTACACATCTTCTCTCTTTATTCTAGAGCATTTGATGTTTGTATCTATTATCTTTGAACTGATTATGCAACTGGCGTGATACATTTACCTGACATAATAAAGTGTAAACATTTGATTTTATTCTAATGGACTCTAATTGACATTATTTTCAGTAAACAGTTAAAAAGAATAGTCAAACATTCGCACACACTTAATGATTTAGAGATATCATTAAAACCTTTTTTATTTATGAAGTCAGATGAAATAACGAGTTAATACATACAGTGAAGAAAATAAGTATTTGAACACCCTGCTATTTTGCAAGTTCTCCCACTTAGAAATCATGGAGGGGTCTGAAATTGTCATCGTAGGTGCATGTCCACTGTGAGAGACATAATCTAAAAAATAAAATCCAGAAATCACAATGTATGATTTTTTAACTATTTATTTGTAAGATCCAGCTGCAAATAAGTATTTGAACACCTGAGAAAATCAATGTTAATATTTGGTACAGTAGCCTTTGTTTGCAATTACAGAGGTCAAACGTTTCCTGTAGTTTTTCACCAGGTTTACACACACTGCAGGAGGGATTTTGGCCCACTCCTCCACACAGATCTTCTCTAGATCAGTCAGGTTTCTGGGCTGTCGCTGAGAAACACGGAGTTTGAGCTCCCTCCAAAGATTCTCTATTGGGTTTAGGTCTGGAGACTGGCTAGGCCACGCCAGAACCTTGATATGCTTCTTACAGAGCCACTCCTTGGTTATCCTGGCTGTGTGCTTCGGGTCATTGTCATGTTGGAAGACCCAGCCTCGACCCATCTTCAATGCTCTAACTGAGGGAAGGAGGTTGTTCCCCAAAATCTCGCAATACATGGCCCGGGTCATCCTCTCCTTAATACAGTGCAGTCGCCCTGTCCCATGTGCAGAAAAACACCCCCAAAGCATGATGCTACCACCCCCATGCTTCACAGTAGGGATGGTGTTCTTGGGATGGTACTCATCATTCTTCTTCCTCCAAACACGGTTAGTGGAATTATTACCAAAAAGTTCTATTTTGGTCTCATCTGACCACATGACTTTCTCCCATGACTCCTCTGGATCATCCAAATGGTCATTGGCAAACTTAAGACGGGCCTTGACATGTGCTGGTTTAAGCAGGGGAACCTTCTGTGCCATGCATGATTTCAAACCATGATGTCTTAGTGTATTACCAACAGTAACCTTGGAAACGGTGGTCCCAGCTCTTTTCAGGTCATTGACCAGCTCCTCCCGTGTAGTTCTGGGCTGATTTCTCACCTTTCTTAGGATCATTGAGACCCCACGAGGTGAGATCTTGCATGGAGCCCCAGTCCGAGGGAGATTGACAGTCATGTTTAGCTTCTTCCATTTTCTAATGATTGCTCCAACAGTGGACCTTTTTTCACCAAGCTGCTTGGCAATTTCCCGTAGCCCTTTCCAGTCTTGTGGAGGTGTACAATTTTGTCTCTAGTGTCTTTGGACAGCTCTTTGGTCTTGGCCATGTTAGTAGTTGGATTCTTACTGATTGTATGGGGTGGACAGGGGTCTTTATGCAGCTAACGACCTCAAACAGGTGCATCTAATTTAGGATAATAAATGGAGTGGAGGTGGACATTTTAAAGGCAGACTAAAAGGTCTTTGAGGGTCAGAATTCTAGCTGATAGACAGGTGTTCAAATACTTATTTGCAGCTGTATCTTACAAATAAATAGTTAAAAAATCATACATTGTGATTTCTGGATTTTTTTTTTAGATTATGTCTGTCACAGTGGACATGCACCTATGACCATTTCAGACCCCTCCATGATTTCTAAGTGGGAGAACTTGCAAAATAGCAGGGTGTTCAAATACTAATTTTCTTCACTGTATGAGAAATGTATTTAATTTAATCAAATTACTATGCCACGTGGAAAGACGGTAACGCCCAGAGGCCTTTACCCACTAATCGGATGCTTCCTTTGGGCCAATCCAGCCGGGCATTACAGTTGGTGACAAACCTCCGTGATCCCTCCGAGCAACACAGTCGAGCAACATCTTTCCAGCAAAGTATTGGTATTTTAATACCAACAAGAGGTTTGATCATCTTGTCTTCATTCCGCCGTTGTGGTAAGTCAATTCTTTTTCCTTTTCAGAAGTGTTCGCACTGTCAGAGAGTTTATTCACACATAACATACGTATACACATAAAACATGATATCAGAGTTTTAAAATCAAACATTTTAAAAGAGAACAATATATCATGCGGTTGATTAAACCAATGAGCTTTAAGCTGTGTCTTCAGCAAGTCGTTTCCCATCATGCTTTTGATCAGCGCAGTCGGTGGAGAGCAACTGTGCGCGACTGCAGAATCCGACACGTGCGCCTTGCGGTTGCGAGAGTTTTTTGACACACGTCAGACACACACATCTCAAACAAGCCTGTGGGCTTATTTGAGATGCGCCTTGCCTCGCCTGAAATGTAGTCGAGAGTAGGCGGCTGCAGTGAGAGGAGGAGTGAAGAAATCACAGGCAAGCCGGACAGATCTCTCTTCTCGCAGTGGATCAGACACCTGTGAGAACAAAGACTGATACCGGGATCGCGGGACTCACGCGATTCACGCTCGTGCATGGTGTTGCTAATAAACTGGATGTAATTTAGGTTCTGTTGCTTTTTTATGAAAATAAATATAATTAACAAGACACCCAAAGTACTTATATAATTCCATTTTAAATAGGCATATGTGTTTAGCAATAATTTTTTCTTTAATACATGTGTTTTTATTTAAAAAAAAATGACAGATCGCACTGTCAGCGAGTTTGGGAATATCCACACATAATTTATACACATAAAACATGATATCAGAGTTTTAAAATCAAACATTTTAAAAGAGAACAATACATCACGGTTGTTTAAACCAATGAGCATTAAGCTGTGTCGTCAGCAAGTCGTTTCCCATCGTGCTTTTGATCAGCGCAGTCTGTGGAGACTGGAGAGCAACTGCAGAATCCGACACGTGCGCCTTGCAGTCGCGAGAGTTTTTTGACATATGTCGGCATGGCATCAGAGTAAGGCGGACCGCACTCGGACACATTTCTAACCGGAATGCATCTCGCGCTGATCACCGGTGATCGGTTCTGCGCAGATTTTGCTCATCTCAAACAAGCCTATTTTCTAACCGGCATGCATCTCGCGGTGATCACCAGTGATCGGTTCTGCGCAGACATTGCTCATCTCAAAAGGTGTGTTCGACATCGGCTGCGGCTGGATGTAATCGATCAGCGAGAGTTGCCGCGTGCTGGCGGGGAGGAGCTGCAAACGGAGACTTTGGGTGCTTCAATATCCCTCCTCGTCTCCTCGCTCCTCCGTCCTCCATCCTATGACCCGGAAACCGATCGAGCTCAGCCATCTTGAAGGACATCTCAATTCTCTAATTGCACCGTGAGGAGTCGAGGATCGAGGAGTGAGGAGGCTTCCTGAGGACTGAGGAGTTGCTGCTGTTGTACGTCCAGACGCTAACCGTGCGTCGCCGTTTACGTCGGGATATTGCCTACAGTTTACAAGCTGTCAATATTCGTGTTATGGTCGGGTTAAGGACACTATTCGGGTTTCTGAAACATTCGGAATAACCCGTTTACATGCTTGAGCAGAGAGAGTTACTCCTGTATACATGGAATTTGTAATCAATTGGCAATATCCCTACGTAAGACGGACGGTTAGCGTCTGGACGTACGGACAACCTTCTGAGACGCAATATGCGTCAGATCCGATTCTTCTTCCTGTATCCAAAGACAACAACAGCAGCAGCACACGGATAATGAATAGTTCGGGGCAGATAGCGATCGCCTTTGAAATAGATCGAAATTAATTTCCTCCTTGCTCCAAAAGTATGGTGCTGTGCTGCGTCTCGCCATGTTTACCTCTTCTTCTTGTTTACTTCCGGTGCACGCGGGTTTTTGTATGCGCCAGACGGAAGTTCCTCTACTCAAAAGACCAAGATTCCTTGCGAATAAAACATGCGCAGAACACAAATCAATGTTCCTTTTGATGGGGATATGCCGATACGCGTTTACATGACCAAATATTCGGGTTTGAAAAGGAGTACCCCAGGTATAATATTCGGGTTTTTAAAAACCGGTATATGAGCATATTCGGGTTTTTGCCGGTGTTCACATGGCCGTGCGCGACCGGGTTAATATTCCGGTTTTGAACGGGTTATTGGCTGCATGTAAACGTAGTCAGTGACATGAGGGGTGAAGACGAGGTAAGATGTTGTATGGGGTTTATAGTTTTTAATAAATTGAACATTTAAAATATTAGTTAGCAAAATATTGCTAACCCTTTCCTCTTCAAACCTCAACCCGTTCTGTGTAAGTGGAGAGCGTCAGTCAGCAGTGATACAGTTCGGAGGGAATGGCTGCAAATTCAATATTAAGAACAGAAACTGATGGATGATTGTTTAAAAGCACTTTAAATCTGCTGCCTGGTAAACCCCTGTTTTCTCCCCTTCTGTTGGTTTCATCGGCAGTTACATTATATTATGTTTGCCTGCTTAACTAACACATACTTCAGCTAATTTAGTTGATGTCATCTTACTCACCTAATAACCGTTACGACGGCAATCACAAGAAAAGACTCCAAAATACACCTCCGACATTGCAGACATGATTCAGACCACAAACTTAAAACAAAAGATGTAATTGGTGTCGTTTAAAGGGTTAGTTTACTTAAAACATGAAAATTATTTCACCATTTACTCACCATCAACCTGGATTAATTTATTTCTTGTGCTGTATACAAAAGAAGATATTTTAAAAAAATATGAGTAACCAAACAGTTTCTGGTCCCCATTGACATAATAAAGGCTAGAGGTCTCGTCTGAGCTTCTGGCCAATGGAGGTCAACGTCCGAACCTGGCGGCCATCTTGTCACATGCAGCTCGCTCACTCGTAACATTGTGTTTTAATGGTGCATGTACTTTTTAAATAACCATAACTTGCTCATTTTTCTACTGATTTTCAAACGGTTTGGTTTGTTATAAACGTCAGAGATGTAGTTATGACACTGCATACTAAGTGTGTAGCACCCTCTTCCTCCTCAGATTTGACGTATGAGCTCTTAGGGCGGGTACTCGGGTTCGAACTTTGCAGTCTCTCGACTAATTATAAGGGAATTCTCTTAACACCCTTTAACACCATACACAATTTCCTCTTTTCAACTATAACTATGTATTTATTAGAAATAGAAATAGCTATAGAACTGTAAGTGTAGTGATATCGCGAGAACGGGGTTGGGACGAGGAAGAGTGATCGCGAGATTGGAGAGAGCAATGAAGACTGGTTATTGAGACCAACAACACAACAAGAACTATTCAGCTTAATCTTCAACCAAACCAATTAGTAAACTTGATGAAATCACTTCAAGTAAACAATTAGAGTGTTTATTAAACAAATATGAATTTAAATGAAATGGGGGAAAAAATAAACTAGAAGGATGAGAAATAAACAGTAAACTACAATTAACTGTCTATTTTTGAATGATGTCACAGAATGGCAGATGGGATATTTTAGTAAACCTCAATCTCTATGATTAATGTACTTTTAGAATTGTATGACAACCCACAGATGAATGAATATAGCAGTTGAGTATAACTTTTTTCCCCAACCAATAATAAATCAAATGCCTCTCAATATGTTTCTTTTAAATGCACCATACAATCTACTTACATGCACTGCCCTTTTACAGAAAAAGAATAACAATAAATCGAACCCCTCTTAGGAAAATACTATGGCAGTTATAAATTGACAGATTAACACATTAACTCACGTGGGCCCACTCACACACACAACCACGCCCACCCCATAAGAGTGTTTGTGTTCGTGCTGATCACTCATCTTACATCAGGTACCACAGAGCCGGCCAGAAAGCTTGCCTGTGACAAGATGGCCGCCGGTGATGACGATGAGACTCCGCCTTTATTATGGATATCTATGGTTGTGTAGGCCTACTTGCGTTTTGATGCTCCTGTGAGCGGGTGCCATGTAATCACTGACTAAACGTGTTACTTATTTTATCAACAGCTTTTTATTGTGGGGAAAAGTCAAGTCACCTTTATTTATATAGCGCTTTTTACAATACAGATTGAAAATAATGGATGGAAAATAATGTTTGTTTCGGATGTACAGCAAAAAAGCTTTTGGATTTACAGCAGATCTAGAAGAAAATAGTGTCATTGTCCAGCTTAAGTAAGTTCAGTGTTGATTAATTTCTGTTATAAAAAAGTTTTCAACTCAAATTAAGCTCCTTATATGCAACAGTACGTTCCAACTTTTAAATATTTTAATGTCTAATAAATAGTTTACCCCAAAAATGACTGAGAATGAATGACATGGATTTGTAGTATTATTATGACTGTTTAGATTATTAACTGTCCCTCAAAAAAAGGGGGGGGATTGAATTGCCAGGATCCCAAGATCCTTTGAAACTTACTGATACACTGAAGGCTAAGTTGGGCATATTGAATGTGGAAAACTGTTGAGTGATGAAAGTCTGAACGTATTTTGAAGAGATAGCAAACTGTATGATATGGCTTTAGGCTATGATTAAAATTGATGATGGGGAAAACAGTTAATGCCAGTGGTTTGGAAAGAGGAGTAATTTGATATTTCATGTAATAAACTCAGAAAAGAGACACTTGAAAATTGTAATGCCATATTGGTGAGTGCTTTCACTTTAATGGTATTTGAGGAAATAATGGATGAACTTGGATTTCATACGATCATACTCAGGGTTGCCAACTCTCACGCATCTGGCGTGACAGTCACGCATTCAGCCTCAATCTCACGCTCTCACGCTCGACAAAGAAATCTCACGCTAAATGAGACATTCTTCTGTGCTGTATTTTATTTTCCTCATGTGCGCTAATTTCCGAATTACTAAACAAGTTCAGGCTCACTGATTGGACCACTGCTGTGTCTAATGCCTTTCTCTGATTGTCGATTCGCTGGAAACATTTGTCGTCGATCGTTCAGTGACGTCCGTGACCGTAATTTACCCTTTTCACACGCGCTCACGGCACATCTTTCTCAAGCAGAGAAAAAGCGCGAGTCAAAGAGGACACTGACACCGACAGACAAGACAGAGAAAGTTATAGGTTACTTTTGATATGGAACAAATGGAACAAACAATAAATACAGGTTTTGGTGCTTTTAAATGTGACAGATCGCTGTAGCGCTCCAGCTCAAACGGCACGCGATACAGTAAAACTTTTTTTTTCATTCCCCCCCCCAAATCTCACTCCAAGCAAAACTCAAAAGTTGGCAACCCTGTCATACTGAAAGCATTTCTTCTACAATCCTGAAGTAGGCCTATAATGTAGGGAAACCACCCTCACAGTGTTCCTTGATCTTTTGAGGAATTATCAGTAAGAAAGGAAAAACAATAACTCAAGTTTCGTTTTCTCCACCTTTTTTTCTCGCACCATCACTCTTTATCTTCTTATTTAATTTTACACTATGGCAAGTGTTAAACTGTGCGCTCCCCACTCCAGACCAGTGGGTGGCCGTTCATTTTACGGTATTTTCCCAGACCTCCAAAAACAACTGAAGAAGAAGACGAAGAAGAAAGGCGCTCCGAACTGCTGTTTCAAAACAAAATATTTGCAGCCTTTTTAAAGCATCACGGACACAATTTACAAGTGAAGACATGCATTCAGACTACCAGGAAGAACAGAAATCCGTAAAGATGGAGTTTATTGAAGATTACTGTGAGAACAGGAGGGATCCAGAACCCTTTAAAGTGAAGCATGAATATGAACAGAGAGGTTGGTGTTTATTCTTGATTCTTCATATGCTGTAAAACATGAAGGTTATCAAACTTAAAGCAGATTATCAGTTAGTATACCGGAGCCTATCCAATCATAGGAAAACGTAAAGATACTTTCATAAATTGATTTAAGCCACAGACAGTTAAAATATGTTCAGTAGAAAAATGCCAAAGTAAACTGATCTAAAAACTGCTTCAGTGTCAAATTTTCTTTTTGCCGTTAAAACTTGCAATGTAAACTTATGAAATCAAGAACATCAAAAAGGAAATGCGATTGATAAAATTACAAGAATTATGTTTGACAGGACATCTCCTCAGAATAATTGCAAATATTATACCTGTTTAATAAAATCTTTGTGAGGATGACTGGCAAAAGCTGGTTTTTAAATTCTAAGACTAGAATCTTTACATATCGCGCACAACACATGATTTCAAACACCGACTGAACGCTACTGTCTCTGATTCAGCATGATAGTTAGGTAACATCAAATTACATTCATAATCTGCTGCTTATAATGTTTCAGCTAACGTTAGTCATTAAGTGTGTCCCCGGTTTTAATCTTTTATCAGCTGAAAACGTTCATTCTGAAAGTGATTCCATTTCAATGACATTGTTCCCCTCTATCGTTCTCATTATAGTTGTGGACTCTGCTATTCTTTTAAATTGTATAGTTAGATTGCAATTATAATTTTTGGTGTGAATGGGCCTTTACTTACAAATTATAAGGTTTAATAATTGTATTTTTTTTTAGACATTCCTCTGTACATCTAGTCATAACTGATTCATATGTGACACTGTAATTACATTTATGGTAATGAGATTTATTTAATTTGGACTAATTTGCTATTATGAATCAGGGTAGTTGTTAGGGTTGGAAGAGATTAAATTGCATATAATTAAATTATTTTAAAAAATCATTGAAGTACAGCATTTGTAGCAAATGTCCTTGACTTTCACATTTCAGTCTTTAATATTTTTTTGTGTTACTTAAAATTACTTTTTTTTTTCTTTCATTTTAGACCTGATGGAAGAAAATTACGAGAAAGAAGAACTGAATCAAGTGGAGGAGAAATATGTTAAAACTGAAGAAAAATCTTTGAGTTGCTCACAGAGTGAAAGTAAATGTGTATGGAGAAAAGCTATCAAAAATGTCACCTTCCCTCAGTGTGGAAAAAGATTTTCATACAAACAAAGTCTTAAACGTCACATGAGAATTCATAGTGGAGAGAAGCCGCACACATGTGATCAGTGTGGGAGTACTTTTGCCACAGCTGCCGTATTGAAACGGCACCAGAGAATTCACACTGGAGAAAAACCTTACAAGTGTTCACACTGTGACAAGAGATTCAGCCAGTCAGGACATAGGAAAAGACATGAGAGGAACCATGCTGGAGAGAAGCCGCACACGTGTGATCAGTGCGGGAAGAACTTTACACAAGCAAACTGTCTTAAACTAGATCTGAGCTCTCACTCTGGAGAAAGAACATTTAACTGTGATCAATGCTGTACAAAATGCATTAGGGCAGAACAACTGAAGAGCCACCTAAACATTCATTCAAAGGAGAAGCCTCACATGTGTTCTTTGTGTGGAAAGAGTTTTTCACAACTGGGTTATTTCAAAATACACCAGAAAATACACAGCGGTGTGAAGGATCATGTGTGCTTTAATTGTGGGAAGACCTTTATTACAGCTGCCATATTGAAAGGCCACCAGAGAATTCACACCGGAGAAAAACCTTACAAGTGTTCACACTGCGACAAGAGATTCTCTTGGTCAGGAAATCTGAAAAAACATCAGAGGGTCCACACCGAAGAGAAGCCACACGAATGTGATCAATGCGGGAAAAGTTTTAAAGAAAAAGAAACCCTTAAATATCACATGAGAATCCACACTGGAGAGAAGCCGTACACATGTGACCAGTGCGGGAAGAGTTTCACTCATGCATTCACACTTAAATTACATCTGCGTTCTCACTCCGGAGTAAAAACATATATCTGTGATCAATGCGGGAAATCATGTTTTTCATCATCATCCCTGAAGATCCACCTGAAAGTTCACACAAAGGAGAAGCCTTACATGTGTTATTTGTGTGGAAAGAGCTTTACTCAGATGAGTACTTTAAAAATACACCAGAGAAGTCACAGCGGTGTGAAGAATCACATGTGCTTTGATTGTGGGAAGACCTTTCTTACAAATGGCATATTGACACAACACCAGAGAATCCACACTGGAGAAAAACCTTACAAGTGTTCACACTGCGACAAGAGATTCAGCCAGTCAGGAAATCTGAAAAGACATGAGGTGATCCACACTGGAGAGAAGCCGTACACATGTGATCGGTGCGGGAAGAGTTTTAATAATTCAGGTTCTCTACTGCGTCATACTAAAAAGAAATGTGGTATACTTTTGGCGAACATTGAGACACTGCCTACGCCGTTGTGAGCGACGTTTAGATGGTGTAAAAATGTGATGCGAACTGCTTAAGTATTAAGCCCAATTTATACTTCTGTGTTGAAGGCTGTTTGTAGCGCGCGTACCTTGACTTGCACCTCTCCAAAAATGTAACAATGCGTCAATTCTTGTAGATAGAATTGTTCCAGTATTAAATAAATGTAAAGAGATTCACAAAAAATTATCATATGCACAAATAATTAGAATGACATCCACAAATATATGTTAGGAGTTTCACAAAAATGTAATAAATTCACAAATAAATCAAGTGAAATTTTCTATCTTGTCCTGCATTGACTTAGATATGAAGAATATAGTTTTTAAAGGATTAATTCACTTTAAAGTGAAAACTAGCCCATGATTTACTCGCCTTCAAGCCATCCTAGGAATATATGACTTTCTTCTTTCAGACGAATACAATCAGAGTTATATTAAAAGATATCCAGGCTCTTCCAAGTTTTGTAATGGCAGTGGATTGCAACCAACAGATTGAAGCTCAAAAACGTGCATCTATCCATCATAAACGAACTTCACACAGCTCCAGGGAGTTAAAAAAGGCCTTCTGAAGCAAAATTATGAGTTTGTGTAAGAAAAATATTCATATTTAACATGTTATGTAAAATTCTAGCTTCCAGCCAAACGCAGTCTACTTTCCCCTACTGCACAACTTATGAAATGTATGAGGTCAGAAGTAGCGTAGATATCAGCAGTACATCGCATTACTCGCATAAGTTGTGCTTTACATTTAAGTGGAATACGTATGTTTGCTTGGCTAGAAGTTATTTTACTTTGTAAAGTTTTAAATATTTTTCTTACACCAACTCATGCACGTTTTTGAGCTTCAATCTTTTGGTTCAAATCCACTGCCATTATTAAACTTGGAAGATCATGGATATTTTTGTAATATAACTCAGATTGTATTCGTCTGAAAGAATTAAGTCATACACCTTAGCTTGAGGGTGAGTAAATCATGGGCTAATTTTCAATGGACTACTCCTTTAAACATTGGTACAACAAAAAGTTTAACCATTAGACTATGTGCCAAACCAAGCCGAACTATATTTATTTGCACCTTTTGAAAATGCATTGTTTAATTTCAAATATTCAGTACTCACTTTTAATGACCAAATTCAAATAGTATTGTCATATTATGAGCTTCATAACAATGCGACAGTCTGAAGTTATATCAGAATTTATTCAACTTTTACGTCACTTGAGATCAACATTCGCCACGAAAATTGCTTACTTTAAAAGGGTGGTATCATGTCCCTTTTTACAAGATGTAGGCTACTCCCCAAGTAGTCTCAAACCGTATCTGGACAATGATGGAGAGACTCAAGAAGAAGTGACGTAGAATAGAACAGGACGTTTCTGAATGGTTAATGAATTTATGTAGCTGATGTGGATCTTCAAGTTATTGATTTGCATATTCTGTTATGATAATCTATAAATCGCTCATTTGGGAACTGGTGTATGCCTACTACAGAGTGACATGCTATTGCATTTGTTACGTACTGTATTGCAATAAATGTGAAAAGACGGATGCGACAGCTTGAACAGGGTTTTTTTTTTTTTACATTTTAGGGCTTGTGATGTCACTAACCTGAGAGAAAGCTTGTGTAGTCCTTATCAGTCGTTTGTTCTAGTCCTTAAAAAGCGATTTCTGTAAAAGAAAATATCTCCCTTTTCTTTGTACTTTGAGCTTTGTAACTTTGCAGATGTTGTTTATGCTCAAATAAATTAAATGAAATTAAATCATACTCAACCACCCATTTATTGTCCTCTGTTTTTACTTTTGTGCTTCTGTATGCCCTGCACCAGTTTCCAAGTCTGCGGTTTTCCCACAGAATTGGGATATTTTTGGCTATTGGGTTGTTTTTCAACTCTGTGGGTTAAAGTGACCCCACTAACAGGATATTTACCCCCAGGAACATGATTTGGACTAGTTTTGAGAAGCAACTGAGCAGATATTGCGAAAACCCGACAACTCTGTCTTTGTGCATGAGGATCAGTTCAGAACCATGATCTGTTCACACTGGATATCTGATATTTGCCACATATACTGTAAATTAAAACAATGTGAACAGCTATACAAAAAAAATTAAGCAAAACTCAGAATTGAGCACTTAGGCTGCGTTGTATTAAAATTTTTATTAAATGTTTAATTTAGGTCCCAATACAATTGTATATAAACTGAAAAAGTTTAGTAGACTGAATTTAGCATTTGAGGTATAAATGATGATTATATCAGCTGATATCAGAGTTTCCAGCCAGAGATTCCTGCCAGTCCTGTTTCTCTCTATTGTAAGTTAAATGAGTCAGATTACTGAGACTCTCCCTTTGTCTTTAATGGCTCTAGGAGCCCCTGTCCCAGTCGTTGAATAATCAGGCTGATTGGATTATCATCTATGCATTTGAATGGCACTGTTATGCTGATGATTGTTTTTTTCTTTTTTCTCATATGTTTTTTTAGGGGCTCCATAGAATAGCCTCCCAAATAGCAAGACATTTTGGGGCAAAATGTGGAAGATAGCCATCACATTAGCTAAACCAAATGTATGTATTTACAACATGTTTTGATTTACAATCATTTTTAAATGGGCCTATTTGCTTTTTTAAAAAATAATATCTGATTTATTATACTAATTGTTTCTTATAGCCTACTAATGTAGGCCTATCTCTTTTTAATTTTCTTTCTCCGTACAGATGGTGAGTTAGACAGAATGGTGAGTTATGTTAAATGTAGCAATTATTACTGAGAATTAATGCATTTTTTTTAGGGGCTTTAAAGCAACAGCTGCGGATATAACGGCAACGGGGTTCTGGCCACCTGCACGATATAAAACTGCTAATGGTCTACTGCGCGCCTATTAGTTAATACGTGACTGATTATACAAGTAAATGTTATATTATGTGACATTTTAATTGTATCTGTATATAATGTAATGCACAATTAATTTTTGTATTATAAAATTAAATTATTACATTTATTTGAATGATTAAATATAGTTATTTGGGTCAAATATGCCAAAGTAAATTTGCTGACTGTGCTGTTACTTTACAGAGATTGGGTAGGCTAATTATAAGGCAACTCGGATGAAATAACAAGAGATTCATTCCACCCTTAAATAAGTGCAAAGTTACAAAGCATGGGGTTAGTGCCATCTTTTGGGCATAAAGATGAAATGCAGCTCTTTTACGTCTGATTTTTCAACCGGTCCTTTAATGCCGTTTTGATCAAATAAATAGGGCCTACAGAAACAGTTTTTAAAAAATAATTTAGGCCTAGGACTATTTGTATTATTCACAAAGTCTCTATACTAAACTTAGGCCTATGTCAATAGGGTAAAGACTAATTGTATGTTTGTATAAACGAAACTGAAAGTGTTTTGTAGTCTCTAGGGGTGTAATGCTACCATGTGACTAGCAGTAAAAGGCGAGAAAAAAAAAAACAGTTTGCACATCGTTTGAGGCTCCAGAACTACGAGCGGCAAATAATGTTTTTTTAAACGTCCTCGAGTAGGTATTGATAATAACGTTAAAGAACAGGTCATTTTATTTTTAAATACAAGTAGGCCTATAGAGAGTGTTTTTTTGTTGTTGTTTTTTTTGCGATGATGCAAAATCGAAAGCATATTCTAACAGGAAATCAGACCTCAAGGCGGATAAACCCAAGCACGCGGTGAATGATGCTTTAATGTCTTTTTGTTTGTGTGAAATGTAGCCAACAAATGTCAGCTATAATTAAATAGAACATTTCTAGAGTAGGGGTTCAATCTTCAACTGGCTGGCAGGAGCCGCCACTGGCAGGTCACGTGACCTGTCAGTGGCTGGCTGGCAGCTGCCAGTCTGCCACTGACAGCTGCCAGTCTGCCACTGACAGGTGCCAGTCTGCCACTGACAGGTGCCAGTCTGCCACTGACAGCTGCCAGTCTGCCACTGACAGCTGCCAGTCTGCCACTGACAGCTGCCAGTCTGCCACTGACAGCTGCCAGTCTGCCACTGACAGGTTCAGTGGCTGACAGTGGCTGGCTATAGTAGTCTGTCAGTCTGCCTTTGGCAAGTTTCAGAAACCATTGATTTTGGACAGTTTTTGTGTTTTGTGTTCCTCCCTTTCTAGCTCATTTATTATGAATCTGTTGATATGAATAATGTTCTTTATTATGGTTGATGTTTTGTGAACTGTTATCCCAATATAACCAGTCAAATGGCCGTGATCAGACTGGCAGCTTACAGACGCTCGCTGGACGCTCATCCAGTCAGCCACGGCTGATACTGCGAGTCTAACGCGTCGCCTGACACTCTCGCTACAAGGAAATAAATTGTTTTCTTTTTATAAATATAAACCCATGTCTTTATTCTTGTGTATGGTTGATGTTTTGTGAACTGTTATCCCAATATAACCAGTCAAATGGCCGTGATCAGACTGGTTGCTTAGTTACTGTTGCTTGCCTCTCATTCTAAGGAATTAAATCTAATATGCGGATACTGCCTTAGTTGTGACGATTTTAATCCTTGTGAAAAAGTTTGGTAAAAATGTAGATGCAGAGTAGCCTATAAAAACGTGAATTAATCCCAATAACATGATTCGTTGTCATTGTCAATGACCATTTTTCTGACACCAGGACAAAATACAGAGATGCTTTTAAATAATTTGTTAAAAGAAAGCTTTTTAATAATTCAATAAAAGAATGCCAACTTTAACGGTAAAATCACTTAGCACACACTGTATCACTATATTTTCAAATTTACAAAGACAATTTACAAATAAAACCCAAGAAAAAAAATCTATTTACAAATAAAAACAAAGGAAAAAAAAACTATCTACAAATAAAAAACAAAAACAAGAATCTATATAGGCCATTGCTTGTCGCATATTACTCAACACACAGACAGTGTGCAGTTGCAAAAGCCATTTCCGCTTGGAATCTGTGGAACCCCTCTGTCTTTCTGAGAATCAGAATGGTTATCTATAATAAAGGAAAAAACAGTCATTAAAATCTTATCACACATTACAATGTGTGCATTAGATGTAGAATTGGTAACTGCATAATTCACACACTATATTTCAAATATCTATCATTAGCTCTTGAATTATTATTGTGTTCTTCACAAAACATGATTTACCTCAGGTGTCATGACTTCCATAGCATATGAAGGGCTAGATAAATCTGTTTTTTTCAATGCCAAAACACTGTACACCTTGTCAATGATTCCCTCAGTCTATGAAAAACAACAATGCGGATATGTATATCAGTGTTTTAAAAAAAATCAACATCTAAGAATAATTTCATTACATTCCAATTGTTTCGGATTATAATGAATGTCAAGATATTGATTATCTGTAACAGTATGAATCTATAAAAAAAATAAGTAATTGTGATGTCAATTCATGTTGCAAGAACCAAGTTAATTTTAAACATATTTTTATTCCAAATAAATATTATTTTACCTGTTCTTGGTCAAAAACAGAGATCCGTAGGTTACATTGGGTTTTCAGTTTGGGGGCATAACTGGGATGTTTATGTAAAAACATTCTGTGTGATCTAACAGCACCAGATGTGAGGTCATGATGAAGTTTCTACAAAAAAAAAAAAAAAGTTTTACAGCACAATATAAATGATCAATATGCTATATATGTTGATCCAAATTTTAATTATTACATGTTTCATACAAACATGGTTATGTGCTATTTTATTTAAAATTTCAAGAACAATTACCACAATTTCTTCATCCTCCACAAGTGTGTCAACCAAAAGTCCCTGTTTCAAAGCTGTGAGGGTGCTGTAAAATAGACATACACATTAAAAGCAGTTCAGTGAGCTTTTGTTTTATATTATGGTTCTGTTGCTTACCTTTGAAAAGAATATGGTTGTTGATCACATCCACAGCTGAAGGGCGTGTCTTTACGAATTGTTGTAGGGTCTATGCCAGCACAATCAGTGTGTAACCATTTGTTGCACAGATCACACTGAACCCACCTCATCCGTTTGATGTGTGGATGCAGGGTTCTAAATGTATACATTATTGTAAAGTCAAAGCAGCAATATTAATTTACACTAATACTCGCAATTTGTGTGGTAGTACTTACTTATTTCCAGTGTTTTGATAAACACATGCTTTTATGTCCTGGGCCATGCAGGTGTTGGTCTCTATTTCACCTTCCTCTCTTTCTCCAATTGCAGTCGGAAAGTCCTGTCCAGTATTACATATGAGTTTTAATATTGTTTTTTTTTGGACCAATTGTATTGAAAATCTTAACTCCTGTTTGTCTTACTTCAGTCATCACATCTTTCAACATGCTTGTGGCATGGTAAACACGCAGGTGTACTAGCTGACAAGTTTGCAGCACTTCAGAAGACATTTTCATTTTTTTGGCTTCCATTTCAGCTGCCTTTAAAACAAAAAACAATGAAGCGGTTAATGGGCCAAAAAAGCACATTCTGAAAAAATTGTAATAGTGAAGTGAGAGATAAACCTTACAGTGCAAACAAATACCCCACAGTTCACACCATCTCGCTGCATCCACTGTTCTGGGTTGCAAACAGTCCAGCCATCCAGTGACCCAAGTTTTTGGAAAGCCTCTCTTTACAGATTTTAGATTCAAACAGAGCTCTCATGTCATGCATCTCTCACATCTTCTTGTATTTATTATTAATAAAAAGTTAACGTTTTTATGCTACACTACAGATGAGAAATGAATTACCTCAGAATATCCATGTCATTTTTTTCAATAGAATTGTAGATCTCCATTGAATCATAAATACGCACTTGTTTTCCAGAGACATCGAAAACCTGTGAAAAAATCATATAAAAAGTTAGTCAGCATATCAATTCAATTCAATGTTACAGCACAACCGAGTTTCTTGAAAACCTTACCCAGAGTATAAAGTGGTTTCCCCGTTCTGGTGTATTACCACCAACGATTCTTGGGAGCAGGATTTTTTGAGCATTCTACAGTGGAAATACATACACACACACACACACACACACACACATATATATATAAGTATGTGTGTGTGTGTGTGTGTGTGTGTGTGTGTGTGTGTGTGTAATCGTGTGTAAAAAAAACTCAATTGTTATACAGTTACTCAAGTATACCTCAAGATCTTGCACATGTGACCTTGAAATGGCTTTGTTTTTTGTCCACTCTCTGTACCACAAAATGTACACATCTGTGTATAAGGCAACAACCTGTGCATGAAGTGAACGGAAATTAATTATACTACATTTTTAACATTCACAGAGCAATTTGACAAATCTCATAAGACAAATGCTTATCTGCTAAGACCATTGAATAATCAGTTACTTACATGCGGAGTTTCTGCTGCAATTTGAGCAAGACGACAGTTCACTGCCTTTTAAATAAATGACAGACTTTAATATATAAACAAATTACATGAGTACATTATGAACAGGAGTGTAGTTATATTACATGAACTGTGTGCAGTGTCATGTGCTGAGTTCCTAATAAAGAATTGTAAAGCAAACATAAGATCATTGTAAGCACACTTACATTATCACTTAACCAAGGCATGGTCTTGTTTGGGTCTTCCTCTAAAAGAGAAGAGGGGCAAACACTTCTTAAGTCTGCAATATACAGTGTTGCGTATGCTGAAAATCTGTGAATTATTTGTCTCTCTCTCCTCCAGGAAATGTACAGTTGTTTCAGCTTGTCCTGTAGTTCAAAAACAGAACCCATTCATTGCATATAAATGAAGCAGAAAATACTACAGGTGTAGTTTTTTGTTCCTGTAAACTATTCAAATATTTTTGCTATAATTTAACATACAAAAAGACTGTACCTTATTTTGTTCACTTATAGGAAACAATGACACAGTGAAACTCTCCATATCTTCCTCAACTTTGTCTGGTTCAGCTTGTGGGTCAGTTAATGACTTTGCAGATGTTGTTTGGTACATCTCTGCAAAGATATGACATTGTATTGAGATACAAATAAAAGTTTATGTTAATAAAATGTATAGTACATTAACTTTTATTTCATGAACTATATTACCTTTGTCTGTTTCCTCATCCACACCTATTAATAGGTGTCCATGTAGCCCTAGGTGCACATCTTTTTGAGACATTTTTTGAATGTCCTGCAAAAAGTTATCATTGATCCTCTGATTGTGCAGATGGAAACACAGCCGCAAGGCGAACATGTAATGAATGTCCTTCAGTTGGCAGAGGAAATACCTGCTGGTTGACAGCTCTTTGTTAATTTGCTCTGCTGAAGATGAATTAACAATACTGGCAAGATCTGGCAAAAGTTTGATGCTTCTCAGTCTCTCTTCAGGCCTTTTTTGGTTTTTCTCATGAAAACGGTCATAGAGGGAGTACCGTTCATGAGTTCCAGTCAGAGGGTGAGGGCAGGTGAATCTGTCACTTGTTTGGTCTTCGTGTTTATTTGGCCCCATTGAGTTTCGAAGGGTATTCACCCATTCTTTCTGCACAGTGAGTTTTTTTTCCAATGCAGCAGAAATGTTTTCAGATGTTGGAGCACATAGCCTGCCATCATGTGGCTGAAAAAACTTTTGATGAGTCCTATTATTTACATGTCTGGCAACACGTCCAGCTATATCTGAGATGAAGACCGTGGGTGGATATTTAAAACTCAAGAGACCATCTCCATGGTCTCGAGCAGATTCCTGCCACCACAGGGGTGACTGATAATAAACCACACCATGGGTGCACCCAAGATGCAGTACCCCTCCTGCGGGGAAAAAAAATGGGGAAAATGCAGAACAATTGCTAATTTCATGTATTATTTTTTCACAATGACATATATAGTTTGGCAGTCAAATGTAAAATATAAATATATTTCTTTCATTCAACTGGCAGTCAATAATTTCTATGATTCATTATCAATCAGGGCAAAATGGTTATGATAGATGGAGGTAACATTATAGTGCTTTTCTCTTCTGTGGGTCTTTAAGTATGTTAGTATGATTATGGTTTTATTTTATTTTATTAAACCGCGGCATTTATATACTTTTTTTATTTTTTTATTTTTTTTGTTCTTAATGTCCAGATATATATAAAACAAATGTATTGTTCATTCTGTACCATGCTTGTAATAGTCTACATTTGTATCTTACCTCCTGCTTTGTGAAGCTTTACGAACATTTTTGGATATATATCCTTGTACAACAGAAGTTCCTCAAGCCTATTAATGAGGTCAGACTGTGATCCACTAGCTGAAATGCCTAGAGCATTGCATGCCATTGTAAGATCTTCTCTTCGAGGCTAATGGGGGAAAACATGGGAGAAAAGTGATGGGTGAAAATATGCATATGGTTTTTAATTGTTTTTTTTTTGTTTAAGTAGTTTTGGCAAATGACAAATTGACTCAAAAGTGTAATATCTACTGAAAGTAATACATTAAACCTATAAATAAACTATTTTATATATTTTTAATAGAATAAGCATCAGCAAACATCGAAATGTTTTACCCCTTTGAGCTCTAAAACTTGCAAAATTCGGTCCTCATCAAATTCCTCATCTGTCCTCTTTGTCCACAATCGATCTTTCTGGGAGAGGCCTTTCAAAATCTCAGTCTTGGGTATGACATCAGACATTCTTGAGTACTGACCAATCCATGGTGTAAAGGCAGAATATGTCAGGGAGCTAGAAAATGGGTTTTGACATGACCCTGACGGAGGGAGGAAGAGAGGGAGTGAGTAGGTGAGTTAGTGACTGAGTGAGTAAGTTGGGAGAGAAGAAATGAAGGACATAGGGGAGGGAGAGATGGAGGCAAGGAATTGTAAATAAAATTGAAAACAAGTAGGCATAATAATGTTTATGAAGTATATTAAACAGCTTACCATCACAAAGTCCTGTTGCAATGATCTCTTTCTCAAGGTTTTCCCATCGAGATGAAACATTCACCTGTGTGTCCTGTGCAGTGGTGTTTGTCAGGTCTGGTCGTCTCATGAGATGCACTGTACAGAAAGAGTAAGTATTTTATGAGCAGACAATGGAAACTGTTGTTGCCAACTTTTGAGGGTAAAGCATTTTTTTCATGAATGGGTACACTGAATTCCTACCTGGTAAGTCAAAGGCCACTTTCCAGTTGGTGTCAGCAATCAAAATAGGAGGATGATGGCCACAGCGGTAACAAAAGTAATTGTAGGTGTAGCTCCTCAAAGCAGAGAAATGGTAAAAAGCTTTCCGTATTGTGTTGTGAGGAATGTACACTTTGCTGTGTTCCCCCAACGTACGCAAAAAACGTCCAACAGCAATGTGGTTCTGTTGCAGGTATAGATAAATTAACATTGTAGTTAGCTGAATGGGCAAGATAATCTTCAGGTAAATATTAAATCATGTTGGCTAAAATTCACTGTTTTTTTTTGTTTTTTTTTTACTTACTGAAAGACCTGTTGTCAAAAGGGAGCACAACGGGATTGTGAGGAACACTTTGTTGTTGAAATTGTGAAATCCAGAATCATATTCTTGAAATCTGACTGGGGTTCCACAAACAGGGCATTCCTTTATGTAGACTGCAACACCTGAACAGAATATACATAAATAAAATATATATAATTATATACAACAACAATATGTTTCCACTACAACTCATTAACTGTGACACATACCTCTGTGCACAGAAAACAAAGCATAAATGGTTGCATGCTTTGTCTTCAGGATTGGTTCACTGAGGTCAGGGTAGCATGGTCCAGGGCAGTAAGGGCATTGTGTCTCTTTAGGCACAAAGCTTTCAGGTATCTTCATTTCTGTTAATTTGAGGTCTTGTGGAAGATTTTCTGGAATTTTCTTGTACTTCAAAAAGTACTCAGTCATTTTAATAACTGCTGATGCTGTCTCATTTGATGGTTTTGATTCATCATCCCTCTCTTGCTCTTTCTCCTCAAGGTCCTCTATTTCTTCAGGACTTGCATTTGAATGCTCTCTCAATAATGATGGACGCTCCTGGAATATCCACCACATGCATACGTGTCTGTGGACACAACTCTGTCTGTGTTTACTGCCCCTACATTGACAGTGCCATTTACCAGACATTGTGTCAAATGTCACAATTGTTCGCCCAAGCTGACACCAGTTGTCTTTGAGGTTAGTAAAAACTGAAAAGTAAATGTAAGTCTGTGACAGGCCATATTCCCCCCAAAAAATTGGGAAGACACAATCAACCTCCTCTTCACTGGCCTTCAAATGTAAGTCCTTGCATTCCTTGGCTCTTGACTTTGAGATGAGTCCTTTATCTAACATTTGCTCCAAAGATGCAGAGTTTAGTGTTTGTGGAGGAATGTAGCGTTGTGCCGAGATAGTTCTTTGAAGGTGGTGGCATTCAGTTGCAGGGTGTCCACTCTGAGCTGCTATCTTTGCCATGTCTCTGCAAATATCTGACTCACAGTATATTTGTCCTAGGAGTAGAGATTTCTTGACATGGACTGGCACTCTTGGCCCATGTACTTCCTTTGGTGTGACGTATAGTGCATTTTTTTGATCAATGCAAAGCATAGGTTGCTCCAAGCCATGTTGCATTTTCTCATGCCTCTTCAGATTAGATGTGTTTGAAAAGTCAGCTCCGCATTTATGACATTTGAAACGACTCTTTGGGGATTCTGTCTGCAAAACTCCATGGGTTTCTTGTTGCATTTGTGAATTGGCTTGCTCCTCGGAAACACTGTCCTCGGAAACATAATCTTTTTGCTCATAGGTGGGTTGTTGGGTCACTAAGTAATAAAGAACAAAAAAGGATGTAGCATTCCAAAATGGATTGCTAAAACAAGTAACTGATGTTACAGAGAAATGGTCAAACCTTTTAGATTTTTTTGTTTTTCTGATTTTTCTGTCACTTCATAACCTATGAATCCAGAGAATAAAATTGTTATTAGTGCCAGTTCTATTAAATTATAATTTATTAAATTTTTTGTATAATGAATACAGCTACATATTCAAAATAATACAGTAATTTTTGCTAGGTAAAAGGAATAAATAACACAAACCATGTTTTTTTAGATGAGCCTTGAAATCCCCTGCTCTTGCTACAGTACTTCTGCACTTTGGGCAATGCCAGTGACTCTGACCTCGCACTCCATCAGTGCAGTAGCAGGGTATGATCAACTTCACTATAATAATGTACATAAAAACACAGAGTAAGAAATGTCTAACAAGAGGATCCACTGATAAATTAATAGCGTAAATTACCATTTTTTTCTTCTTTGTAAAATATTGCATATCTAAAATGCCGCTGTAACAGATGTGCCTTTGTCAGTGTGACTGCAGTCCTACAATAAGGACAATTAGTGTCTTCACTGAGACTATATAGTTCATCCTCTGAGGTAAACACAAATTGCCTCTCTGAAAAGGAAAGATAGATTTGAAGGAAAGATAGATTTGAAACAGCTTTAGAATTTTGTATACAGTACATGATATTAAAAAAAAAACAGTTTTGAGCAATTTAAAGTGTAAATAATGTGCTTATTACAGCACTGACCATCTCTTTTAAAACATAATGTCCAGTGGTGTCATGAAAAGTAAATGTCTTATGATAATGTTGCAATACATCAGTCTGACAAAACCCAAAATGCATGTATGTTTACTTTTTATTTTAGATTGGCGTTAGCTTTCATTCAGAAACGAAATGAGAATGTTAAGATCACAAAAAAAAAAAAAAATTTAACTGCCACCCTCATTTAGTTGCATTATAATGTTGTGTTTTGTCTTAGGGTTAATATGTAAACATTACACTGAGCAGATGTTTTAAAGCACCTAACCCAATCCCTGAAACACAGAGGTTATGTCATAGGCCAAAAAAAGGGGTTGCAGTCAGGAAAAAAAAATGTAAATGAAAATGTACAATACTTGCCTGTCATGATTGTGGATTATCAGTTGTAAATTCAGAGACCTACTGAACAAAAGTAAATAAGAATACAAAAAATACATTCCATATAGGCTACTTGTTACAATCTGAAACAAGCAACATCTTAATATGAACACAATCTAAAGTCATCATAATTATTATCATTTAAAATTAAGTTTTTCTGTAAAGTTCTGGAAGTCTGCGATCCATTATTTTTGAAGTGGCAACATACAAGGCTACAATTAGCCTAAGACTAAACTTACCTCCCACTTCGTAAGATCCCATTTTTATTGCCCTGGGTAGTTTATTCGAAATTATGATATAGTTTACAATTGTTTACGTAGCATACGTCAATTATAGGCTAAATTATTTTAATCCCGTTTACTGAAGTGGCAATGCGACATACACCTCACAAGTCTTTCTTTCGTCATAGGATCCCACCGTTTAGTGGGGTCGGGTAGGTAGGCGATTCAAACAGTCAGATCCCAGCACACAAGTGACGTTACAAACAATATAGGCTATATATATGTGTGTAGTTCACAATATAGTTAGGCTATTGAATATAATTATATAATTTGTTTAAGTGTTAACCCATTAGGGAACAATAGAGAAAGATTCACTCACATTGTTAGGCCTGTGAATAGATGGATACAGCGTCCAGCGAGCGTCTGTAAGCTGCCAGTCTGATCACGGCCATTTGACTGGTTATATTGGGATAACAGTTCACAAAACATCAACCATACACAAGAATAAAGACATGGGTTTATATTTATAAAAAGAAAACAATTTATTTCCTTGTAGCGAGAGTGTCAGGCGACGCGTTAGACTCGCAGTATCAGCCGTGGCTGACTGGATGAGCGTCCAGCGAGCGTCTGTAAGCTGCCAGTCTGATCACGGCCATTTGACTGGTTATATTGGGATAACAGTTCACAAAACATCAACCATAATAAAGAACATTATTCATATCAACAGATTCATAATAAATGAGCTAGAAAGGGAGGAACACAAAACACAAAAACTGTCCAAAATCAATGGTTTCTGAAACTTGCCAAAGGCAGACTGACAGACTACTATAGCCAGCCACTGTCAGCCACTGAACCTGTCAGTGGCAGACTGGCAGCTGTCAGTGGCAGACTGGCAGCTGTCAGTGGCAGACTGGCACCTGTCAGTGGCAGACTGGCAGCTGTCAGTGGCAGACTGGCAGCTGCCAGCCAGCCACTGACAGGTCACGTGACCTGCCAGTGGCGGCTCCTGCCAGCCAGTTGAAGATTGAACCCCTACTGCATTAGGCTTGTTTGAGATGCGCCTCGACTGCAGTGTACTGCCCTACAAAGGCAAAAGACCTTAACTCGCCAGAGTGTGAAACTGAGAAAAATGACTTTAAAGTTATCTTAATGTCCTGACAATTGAGTTATAGGTATAATATTGTAATTTTCACATTTTGTAGTGTATACCTGTATTAACCTATCTACAAAAAAAATTTAACACAAATTTGACCTTTGACCCTTTTTCGGAAGTTACTGTATTCTGCCTTAGCATTGCCCACAAAATGACAATCGGTCATACCAAGGCAAAAGACCTTAACTTCTATTTTATAGCACAATGTTATGATAACACTTAAAATGTAAGCAATATTAACCCTATTGGACTCATGATAAAAATGGCTTCACATGTATCAACAAGAAGTTGAAGTAGTGAGAATAGTTGGAAAAGTATGAATGGTTTTAATTAACATGAATTTCATAAAACAAAGTTGATTAACACCACTAAAAGTATAAAAGATGTGGAATATTTAAAGATTTTTTTAAAAGTTGATTCTAAAACTGAATTGTGTGTGTGTGTGTGTGTGTGTGTGTGTGTGTGTGTGTGTGTGTGTGTGTGTGTGTTTTTTTAAAGATCAGAGCTGTGTGAGTCTGCAGAAGGGCATGAGGCCTGATTGTTCCCCTCCCTATTCTTCATTCTCAGAGTCATTTTCCAGATAGTGACCTATTATTAATACTAACTTTATTCTCATCTGAATTATAAATAATTTATTTCTGTATAAAATAATACTACCATTAAAATCACATTTGATTTTCTTTTTTAATCAATGTAGAATGTGTAACTTAAAAAATAAACAGAAATTAAAACCAATGCACAATGTTGTGTTTTATTGTGTGTACACAAATAAAAGCAAACTCTTTGCAGTTTGAATGATGTCTTGTATAAACAAAATTATGGAGTATGTTTTTATGTTTCCACTGTTCGATCGCGCCCGCGCCTCTCTCTCTCTCTCACACACACACACACACACACACACACATGTGCTTGCGCACACACACACACACGCGCGCCCGGGAACCGAACTGGGTGAGGCGGGGCTTTAGTTCTTTGTTGTATTCACCTGCTACGGCGTGTGTAACATTTTTCTGTCAACTCTGCATATATCATTCGCGATGGATAGCCTATCGTTTGTCGATGGAGTGGGTTCAGACTATAGGCTACTACATGATCTGACCGCATTTGTGCAGGAAAGCTCTGAGGACATCAGAAGTTACAGGGACTGATGGCAGCTGTACAAAGTACACACGCTACATCGTAATTGAAATTTTAATGGAGATTAAAACAAAGGCAGAACACCGTACAATCTGAAAGGTAGGATTATTTGATAGAACTTCGGCACAGTAACTTCATATTGACGCGCGGCTAAACAATGGCAGAGTACCGTAACTCAAAACGAGGGTTCCAAAACAGAGCCGTAAATTATGTTACGGTGTTCTGCCTTAGTTTCTCATGGGCTTTTGGAAGTTACTGTTAAGACAACCCATCATTTTCTCGAAAAAAACTAAAGAATTGACTCAAAATACTTATCCACATGATAAAGCAGGTCTTGAATGTGCCAAAAATATAAAAAACTAATTTTCGACCAAACAGGAAGTTACGGTCTTTTGCCTTTGCACGGCAGCGTAGCCTATGCGAGAGTAGCTGTGACTGCAATGAGGGGAGGAGGGAAAAAAGTGAAGGCAAGACGGACAGGTTTCTCTTCTCGCACTTAATGGATGAATTTCTTCCTCCCACTGCATAGCCAAGAAAAAAACGATGCCTCGGTACGTTTGCCACTAGGGGCGATAGGCCTACCAGTGATTCCAACCAGAGTTTATATGTTTTTATCTGATCTCGGGTCAGTTTTATAAGTTTGAACCTTTATTAACACATTTGTATAATACAATTGAAGAGTAGTAGATTTGTCTCTGATTAGCCAAGCCATCAAAAAATAAAAATCACAATACACACTGTAGAAATAAACGAACATAAATTATACAAAATATTTATGCTTCATTCTGAAGGGTTGGTATTTTGTAGATTGCGTATTGAAACCTGTTTGAAAGATTTTGAACAATTCTGTTACAGTATTGGGATGTTTTTCACTGTTCTGATTGGTTGTCTCTGCTGTAGTGGGCGTGGCTGCTCTTGTGAGGTCACTATCAGTCCTTCACTGATGGATCAGACATTCTCACATCAGGACACTAGGGGGCGATGATGATGATGTTGATGATGATGATGATGATGGTGATAATGCCTTTTAACCCTCAAACCGTATTGTGGACAAATGTGGGCAAAATAATTTTTATTTTTTAAAAATACTTTCTTTAATCTGAGTGGTACAAGACTTGGCTACTTTTCCTAAGTTATCCACCTGAACACACACACATTTATTTGACTTGATACTACAATGTTAAGTGGGTGAAAAAAAAGTTTTTTTTTTTTTTTGTCTAATAAAAATTAATAGATCCAACATAATGCATATCATACATACACACAAATGAAGGGGTAAGCCTGTACAACATTCGAAATTTTGCAAACACTCACACTCACACATACACACACAGACGCACACAAACACAGACACACACACACAAACAAAGCATTCAATTAGCCTATAACAGCTGTTTTTTAGTTTTTTTTTCAAATAAAAAGTCATTCACACATACAAAAACAAAGAATTGAATGAGCCAATGACTGACCTCTCCTTTTTTTTTTTTTTTTATGTTCCAATCAACCACCTCTGCATGCACACACAAACACACATGTGCGCACAAGTGCATGTAAACATTATAACCTGTTTATTTTTACCTAACACTTACTTTTTTGAGTTATTGTTGTTTATTCTTACCTGTTTGGTACCAATTAGTTTTTTGAGTTATGAAATATTATGTTTTTTGTTTGAAATAAATGATAAATGATCTACTACTTTGTCTTTTCCTTAGAGCATGGTCATATTTGTATAAGCATATTTTGGCATCTTTCTATAGTCTCACCTAACACAGATATATATTTTTATTTTTTAAATTACAATTTTAACTTGTTATAAAGTCAAAAACTTTATTAAAAAAAAAAGGGTTAAATTCGTTATTACAGTGGTTTATAGAGTTCAGCCTATATGCAGCCATTTAGTACTATTAGCCATCTAGTGGCTATTGATATTATTGCTTTTTTGTTATTTTTATACCAACATAAGACACCAGATGACACCAAAGTCACCACATTTTTAGGTTTTAGCTATCTGAACTTACTGGAATGATTTTTTTACTGAAGTTAAAGAAATATTAAATATAACATCAAAATAAGCATAAATTACATAGAAAATATGGTACTTTTAGAGGTAAATAAATTCAAAAATACCCCCAAAATAAAAAAAAACACCATAAATTGATAGATTTTATTTTATCGAAGAGATTGATATAACATTTATTTTAAAAAAAATGTGGGATCACGCCTGAGACCTCTGTGCCCACATTTGTCCACAATTACGGGATTAAGGGCTGTAATGTGAATATGGTTTGAGGGTTAACAAGAGGATTTTTGTACAGAAAACTTAGCATTGTGAAATCATTTTATTATTTTTGTAGCCAATATTCACCTATATCCACCCTAGAAGATCAGCAGAAGAGCACAGTGTGTAAAGCACATACTCTCCAAAGTATATCAATTTAATCAAACACATAATACATATAAAATATATTTGCCGTACCCTTCTGACAAATCCAGCCTACGTTTTTTTGTTTTGTTTTTTGTATTTTTAGTTCTGCTTGTTTATGGTTTTGGAAGCTGGGAGATCAGTTTATATTAGTTCCAAATAAGACCAGCATATACAGGCTGTTTTCTACTGAAATAGACACTGTCAAAACGCTCTACAGGATGTTGCTTCAGAGGGAAATGAGAAGTGAGAAAAAGAAAAAAAGAAAAGAAACGAGGATGTCTAACATTCAATGGCCTATTGCAGAAAATACATTATATATCAATGCACCATCTGAATCCATCACTACTGTAATTTTAAGATCTCTTTAAAAAATAATTATGATGAAGTTGTTTCTGTTGAATGATAGTCAAACATTTCTGTAGTTGTGACATTGACCCTTAAAATGACAAATGTTTATTCGGTGTGAAATGAGGCGGTTCAGAAACTAATATAGATGAAACAGCGCTTCACACGATCAACAAATGTATGAACTTTATTCATGTGCTTCATAAACATGCTGACCATATTTTATATGCCATACTACAGATATTGTTCCTAAAATAAAACTGGTAAAACCTCAGATGTTGTATTGAGCAACAAAGCCTACTGGGAAAAAAAAACTCAAAACACGCAGCATTGCAAGATCCCATTTTTAAATGATTGCTTATTTATAATGACAACAGTAACATATTCTGGTGTAAACTATGCTAAGGTGTTTATTACATCACTTTGTTTATTAGGCCTACATAAATGTTAGTTTTCCTTGACTGTATCATGTGACTGTCAGAGTGTGAACCGCGTTCACGTACATAGATTCTCCCTGACTGAAGTTTCTTTCTAAACCTCAGATTATCTATTCTCAGATCGTAATGATTTTATCTCAGGCTGTTGGAGATGATGTTGCTCACACTTATTTTCTTCTCTTTGAGTTTGTGTTGTCTGTCTGGTGAGTTATAAAAATGTTTTTATACTTCTAGTGATAATGTACAGTTAAAATTGTTCAGAGGATTTTCATTAGCTGTTAATAATATTGTGTTTCAGGAGTGTTTGGTTCCACAGATGCAGTGAAGTCAGTGTCAGTGATGGAGGGAGAATCTGTCTCTCTAAACCCTGATCTCACAGACATACAGAGAGATGAAGACATCCAGTGGAGGTTTGGAGACAGTCGTATCGCTAGAGTGATCATGAACAATCCTAAATATGATGATGATGAGAGATTTAGAGACAGACTGAAACTGGATCAGACTGGATCTCTGATCATCAGTGACATCAGAACCACAGACTCTGGACTTTATCAACTAAGTATCATTATTGGGAATAAGGAGTTTATCAAGAGATTCAGTGTTACTGTTAATGGTGAGTAGAGACTTACACTGTACTTTACTGTCTTCTTTACATTCTTGTTATAGCAGCAGGGTACATGTAAAACCACTCTGGGCCAAAGTTTGATATAAAATAAAAAAAATGTCTGACCAATCTCATCAGACACCAGACTGAACTTTGCAACATGAACTCTGTCAGATGTGTTCAAGTACATCAATAGCCATAATTAGCATTTAAAGTTTTTACAAAGTTGTCTTTTTTTGTCAATCAAACTGGCACTAATGCCTCTCTTTAGCCATTGCAGTTCCAGACACACATCCTACATCACAACCTCCTTCACAGTCTCCTCATCTTCATCCTCCTCATCCTCCTCCTCCTCCAGTGTCAGTGTCTCTGATAGTGCTGATCTCTTCTTCTGCTGCTGGATCTCTGATGATCATGGCTGTTATCATGATCTTCTGTATGTGTAGGAAACACAAAGACACAGGTACCGTAGATGCACAGTTTATACATCTGTAAACAATAATGTGGAACAACAATATTAGAGAAAAATACATGTTTTGATTGAACATGTCTGTCATTACAGTTGAAGACGAGACTCACGCTGATACAACAGTCTACAAACACATTAGACAAATGATGGTAAGTGTCTCTTTAGTGGCATTTATTTATTCATTTAGATTTTTTTTTTCAAAATGTAATGAACGATGCAAAATAACTGCATAACATAAAGCAATAGAATATCACCACTGTTTTAAACACTGCACATTAAATATGGGTAAATATGTTTAACAAGTTTGTGAAATAGTATGCAGTGCTGTTTTTCCATTATAAATAAATCATGCTTCCTGTGCTAAATGTCTGTATTGTTTGCATCTACTGTATATATTTAGCCCTGCATTTGATACTTGTCCTGATATCTGATGTTGAACATGTTTTATTTCCACAGTCCACTTGCTTTTATTTTTTGTCACTGTTATGAAAGCTGCTCTTGTCTTCTAAAATTTCATAATAAAAGTCCCAAGAATTTAAAAAGACAGAGATCATAACACAAAAACAGAAGACCATCATTCAGTGTGAGAAACACAGACTCATAAACCGTAATGTCTATCGATGAATTTTTAGCAAATTTCTGTCATTTTCAGCTCCTGCAGTTTTTGCATCTGAAACATCAGGGTTTTTTTCCTCCTTTGACCTTTTGTGTTTGTCTTTTCCTACAGAAATCTGAAATGACGGAGGTGGTTTATACATGTTTAATCGCAGATCAATAATCAAAGTCTCTGTGATTATGAATCAATATTAATATAATAATCTCTCTCTCACTCATCATTCTGTTTCTTTACAAATTATGTGTTGATCATCGAATTGACATTTGTGTTTCATACTCTTTCAAATAAAATAAAATGTATATTTGTTGAATAAAATCATGCTTTTGGATTCCTTTAAACTGATAATGATATTCACATCATCATCACAATAAAATCCTCCAGTTGGTTCTGCACGTTGGTGGTGGTTGAGGAGATTTCCTGCTTCATATGTGAAGCTCTTTGAGTGCAGAGAACAGTGCTATATAAATGTAACAAATTCTTAATTATCATTATGTTTAGTTTACTGGCTTTTATAAACTAGATCTTTTCTCAAAGCGTAGAACGGGGGTGTCAAACAAAACCTGCTAAAAGTCTTCAGATTTACTTGGAAATCTGACCAGCCCTACGGTTGAAGATGAGAAAAACATCAGACATTTTTATGCCAACATTTTTAGGACACTTAGGGCCGGATTTAATAACAGCTTGCGCCAGAACAAACCCTCATTTGGCATTAAAAAACAGAAATTTATAATAAAAATATAATAATTTAAAAAACAGAGAAATTATTGATGAGGAGGCATGTACAAGGTTATTTCTGATCTTTTTGCATTAACACATTTGTATAAAAAAAATAGAATATAGCAGTAGTTAATTGTCTTGTTGGCCTGCTTAGCTAACCTCCTTAAAAAAATGCAAAACACACTCTACAAATTAATAAACTATAATAAAACATAATTTATACAAATACGTCACATAGTATCTGATGGTTTTGAGATTGGATTAATAGATTACACACTCAAGCAAACATTAGTAACTGGTTTGTAAAAGGCATTTTTACAATGTGGCTCCATGTTTGGGCTGAGATTTCGTTGCATTTACGCCATTTTGACCAGCCAATGTCGCCAGCGAGCAACATGATGACACAATCTTTTTGGGTGAACTAATCTGTAAATCGGCTGGTATAGTGGTCTGATTGCCTATTGTGGTCTCGAGTGACTCTGCTGCTCTGATCATTGACTTCATTCTGATATCCAGTTTGATCTACAATGCCAGAATATTCATTTTTGGGTTAACTATCCCGTTAAATCAACTCGTTTCCCACAAACTTCTCACATGCACTTTACTGGATTTTTACCAATTCCTCCTCAGTGTTAAAATCTAAACTTACATGAAATATTTAGCTAACGTTAACAGTCTGAAGTTACCAACCAGCAGTAGGCCTATGTTCATTTTTCTTCGCGTGTCGCGCCTCACCCATTGAAAACCGCTGATCTAAAGTGTTGAAGCAGGCAGAAATTGATCTGACTCAAAAAAAACCTAAGCAGTAAACATTTATATTGATAGAGAATATTTTGAGAATAGCATACATTGATCTGGTGAAAAACGACGAGGGTGTGATTTTCTGTTCCTATGCTACTGCAATAGAGATCGCTAAGACATGTGACCAACTGGGCGGCAACGTCATCAGAACGCAAAGAATTATGGGTATGTTTGGCCCGTTTACATGGGCTGGCATAGCAGGCTATAGCGTTCTGGCATAAAAATAATGAAAAATTAGCGTGAAAAACTGAATATAATATAATATAATCCTACAAAATGCAGCGGGCTAAAGAAAACATTGTTGGACCATACTGCTTAAACCTAAATCCTAATGCAAAGATGAGATATGACGAGAAAATAAGGGAATCAAAGGACTGGATCCTTACGAGCATATTGACAGGTCAGGAGACGTCATCCTGTTGCCCAACTTCCAGCACCCATATACAACTACATGGTGTTAGTGCACACACACACGAAGTTTTCAGTAACTTCAAGTCGCTGCAGCACCCAGCAGATTTCATCATGAGTCAATTTTGTACCCACCACTTAAAAAAAAAAAAAAAGCGTTGTCTTGTTGTCCACTTCTTTTTGACATGATGCTGGTATAATTATCTCTATCTGACTATCGCGCTTCCTTTTTTAAAGAATATCATGAGTGTAGAATGTCCCCTCTGTGGCACCAGTTTATTTTTGTCATTTTCCAAATGAAATACTTCGATCCGCACACATTGTTTGAGTTCTTAAATGGTCTAGTGGTAGATATTCTGCCAAGCGCGTCAGAGGTTTTGGGTTCTAATCCACACAACGTTTAGTTTTTTTCTCTGTCAATAAAACCGAACATGTTCATCAGTGGTTACAGTCTATATTAAGCAGGGACAAATTTGTGTGCAGTTTATTTTGTGATTTTACCGGAACGAACAGAGAGTCTCTGCAACGGCGATAGATTGAAGCGCGCGTCCGACTGAGGACTGTGCGCGAGCCACAACACTATGCATGAGCAGCGGCAACGAGCGCTCAGCTGGATCTCAAAAACAGATTTAAGCGCTAGATCTCGTATTTAATAGCGAACTAAATGAATGCTCTGCTAGTTAACTGGAGATGTTTTGTTTATTTGTATTAGGTACATCCGTTCTATGACATTAGTAGGCCTATATTTTTTACTAACCATACATTTACGTATATTGCGTCATTGTACCCAGCACTTCTGAAAATGCACTTCCGAAAGCGTCTCTGTCCCCAGCAGCACACTTCAGACCAAACTGATGGGGGTGGCTAAGGGCTGGATTAAGATAGAGGGGATAAATGGTTTACATGTGGGGGCTGGGGGGCAGCGTGTTGTATGTATGAAGGGAGTGAGTTTACTGTTGTTGTGGACAAATGCCACTTCTATCGTGAGAATGACTATTGCAGTTTATAACACAGCAGGTAGACGGCATCTTGAACACAGCGTTTTTCCCTCCATTCATTCAAGTCTGGCGCCTTATGTTTGTGCCGCGGATTCCCAAAATGCTTTGCGTTCACCATTGGTAATACGTCATGATGACGTCACATTAGCAATCTCTATAGACCAACGCTACTTTTGCGTCATCGAAGGGTAACGCCCCTTTTTGGGGGAAAACAAACGGATTCCCCCGAGAACAGAACTCGCTCTAGATCTGCAATTTAAGTTTCGTGATAGCAAAAATGGCACAAACACACTCTTTTTGCCGGCCGAAGACCGTGAGAAGAAGCTACTGGACACAGGGTTACAGAGGTGTCCCTTTGAAATGGTCGAAAACTGGATTAATGACCCCAAGCAGTGGCCAAATATGGACTATTCAGACATCTACCACTATCTATGTAGCCTATTTTATTTTTGTTATTAACACTCACAGTATGACAAACTAGACGATGAGGCCATGTCACTATCATATTTAACTTGATTTAAGCTATTGACAGTTTTGTTGTCGACTATAACTTACTAGTTAGAAAGACGAAGCTGCTAGCAGCTACGTGATTAGCTCTCACTATAGGCACTTTTACAACTTTCGAAGTTCTAGCACTTTCTAGACACAAGCAGAAACCATCCAAGTCCACTTTAGATCTAGCCTGCCACTATTTCAACAGTAAAATCAGTTAACAGCCAAGGTAGCGTGCCTAGTGAGAGCTAATCACGTAACGTTAGCTGCTAGCAGCTTCGTCTTTCTAAATAGTATATCTAATCGACAACAAAACTATGTCAATTTAAATCAAGTTAAATATGATGATTAAAGTGACATCATCGTCTAGTTTGTCATATTGAGAGTGTGGTAATGACAAAAAAAAATAGGCTAAGTTACTTACTTGGTGATACCACGAGATAGTGGTAGTCTGAATAGTCCATATTTGGCCACTGTGTGGGGTCATTAATCCAGTTTTCGACCATTTCAAAGGGACACCTCTGTAACCCCGTGTCCAGTAACGTTAGCTTCTTTAAATACAGCTCACGGTCCTCGGCCGGTGTCGTGCAGAAAAGTGATGGTCTGCCGAAACCTGATTGCGCCCAGTCTCTTTACATCTACAGCTGGATCAAACAGACACAACGTGCAAATAACCATCAGTTTATGTCCGTGGTAATAGCAAAAGTATGTCTGTGTGATACTTCAACGTTTCTTTTAACATAATAACAATTTGTGGCCAAATAAGTGTTTGCAGTTGATAGCTTATCAGGCATGACATTTCCATGATAGAAGCCCGTTGTTGCAGATGGAATAGGCTACGTGACGTTTGTATTTGGAAAACGGACTGTAGCTTATAACATGACTTAGCCTACTGCTATTTAAAAAAATTAAATACATGATCTCTTTTGACTGCATTATTTTACCTGCTGTATACCAACCAATCCAGCCCTTTTTACCTGTTAAAATAGGTCTACCTTTAAATGTCGAAAACAACCAATAAAATGCAGTATTCTAACAAAATGATTGAAGTCTCTACTTATTTCAATAAACAATGCAATCAATTTTCGGAACACCATCACTTTTGAGTGTGTATGTTTGTGCCATTTTTGCTATCACGAAACTTAAATTGCAGATCTAGAGCGAGTTCTGTTCTCGGGGGAATCCGTTTGTTTTCCCCCAAAAAGGGGCGTTACCCTTCGATGACGCAAAAGTAGCGTTGGTCTATACTTTTCTATTTCACTAGGGACTGTGCGTAAGAGTGTTAAAGTGGCACTGTTTTACAAGAAGAGATGAAATAAATGAAGAATGGATGGAATCGAACCTCGTCATCATCGTCATCATCATCATCTGAGTTTACTGACAAACTAGTCGCAACTGCATCTGGACGATAATATTAATAATAATAAGTCACTGACATAAGGAAATATTACTTTCAGAATGCGTGTATAATCACGTGACTACTACTATGATATAGGCTATAACGTATTTGCTTGTAACATGTCTCATCAGATCATCATTCCACGACCCAATGCGTCAGACTAATACACACACGCAACGATGTCTATACACAAATATATGCATTATGACTAAATGTTTTGTTTTATTTGTTTGTGGGAGTGTTTTTATAAGCCTAACACTGTTAACTTCACAAACTGACACGTCACCACCCACTCGTGCATCTCTGCATTAACTAGAGACTCTCACTAACTTTTAATCTAGGACAGTTTAGATAAAGTTTTTTATTTTTATTTTATGAGATCTGTAATTGGTTTAATGCCACACTTCTATTGTTTAGTTCCGACCTAAATTGTGTTTAAAAGATTTAGAGAGCTGCTTAACTGAAAATGATTCACATAATACTTTTATTCAGCATATGGCATCTTGTCGGTAAGTACAAATCTTCTATAGGCTATTTACTGACTAATTTAATTAATACAGTTTCTTTTTCATGTCAGTTTTTGTTTTTACTTGTAGATAAATATGCTATCTTTGATATTACTTTGAGAAGTAGTTTGAATTCCGTTATTCAAAATGTATATAGGCTAATTATTGTCATAATCCAAAATTATATTTTAAGATTACTTATTAGAATTCTTGAAAATACATTTCAGATGCAGTTTTTAACCTTATTCTAACATTTAGCTACAGTATATTTATCAAACTAAATAATTCAAATCACCAAACATTATCCCTCCAGTCCATGAAAAACATCCAGGTTCACATTATATTACCTCCACACAAGGGGCAAAAGGAACACACATTATCTTTATTATCTTTGATATTACTGTGAGAAGTAGTTTAAATTCCGTTTTTGATCACTGTTTTGGTGCATGATTGACAGACAGATTTAGTTCCTTTGCTGGTTAAACACTTTATATCCATCAGTAAATTATTCATATTAAAATGTCCTAATAAGACAATTGAAAGCTAGGTTCAGTTTTGTAGTGGCTCTAAAAGGCCTCCATACATTTCAGATTTAAGAGCTGAATGTTCTTCAGAAAATCTTCAGAAGGTCTTCTCGAAATCACACTTTTAAAATTAAGCTACCAGAAATATCCAGATTGAGGAGGTGAATTAAAATGATAAATATCTTGATTTTAAGTTGGTTTGCCTTATTTTAATTAGCTATTTTAAAAAAAGCTATTAACTTCACCTAAACAAATGCTGTTTTACTATACTTTTATTTGTTTATATATTCCATTGAGATCCCATTTCCAGTGTTCGATTCACTATTGAGTAAAATAAGCGGACAGCTGTAAAAAAAGAAAGAAAAAAGAAAGTTAAACAATTGTTTAATTGACTACACTTCATCTGTGTCTGATGAACTGTTCCTCTTGGTTCTCCAGGAGTGTTTGGTTCCACAGATGAAGTGAAGTCAGTGTCAGTGATGGAGGGAGAATCTGTCTCTCTAAACCCTGATCTCACAGACATACAGAGAGATGAAGAGATCGAGTGGAGGTTTGGAGACAGTCGCATCGCTAGAGTGATCAAGAACTTTACATATGATGATGGGAGATTTAGAGACAGACTGAAACTGGATCGGACTGGATCTCTGACCATCAGTGACATCAGAACCACAGACTCTGGACTTTATCAACTAAGTACCAGTATTAGGAATAAGGAGTTTATCATGATATTCAATGTTACTGTTAATGGTGAGCATAATTACATGTGTTTTCTTCTATCATCGTCATATTCAAAATGTACATAGGCTAACTATTGTCATAACCCACAATGATATTTGAAGATTATTTATTAGAAATCTTGAAGATACATTTCAGATGCAGTTTATTATTATTTTTACCTTATTCTAACATACAGTATATCAAACAAAATAATTAAAATCACCAAACATTATCCCTCCAGTCCATGAAAAACATCCAGGTCCACATTATATTACCTCCACACAAGGGGCAAAAGGAACACACATATTATAGAACTGAAATAGTTTATTATTAAATAAATTCTTCCATGTGTGATGAGCATCAGTGTATGTCTGATCCATTGTGCTCTTACAGGAGGATACTCAGATATATTACAGCAATATGCAACATTTCACAATCAATAAAATAACTGAGTAGCCAAACTCTGTACAACATGAGTGATTTCCTACAGATCCAGGTTCTTTATAAATATTTCATAAATGTCTTTGATGATATCAAAGCAAAATAACTTACAAAAACATTCAAGTGCAATTTACTGAAAGTACAGCAGGACATGTATGGCTTCATAAAGATGGCAAAATCATTATTTTATATTTACATTTTTATTTTTTATTAGGTCTATTGGTAAAATATGTTGACTTTATCAATCTTTGTTTCAGGTATGCCAACAGTGACAGTTCAAAAATAGGAAAAAACACTTCTTGTGTTTTTTGCCCCAAGTGTGCATGCCTGTAACTCAATCATTATTTAAGATACCTTAATATCCATTTATATTTAGATTTTTAACAAACTTTAACATTTTGGAACCTCAATGGTTCCGTCCCAGAAATATGGAGATCTAAATGTGGCTCCATGGTCAGTTGTACAATGTTCAGTGGTCAGAAATCAATTGTGGGTCTCTTTGCATATACAGTTGATCATTTTTACATCCTACATTTAATAGTTTGGCTTTCATCACTATTTATGTATCTCTCTTGAGAAAACAATTTTATCAAAATCAAACATTTGAACCGGGAAAGTTTCTGAAATGTGGTTGGTTTGACACGGAATAACCCAGACCAATGTTTTAAGTCCTCTTAATGCTTAACAATGGGACAATGTTTAGATATTATACATCAGTCAGGAAGGGTGTAATATGAATATAAGATTCTTTATGAGAGAGAATAGATGGTGCTCAGGAGCCTTGGCAAACAAGAGTCACTGTATTCAGATTTTGTTTATTTTATCTATTTTTCCAAAATGAGTGGAACTATTTTAAATCTGAATTCATTGTTCTGAGAGAACATCATGGCTGTGTGTTTAAGCTCTGATCTCAGTGTGTGATGAGACTGACTGACACTGACATTAAAGCTCTTCTCACTGTTGATATATTCTCATCTCTGTGGTTCTCTAATATCTTCCAGCTAAGCCGACCACTACACAAAGTCCTTCATCGTCTGAAAGTGAGAATGCTGAGGGTAATGAAGCTGATATTCAGATCAACAGCACAATTATTAGTGTGATATTCCTTTTATACAACAGTTCAATAAACAAGTTAAAATTGAGTTTTGCATTATGTAATACGGCCAATTGTTTTCTGCTTTTTTCCTTTGCTAAAAAATATATATAACAACACAGGAAAGGTCTTTACACTTTCTGACAAACACATATAACCCATAAACATGTTAAAGGAGACTCCTGCTGGTCAGACTATATCAGATGGTCAGTGAACAGACTGTGTGTATCTGAGACTGAGACTAATGTCAGACTGACAGATTGTTTCTCTTTATCTTTCCAGAATCTGACCAGCAAACTCCCTCTCCTCCTCCAGTCTCAGTGTCTCTGATAGTGTCGATCTCTTCTTCTGTTGCTGGATCTCTGATGATCGTTGCTGCTGTTGGAATCTTCTGGATCTGCAAGAAACACAGAAAAACAGACCAACAGGGCAAGAGTTTCATACTGTTACATCTGAAGAAATAGTTACAGTTTTGCTGTTTTAACATGCCTGTCATTATTATTCAAACAGTTCAGACCCGTGATGAAGAGATCACTTACGCTGATCCAATGTTCTACAAAAGAAATGCACAAAAAGCGGTAAGACAATTCATGTTACAGTTTACACTGTACAATTTGAGCATTCATTGTATAATTGAGGAGAAGTTTACACAATAGTATTATATAATGCATATTTTCCATATTTCCAATTTGCAAATTCATGCAAATAAAAAGGTGAACAGGGAAATTAAAAGAGAACATGATTCTGTTCTAAACCCAGTGAGCTGCTTTACTGTCTACACAGACTCCTTATAAGACAACATCCAAGAAAATTCCTTTTGAAAAATTATATTTAGCTGTAGCTATCATGACATTATCACAATCTTGCAGCATTCTGGTAGACCTCTTTATTCACAAATGAATGTTTAAAATATTCTAGCTGATCCCACACCCAGAGTGAGTTTTTTTAAGGTGACCATTTTAGAACGTTTCCCCTTATTACCCATTTCCATGGCGACGCCTCATGGTTGTCGTGACACACCGCAGCCACAACAGTTCTGTATGACAGATGTATTGATTTTATTTTATTTTTCCTTTTTTATTCAAAATTTTCTGAAACTTGCTAACCATGTCATCAACTATTTGATTCCGTTTCTCAAATTTATGTAGGGCCTAAGTGAGTTGTTTTTTTTTTTTTGTCGTTTAAAATCATTTAATAATGATCTTGATCTACAACACGACATGGGTGCCGCCATCTTAGTTTGCATCACAGTTCAGAGAATCCCATCTGTCCGATTTACAACATGTAAATTCATTAGTTTCTCATGAAATTCATGAAAGTAAGTTGCCGGTGAACTGTGAGAAGAATAGAGTGACCTTTAGTTTCCTAAACAATGTGTATCTGATATGAATAAAACGGTTATATTTGAAAATAGCCTATTAAGTTAAATTGTATTTTATTATTGCCGCTTCCATAGACACCAGTGTGTATACTAGAAATGTATAGTTTTTCTAGTGCTTATGTGTATTTAAATGTCTGAAACCTAAAATAAACATTATGTGGTTGAAAACACTGTATAGTTGTGATATATGACAGCTCTGTGTGTCCGTCTCTGGCTCAGCTCCAGTCAACAGTGAAAACACAGTGTGAATCTGGCCGTTTTGCGGCTTCACTGTACATTCTACAATCCCATTCAGGGGTGCAGAAATAACTATCCACATGTGGAACCGTAGTCGTACCGCTTTATGGTTAAACATAAATGCTTCACCTTTGGCTCTTGCTCATGCTCTCTGAGCTACAAAAGCACTAACAGGGCAAAAAAAAAAAAAAAAGAAAGAGCTATGGTTAGATGTCCACAATGTGACCAGAGAGAAAGAGCAGATAAGATCTTGACACTTCACTCAAAAATAACTAAAAATAGTACATGTGTTGGCGCTCAGGGTGTTTGTGCTAAAGTAAACACAGCTAGAGCTGCTAAAAGTTCAGAGTTTCCTGAAACACTGAAAGCTGAAGATAGTTCTGCAAATTTGAACATGTGAAAGATATTCAACATTTGCCTTCAAAATTAGGCTATTTTTTTTACCTCTCATTTGACTGCAGTGACAAATTACATTTGTAACTTTGGATGTCCACATGATTAAACTTTTACCTCAAAGTATCAATTTTAATCAGTTTTTGATTTTCATTTGTCAATTGTAATTATTATTGCTTGCTATCTAAAAACATTACATGTGGAGAGTGAGTCTTCAGATCCAACACTGAGTCTGAAGTTGAGTTTACTGTATCTGCTCAGAGATTCAGTCATTGAATGACCAAAACCCCTCATTGATGGACCAGCCAGTAAAAGCATATACTGTACAATCCCTCTTTAAATAGTTCTTGTTTGCCAGCCATGTTATGTAGTTTGTATAAAGCAGTGTTCTCAAACTGAAGTCGAGTCCAAGACCATATTTGTTCTGACTATAGTCAAGACCAGCTCATACAAGTCAGAGTCCAAATGATCCTAAAAAAAACAGCCTTGTACTCAGACTTGAGTCCTAGTCCAGCCTTGTTCAGTCTCGAGTACTACAACATTGGCATAAAGTAATGTTAACTTGGGCCCTTTCAAAACACTGCTCCATGCTTGACAAAAGGACAAAGAAAAGCAAGTGGCAAATGCTTTTTTTAAAGCTATTTTAAATAATTTATTAATTTACTATTGTTTTATTTTGATATATTTCAAAACTTGAATTAAATAAATAGTTTTAAAATTCTGTTTTCATTTCTATTTTTCGTTTAAAGTGCCCCTATTTTGCTTTTTCAAATAAGGTAATGTAGTGTGTAATACAGCTATTAGTGAATGTAAAAGTGTCTGACGAGTCGTCAATAATTCTCACTCCCTGTTACAAACCTATATAGTGTGTAATGCCAGTCTATGGTCTTTATTGGCTGCCCGTGAACAACGTCTACAAAGTTAAATTATTTTATTAATTTATTTTGTTTATTTATTCACTCATTAATTCAAAGCAAAAGTAACATTTCAATGTGGGAATATAATTTCCTGCCTTTAACTCCTTTAATATTTATTTCCTGTCTTTAAGAAAAGGAAATTTGATGTTAACATGCCGATGCAGTTGACGGTAACTGTATGTAAACTAAACAGACACTACTGACATTAACTCAACCGTAAATTGCACTGATAAATTGAATACATTTCTTGTTTGAGGAAATTCAACATTTTGCGGCATTCAGACAGGTGTGTTAGATCCAAGGAACTGAATAAATTTGAGTAGATACATTGAAGCCATTAGAAAGGGAAAATAAATGGCATGTAATCTAGAGACAGGAGTAAGAGAGAAGAACACAAAGTGTTATTTCTGAGGTACAAAATAAGTGTTCGTACTCTTTACCGGTAAAAACGTTAGGCCTGTAATAGCTCAGGATGTTTCTGCAGGCTGAAACAGACACAGTTCCTCAGGAAACTTAGCCTGGTTAAAACCAGACCCTTCTCAGTTTAAACTGAGTTAGGGTCTGGCAAAGCTCCATAGACAAATCATTTCCAAAGGGCGTCACCAACGGACGTCCCTCAAATGCCTCTTGGCGCAATTGGATAGAGCTAAAACCAATCAGAGCGATGAAGGAGATAACGTACGCAGAGGGCTCTCCCTCAAGACCCACCCATTCGTTTAGCCACCAACGGGGCTCGTTGCTATGGGAAGGAGGAGGCGGAAACCGGCGAACATTCACACATTTTAATGACAAAATAAAACAAATACAAAGTCCCTCACGGTCGACTGCCGCCACACATAATAAAACAAATCATCAAATAAAATTCAGGCCTGTCCTCTCTCGATCTTCACCGTCGTCGCTCCTCTTTTTATGCTTCCGCTCCTCCGTGAGAGATCGAGACCGGCCTCACTCACGCCGTTCTCTCACGTCCCTCGGCCTCGATCGTCCTGCTCGCCACATATCAGACTTTTGCCGAATCCAGTCGGTAAGACAGCGATAACATATTTTTTAGACATGAAGGCTTTGAGTGTTGTTCTTTGCTCGGGATTATAACGAAAAGGATATTTTAATTTGCTTAAAACAGACGCTATAGCTGATTCGAACGAGTGATGTTCCACGGCGGCATCCATCTTTGTAATGTACAAAATCTGTTCACAGTTGCTGGCTGCGCTGTCGTCATCGTGTAAAGCCCGCCCCAACGTTTCTGATTGGTGCCGCGATTTCTGCGGACTGGAAATGGGCTTGAATGAGCTTTTTGCCAGACTAACTTTCAGAGCAAATCTAAATTTGCCGGAAGTTGTCTGGGTTTTCCCAGGCTACAGGAAACTGGACTTCCGGAACAAATAACTGAAGACATGATTGCATTATTTTCCTTTAAATCAGATTTCCACTCTACACTGATTCATTGTAAAAAGTGAATCCAGCAACACTGACATCTGATTCTACTCTTTGTGCATCCGTGAACAGCTTTTATTTCTCAATCTCAGGAGGACATATTTCCAAATACAGCAGTAGATCGAACAATGATAAAACAATGCTGAAACATTGCGGAAAGAAAAATAACACAGCATCGTATAAGAGTTGTGTGTCAGTGCTAAAGGTAAAACACGGCGGTAGAGAATTACAGTGTACTTTTGTCATCTTCATGTTCTTGGTGAAACCTCACTCGCCTGGCCTGGGAGTTCAGTGATTCTCTTTATTACTTAGTGTACTATACAATTTGTTTTGCGTTTAACCAGCATGCTCGACATGTATGTTTAAAATATACATTAAAATAGCATTGAAATTTGGTATTATCAAATTAGTATTTTAATCTGTGAAGCAAGGCCAAAACTAATGAAACCTGTTTGAAAGATTTTGAACAGTTCTGTTACAGTATTGGAATGTTTTTCACTGTTCTGATTGGTTGTCTCTTCTGTAGTGGGCGTGGCTGCTGTTGTGATGTCACTATCAGTCCTTTACTGATGAATCAGACATTCTCAGATCAGGGGGCGATGATGATGACATAAAAATAAAATGATATTATTTAAATAAGTATTTTAAATGCAAATTACAGTCCCTCAAATTATTTTATTACAATTTACATTTGATTTATTTTTAAGGAAAATACAAAATACTCAAAAAGTAATTAAATATGTATTTCAAATAAATGTGTAACGGGATTTACAGTCAAAGACCCAGAACCAGATATGAAGAATGAAGACCAGGAGTCAGAATCATAATAAATTAAAGAAAAGTTTTACTGAAGATAGTTTGCAGTTTCATCAGCAGAAGTCAGCTTCAAGACTCACACAGGAGTTCGTAGCAGTTTTTGCATCTGAAACATCAGGTTTGTTTTTCTCCTTTGACCTTTTGTGTTTGTCTTTTCCTACAGAAATCTGAACTGACGGAGGTGATTTATACATGTTTAATCGCTGATCAATGATCAAACTCTCTCTGATTCTGTTTCTTTACAAATGATGTGTTGATCATCGTATTGACATTTGTTTAAAAATGTATTACTCTTTCAAATAAAATAAAATGTACATTTGTTGAATTAAATCATGCTTTTGGATTCCTTTAGACTGATATTGATGTTCACATATAATCATCATCACAATAAAATATTTTGGGCCAGATTTACTAAACAGGGGAAATTAGCATGAGACCGCAATATCAAAAAAACTTGTGGAAAGTTCAGGCATCAACAATATCACCCTGTAGCCCAAGACTGATCACCCACTGAAGATAAGCAGGGCTGAGTCTGGGCCTGGATGGGAGACCTCATGAGAACACCAGGTTGCTGTAGAACTTGAAGAGGTGTTAGTGAGTCCAGCAGGGGGCGCTCTCCCTGTGGTCTCTGTGGGTCCTAATGCCCCAGTGTAGTGACGGGGACACTATACTTTAACAAGCACTGTCCTTCGGATGAGACGTAAACCAATGTCCTGACTCTCTGTGGTCATTAAAAATCCAAGGATCCTTCGAAAGAGTAGGGGTGTAACCCCGGCATCCCGGCCAAATTTGCCCAAATTTCCCCATCAAACCACTGGTAATAGTGGTTTGATGGCATCTATATAGGCTACACATCTCATTACTACTCACGACTCTCCACCTCCCCGTTAAAGGGATAGTTCACTTTGAAATTAATTTTTGGTATGTTTTAGCTTACCTCAAGGGCATCCAAGATGTAGGTGTCTTTGTTTCCGCAGTAGTTTCAATTTTGATATTTTTAGGTCAAACCGTTCTTGTCTGTCTATGGTCTTGAGGTCTATGGTCACCACCTCAAAGAGCATCACAGAGAAGTCCAAATTAAACATGATTTAATGACTCGTAAATGTAAGTACACATTGATGGCCTAAGACACGAAACGAGCGGTTTGTGTGAGAAAACGAAGGCATTTCCGCCTTTTATTATGAGAGAGAGAGAGAGAGAGAGAGAGAGAGAGACAGACAGGATCAGGAAAGGTCCACAACCCGGTGTTGTGGCAAATTTTGACCCCCGTCATTTAAGTCAGTACCTGATTGCCTAATCCTAACCCCTCCCCCACAACTAATCCTAAAATATTATAATTTGGCGGGAGTCAAAATTTGACACAACACTGGCGTGATCTTATGAAGGTAAAGGAGTAGCAAAACTGGAGAAGAATGTAGATTCAGCTCCAATGTGAAAAGCACAACCTCACTTAGGCATTTGCAACTTCTCAAATCTGCCATTGCAACTTCAAATTGCCACTTCTTTCTCTCTCGAATCCACTCAGTTTGCAAGTGCACAAGTTAGTTACGCATCTAATATATCACGAAAATATGATGAAAAAGATTGGAAATTGAAATTATTTAGTGTTAAAGAGATAAAGGTAGATTTGTACTCTTCTTCTTTTTTTTACTCTCTCCTCTAAAAAATGTTTTATATTTACTTACGTAAGATGTGTGTGACCATCATATGACAGTAAAAGAGCACACACAAACCTTATTCTAATATGTAGTTGTATTGGAATGGTAAAGAGTGTTGGTACGTGACAGGAGGGCCTCCACTCAAGGATGCAATATGATGAACAAGTCTAAGAATGTTCCACATATGGTTGAAACACCATCATTGGCCTAGAAAGATAACATTATGGGACTCAAGACTGTAGTAGTTCCACTGAAGTAGAAAGGATGCCCTCCTTCACTGCCACTCTGTGTGACTGTACAACTGCTGGCCTTTTCCTGCAAGAAAATAAACCTCATCAAAGACAATTGGAAATGTTTGTCTCTTACAGTTTTTCATAATTGCTAAGACACATTTCTTGAAACCTTCACCCATATACTCAAAACTTTAAACACAAAACCCAGTCTTTAAACTACATTCACAAAACCCCTGACTCTTCTGGCAAAACCAAACACTTGCCTCAAAACCATTTGATATGTGCTCAAAATCAAACAATGCTTTCAAAACATAAACACAACCAGTCAATATAAAAACACTCATCAGCATTCATTAGACACTACATAAAAAAAATGAGAACACAGCATCCAGGGCATGTAGTTACAGAGAAAAAAATGTTTATTGCATATAGAAAATAATTTTGCCATAAATAAAAGTAAATAATTCACAACTCAGTACAGCAAATATATTGCATACTGTAAGTACTGCAAGTAATACAGTATTGAATGTCTGTATTTTCAGCATACAGTTTTTTCCAATTGCTAACACACTAAAATGACATGGACAGCTCAATTATTTAAACTGACACACAGAGAGCAAAACCTCTTCTCAAGTCTCCAAAACTCTAAGCACATTTTCTGCTTTACACACATTTTGCAATTCAAAATGGCACTTTTTAAATGCACTGAACATGGTTCTCTGCATAAGACACAACAATCTGACATAAAGTCACATGTTTACCATTTCAAAACACTGACATTCAAAATGACACTATATGAGCTAATTGGTTAATACATGTGCCAGCTGGCCAAACACTTCAATGGTTAATGGTTAACACTTCAATCAGGATGTAAGCACTATGAAAAGACCACTGGTGAGCACCTTTTTTTTTTACAACAACAATGGAAGACGAGGAAGAGGAGGAGGAAGAGGAAGAGAAAGAGGAGGAGGAAGAGAAAGAGGAGGAGGAGGAGGAAGAGAAAGAGGAGGAGGAGGAGGAAGAGGAAGAGGAAGAGAAAGAGGAAGAGTAGGAGCCCCAAGAAGAGTTATTTTCAGCATGGCGGTGGAAGGTATACGACCGGCAGGCCTTTGTGCGCATGCCTCTTGTGCAGGCTATGGAAGAGGCATGAGGAGATTGATGTGGGTGTGATTCAGGGATGGATAAGGCACTCAAGGCGCTTCTTCCCTCGATGTCTGGCAAGGGAAGATATTGCCTGTGATGTAGCCTGTGATGTGGCCTGACCCAGCTGTGCGGCAAGATGCTGCCTAATTATTTTTCTTGCCTCTTTTTTTATATATTTATTTTTTCTGCAATTTTGTTTTTCAGTTTACTGTTTTTTGTGAGCATATTTTTGTTCAGGCCAATGCAAATATATCTGCTGTGCATATGTTGCACTGACTTGTTTGGTGAAAAATAAAAAAATAAATGTTTCAACAGCATGTGTGTGTATCTGCAAATATTTCTGTCATGTGAACAATCTGAAGAATTTTCTACAATTTGAACTATTTTAGTATAATGGCAAAGCTTACTAAAGATGAGAGTGCTGTTCATTATGCCCAACAGTGTGTACTTGGTTAAACAAAAATCTGGTAATATGAACGAAGTGTGTAGCATTTCGTGCAAAAGTTTGATTTTGATAAGGCTATATGTAGTTTTGGTTGCAGTGCTTCATTTTGCAGGAGATATGAGGTATTTTGCAGTTTGGGTGTGTGGTTTTGTGAATTGTGTTAAGTATTTTGATAAAACCAGACTAGTTTGCAAAATTGTGTGATAGCAATTGGAAAAAACTGTAAACATAAAGTAAGCCCAAAGAACAAAGTCAACTCTAATGAAAAGTGTATTACACAAAATACGTAATGTGCAATTGCAAGATCAAACCATAGCTGTTGGGAGAACAAAGGAGTCCTTCCACCCTCATTTGGTAGTCTTGCAATTCTACAAAAGGGAAAATGCTCTTACAAATGTATACATACAGTAACAATAGTAATGGACATCACATATTATGTAAAATTGTAAAAAACAAACAAAAAGTATTGTAAAACTTTTTTTGTTTTTTCCCCAGTCCCCTTTCTATTGACAAACCGATGTACTCTATCAAATGTATACAGTAAACTTTCAGTCACACAAATTAGAACAACTATACATTTACCTGTTCTCTTCTCTGAATGTCCTGATGAGAATCTGTGGCCACAGAAAATCTGCTCAGATTGGGTTGTACTCTTTGTCCTGCTTCCCTCATTGTCATTTCATGAACAAGAACATGGTCTATAAAAGCTGCCCGAATTTGATCTGAAATTACTATTCTTGGTTTTGCTCTTCGTTGTCCTTGTACTCTTCCTCCTCGTCCACCACCTCTTACATGGACTCTTCCTCCTCTGCCTCTCAAGTTGTTTCCATCCATTGTTGGTATCAACATTCAACGTACCTGGGTCACCTGTGTACTCTGAACTGGCTTATATTCTAGACAACTGATTTGATCACATCATTAGAAACAAGTGTGAACAATTTTGAGTTGTTGTGTGTAGACGATGACAGCAGTGTTGTAGTTGTGTTTAACTTTTGCCACATGTATTTACCATTTTGCAACACAGTGCAAAATGTGTTTTAGTGAGTGAGAATGTGTTTAGAGTTTTGTAAAAAGAGTGTATGAGATTTGCAAACAGTGTCTTAACTACCTGAACTTGTTTAAGGTTTTGCCTACAGAGTGACTGATTCGACAAATGGGTTTAGGCCACTGAGCATTGGGTTCAGAGAATGGGGTTTAGTGTTTTAGCAATTGTGAAATACTGTATTCAGTGATAGAATTTTCTTTGCCACCACACCTCCCTGAAGGTTCTGATGATGGAGGCGACGGTGAAGCACTCAAATCTGGCTTTACTTGTAGCCCGGCCTTCCTCATAGTCATACCATTGACAAAGACATGGTCAACTAAAGTGGCTTGAATTTCATCCGAGACTACTTGTCTTCTTGCCCTTGCCCTTCCTCCTCCTCCTTCTCCTCCTCCTTTTCCTCCTCCTCCTTTTCCTCCTCCTCCTTCTCCTCCTCCTCCTTCTCCTCCTCCTCCTCCTCCTCCTCCTTCTCCTCCTCCTCCTCCTCCTCCTCCTTCTCCTCCTCCTCCTCCTCCTCCTTCTCCTCCTCCTTTTCCTCCTCCTCCTTTTCCTCCTCCTCCTTCTCCTCCTCCTCCTCCTTCTCCTCCTCCTCCTCCTCCTCCTTCTCCTCCTCCTCCTTCTCCTCCTCCTCCTCCTCCTTCTCCTCCTCCTCCTCCTCCTCCTTCTCCTCCTCCTCCTCCTCCTCCTCCTCCTCCTCCTCCTCCTCCTCCTCCTCGACCTCTTCCTTCATGTCTTTCTGGATCCATTGTTCCAAAACTCAAACTGATTCGGGCCCTTTTTTCTATTGAAAGATCTGATTGATGTGTGTTAAATTTTGACTCTTAGTGTTTTCACCTGGGTAATTGTGTGCTAACTGAGCTGAAGCTGTGCTGACTTGAGTGAACAATATTGAATACTAGTGCTTTCTAAATGACCACATGGTCTAGGCAATGAGAAATTAAGGGATTTGTGTGTAGAGTTTTGCAGTGACAGTTCAACAATTCTGACTCATGTGTCAAAACAGGGAATAGTGTTTATAGTTTAGTGAAATGGGTGCGCTTTTTGATAAATGGCATTATGGTTTTGAAATTTTAGTTCAAAAGCCTGGTTATAGTGTTTAAGCAATTGAGAAAAACTGTAATAATTGACTTAAGACAATATTACTTTCACAATGCATGTGTATAATCACGTGACTACTATCTATAACATATTTGCTTGTAATATAACAAATGTTCACATCAGAGCAGAATTTCACAACCAATGTGTCAGACTATTCACACACGCATTGATGTCCATTAAAAAATATGTGGATCTGACTAAATGTTTTGTTTAATTTATGTGTTTGTTTGTTTGTTAACGACGTTTAATAGCCTAAAGTAAATTCCTTTAAAGAAGAATTGTGGGTGTGTTTTTATTAACACTGCTTTTAACTTCATAAACTGACACCGTCACCGTCACACCCACTCATGCATCGAATTAACCACGACTCTCGACTGTTAACCGAAGACAGTTTAGATAAACACGTTTTTTATGAGATCTGTAATTGGTTTGATGCCACACTTCTATTGTTTAGTTCTGACTAAAAGTTTGTTATTATTTAAAACATTTAGAGAGCTAACTGAAAATGGTTCACATAATACTTTTATTCTGCATATGGCATCTTGACGGTAGGTACAAATCTTCTATATGTATTGACAAATTTATTCTGATATAGCTAAGTTTCTTTTTCATGTCAGTTTTTGTTTTCATTGTATATAAAGATGCTATCTTTGATATTACTGTGAGTAGTTTGATTTTCGTTTTTGATCACTGTTTTGGTGCAAGATTGACAGACAGATTTAGTTCCCTTCCTGGTTAAACACTTTATATCCATCATTAAATATTTCACACTTAAAATGTTCTAATATATAAGACAATTGAAAGCTAAGATAATTAGGAAGTCTGTGGCTCTCCAAGGCCTCCATACATTTCAGATTTAAGAGCTGAATGTTCTTCAGAAAGTCTTCTCGAAATCACACTTTTAAAATTAGGCTACCTATCCAGGTTGAGGAGGTGAATTCAAATGAGAAATATCTTGATTTTTAGTTGTTTTAGATTATTTTATTTAGTTATTTTTAATGCTATTAAGTTCACCAAAACAAATACTGTAGTATACTTTTATTTCTTACTATATTCCATTGAGATCCCATTTCCAATGTTTGATTCAGTATTGAATCTAATAAGCACAATACATAAGCTGTAAAAATAAATAAACAGAAAGTTAAACAATTGTTTAATTGACTACATAACTTCATCTGGTCTGATGAACTGTTCTGGTTCTCCAGGAGTGTTTGGTTCCACAGATGCAGTGAAGTCAGTGTCAGTGATGGAGGGAGAATCTGTCTCTCTAAACACTGATCTCACACACATACAGAGAGATAAAGACATCGAGTGGAGGTTTGGAGACAGTCGGATCGCTAGAGTGATCATCAACATTACTAAATATGATGATGATGAGAGATTCAGAGACAGACTGAAACTGGATCAGACTGGATCTCTGACCATCACAAACAGCAGAACCACAGACTCTGGACTTTATAAACTAAGAACCATTATCGGGAATAAGGAGTTTATCAAGAGATTCAATGTTGCTGTTAATGGTGAGCAGAATTACATGTGTTTTCTTCAATCATTGTCATATACAAAATGTACACATAATTATTGTCATAACCCACAATGATATTTGAGGATTATTTATTAGCAATCTTGAAGATACATTTCAGATGCAGTTTTTTTTTTTTTTTTTTTACCTTATTCTAACATACAGTATATTTATCAAATAAAATAATCAAAATCACTAAACATTATCCCTCCAGTCCATGAAAAACATCCAGATCCACATTATATTACCTCCACACAAGGGGCAAAAGGAACACACATTTTATAGAACTGAAATAGTTTATTATTATAAGTTTCTTCCAAGTGTCATGAGCATCAGTGTATGTCTGATCCATTGTGCTCTTACAGGAGGATACTCAGATATATTACAGCAATATGCAACATTTCACAATCAATAAAAGAACTGAGTAGCCAAACTCTGTACAACATGAGTGAATTCCTACAGATCCAGGGACAAATATTTCATATTTCTTTGATGACATCAGAGCAAAATAACTTACATTTAAATAAAATAAATTTACTGAAAGTACAGCAGGGCAGGCTATGCAATTTAATGAAATGAATAATTAACTTTAATGAACTTAACCTAACAAAGATGAAGTAACGCTATAGGTAGATCATTCTGTATCAACTCAACCAGATGCTGGCTAAATAATATACTGTATATATATATATTATTATTATTTATTTATTTTTTTGGTGAAAGAAATACATACATGAAGAAGAAAGACAAAATATTAAATGTCATGTATAGTAAATGTATATTTACTGAGTAACTTGCTGCTTTGAGGGTCAAAATAACAATGCTCATCATGAGATTTGGAGCAAAATTACAGGGAGTATAAATGACTTCAGAAAGATGGCAGAATCATTATGTTATTTTTACACAGAGATCGGTCTATTAGTAAAATCTGTTGCCAACAGTGACAGTTCAAAAATGGGAAATAACACTTCTTGAGTTTTTTTGCCCCCAGTTTGCATGTCTGTAACTCAATAATTATTTAAGATACGTTAATATCCTTTTATATTTTGATTTTTAACTAACTTTAACAATTTTGGTATCTTCATTTTAAAGGCCCTCAATGGTTCAGTCCCAGAAATATGATCTAAATGTGGAACCATGTTGGTCAATTGTACAATGTTGGTCAGAAATCATGGGTCTCTTTGCAAATACAGTTGATAATTTTTACATCTAGGCCCTATTACATTTAATAGTTTGGCTTTCATCACTATTTATGTCTCTCTTGAGAAAACAATATTAAGAAAATAAAAAATTTTGAACCGGGAAAGTTTCTGAAATGTGGTTGGTTTGACACGGAATGACCCAGACGAATGTTTTAAGTCCTCTTAATGCACCTTAACAATGGGACAATGTTTAGATATTATACATCTGTCAGGAAGGGTGTAATATGACTACAATATTCTTTAGGAGAGAGAATAGATGGTGCCTTGGCAAACAAGAGCCACTGAATTCAGATTCTGTATATTTTATTTATTTTTTCCAAATGAGTGGATTCTATTTTAAATCTGAATTCATTGTTCTGAGAGAACATCAGGGCTGTGAGTTTAAGCACTGATCTCAGTGTGTGATGAGACTGACTAACACTGACATTAAAGCTCTTCTCACTGTTGATATATTCTCATCTCTGTGGTTCTCTAATATCTTCCAGCTAAGACGACCACTGCACAAAGTCCTTCATCGTCTGAAAGTAAGAATGCAGAGGATAATGAAGCTGATATTCAGATCAACAGCACAATTATGAGTGTGATATTCACTCAAAAAAAATGAACTAGGAAGGTTGTGCACTTTACATAATATATTTATATTTAGTTTACTTATAATAATTGTGTTTTTTTACTTTAAATGTTTTTTTCTATTAAGGTCAACGTAATTATGTCTCAACTTAACAGAACAAAATCTTAATGTGTTGCCTAAACACAAACCATTTATGTTAAGTAAAAAATTTGTACATCCAGAGGGGGGCAGTAGTGCGAGATATGTTGAAACTGGGCGGTGCTTGTTAGTACCCAGCATGCTTTGCATATGGTTGAATTAACAGAGTAAGGGGAGGCTGCAGACCTGGAGCCGGCAGATATACGCCCCTGGCAGTTTTACGCCCCTGGCAGTTTTAAGCCCCTGTTGTTCCTGATGCGTCCAGTAGGAGGATATACTGCGAAATAACATCATTAAATCGACGGTTACACATGAATAATCCGTCCATAGACTTGATAATTTTGTGTTTTTTGTTCATTTAAATATAAACGTTACAAGATCCGTGTAGATCTTCACGGATTAAATTATCTGTAGATATTCAGTTGGGCTTCACTCTCTTCACTCTATTTGTTATTGTGAATTGAAAAATTAAAAATACACATAGTTGGATCAACTATGTGTTATGACAAGTGATGCTATGACCTACTGCAGTTATAGGCCTATCCACCGTAGGTTTTTATATACAGGAGACTGAGTGAAATATGTTTTTGTGAATTTATATAAAGTCACATTTAGATATTAACCATATTAGCCAGACATGCAGTAGCCTACTGTGTAGTGTAATCATATGGATCCTCGATTAAATATCTGCTGTACTATTTTCTCTTGGTCGTCATACAGTGTCCTCCTACATAGCATTTTATGAAGACAAACACAATTTATCCCTTTTCTAAAATTCCATGGGCCATTTAGAAGAAAGAGACAGTATTGTTGTTCACAAAAAAATATTTATTAACACCATTTATGTGTACACTCCCCTATGTGTGTGTGTGTGTGTGTATGTGTGTGTGTATTTCCTTAAGTAGCTAAAGTAAACACACACCTTTATGAGATGCAAGTTATAGAGAACTTGGATAAAGACAGAGTATGATAAAAACCCACATTAAGTGCACATAGCCTACATTTTAGTCCAGATCAGTAAGCTATTTTAAGAAAAAAAATTATATTAAGATACATTAGAAAATTAGATCATCTCATTTATAAGAAACAACTCAAACCAGAATCTACATTCAAACCATATGGGGTAAGTTTTTAATGTGGATTGTATCACGTATATGACATTGCAAATAATCAAAATATTTGAGTGAGTGTGCAGTTCAACTCTTTACTTATAGAGAGATTTACGCATACATATATGCCTATTATAAATGTGTCTTTTATGTGTTCACACCATAAAGAAAATCACATATTTCCAATTATCTACTGTAATGTTGCTCTAGAAACCATGTGGACTATGTTTTAATGCAAGGAGTAAACAGAGTCTTACCAGAAGAGGCCAAGCTAAAGACAGGCAACAAAAGAAAATTAATTTTAAATTGAGTAGAGAAGACTATATAGGGGCAGCTAAACCTATACGGGGTTAGCTAAATTTAAGCCAGATAGAACATAAATCTGTCAAAATACATTATACCATCCATTGATATATAAATGAATTGATATCTACCTACCCTAGCTCTATCGAGCTAATCGTTTATAAATAATAAATGTTGCATCATTGTTAAACAACAATAACTTTAGCAGATTATTTAACATACAAATGACAGAATCTATTTTTGTCAGATTTTCATTCTAACGATGTTAATCTTGATTATACGCTATTATTACTTTGTCTTCTGGGCAAGTTTCATCTTCATAAAGACAGAACCATTCAATGTAATCCTGATTTTAGAATCTCCTCTGATATAGTCCCTTTTTTCTTTTTTTTAAAGAAAATTTCAAAACCTTTCAACTCAAAGGTTTCTAAAACAAATAATATCCTTGAGTCTGTTGTAAAGAACCTTTCATTTTTTAATATTGACTAAATGTAATATTGTGTTGATTTGTGTACCCTAATTCAATCTCTTTTGATGTCCGTATACCCCCCTTGTTTTTTTGTTAAACAGATAATTTAATCCATGCCGATCTACACTGTAACGTTTATATTTAAATTAACAAAAAACACAAAATTGTCAAGTCTATGGACGGGTTATTAATGTGTAACCGTCGATTTAATAATGTTATTTCGCAGTATATCCCTCTACTGGACGCATCAGGAACAACAGGGGCTTAAACAGGGTACCCCCAGGATCCTCCAACTTAAATTCAAGGCTTTTTAAAGACCTTTTTAATACCATTTCAAATGAAATTCAAGGCCAACTTCGTACCCATTCCGACAGAAGTATGAGGGGAAAATGTCAAATCTGTATACATTTTAAACCCTAGAAAATAATTATGTACAAGGAGGCTACTTGAATTAAATAAAACATTTTACTTAAATTATCAGTCATATTTAATACATACGCAACAGCATTGTAGCGCGCACGTGTGTGTAGGCCAGTGTTCATTTTGGCAGCCATTTGTGATTTAGTCTTAGTCTTCAGACGAAAATGCTTATTGGTCTTAATCACATTTGAGTCATCCTGTTTTTTATAGTTGTAGTTGACGAAAAGTCTTTGCATTTTTTGTCAACTTTCAGTCAAACTGCAGTTACTTTACTTTTGGTAGTTATTTTATATGTAGTCTTTAGACAGAAAATGTCATAATAATTATTCTCTCTAGGCCAATTCAATTAAGCTTATGAGAAATTATTGACATTGCACTCTTTAGCAGTAGCACTTGTGCAGGTCTATAATGATCCCTTATCCTAAGTTCAGTGGTTCTCCAATGTTTTAGAGTGCTTTACCCCCTGGTGCCCCCTCTCTTCCACTTAGACTGCAGTCACACCTTTTCCATTTAGGGACAAGATTTGCCCCCTTTAATCAATTTTTCTATTTCATTTTTTACCTTTGTAATACCTTAAAAAAGAAAGAAATAATGCTTTAAATAAAACCATGTTCATTAAATTTGCAATGTTAAAAAAACATTAAAATCGCCAGTAGGTGGCGGTAACTCACTATCTTTATGAGTGAGTCTTTGAGTCATTCATTTATTGAATCTCACGATTCGTTCAAAACCACATATTTCGTTGCAAAATAGAGCAAGCCTGACAATGCTGTTTTAAATGTAGTACATCACTTAATGTTACCCTTTTTTCTTTTCTTTTTTACTGTTGTATAAAATCAATGTCACATTTGAAATCGTGTGGATATTCGGGAAACATTGCATTCTTGCTCGTATGAACACTGGTGGATATCAGCCTGCATTTTGATCGCAGATTTAGTCGCACAAACAGCGCAAGCGGCTCGTGACAGAACACAGACCGACTGAATGACACTTTAATTTTTAAGAAAGTTAGAAAATCTTAAAGATCGCTGAACTCCAGCTTGTCTGTGTTTTCAGATCATCCGCGCTTCTTCAGCAGTGTAGAGAGAGCGCGCGCATGGTTGCCAGATACTATTGAAAAGGCCGGGTAGAAAATATGTTCTTTAATAGAAAAGCTCTTATTTGGGTTTAAATTCTGTCATTTGTGGCCACAGCGGATTAAACTAGGCTAGGTACTATCTTGTTCTGTACCTCACTTGCCTAGTAACCATAGTAACGGTTGCGCACGCGATCGCTTTTTCTGCTATGACGTGGAGCGCGAGGTGCATTCAACGCTGCATACATTTTGAATTAGCCTACATTAGTAACACTAACAGCTAATTTTGTTACGGTATGAAATTAATCCTAGCAAAGGCAAAAAAAAAAAAAAATTATATATAAGACCTTTGTAACGAAATCCAAGACATTGTATACTAAATTCAAGGCTTTTAAGGCCTTAATTTGAGATTATCAAATTCAAGACTTTTTCAAGGCTTTTAAGAACCGCGGGTACCCTGTTAAAACTGCCGGGGCGTAAAACTGCCAGGGGCGTATATCTGCCGGCTCCAGGTCTGCAGCCTCCCCATATAGATGGGTTTCCGATGACGTCACATTTCTCCCGCAACTCCTTACGGCGCCATCTTGTGTGTCAAGCGTTTGTGTTACGGAGCATGATAATAATTAAACTGGGCATTATTCTGAACATGAAAATCATGCGATTATTCTCCGTTTGGCTGGAGTTAATGTTCAGTGCTGCTCTTGTGAACATTTAGAGGTTTTTGTGCTCTGGAGATGTGACACTTTATCTAATCATTTCCAAGATGGGCTAGCTAAATGCGCTAACGTTAGCTCTCATCGGCTGTCAAATCGCTGTACCCAGGCGGCTACTATAGACACAGGCCTTGAGAGGTGTTGGCTGGGCAAAACAACACTCTGACGATTGTCCACCTTCATCACTTTCTCTGTGGCCACATAAGCTGGTCGAGCCAGAGGCAGAGGCTAACTTACACCTGGAGCACATCGCTCCGTGCTTCTGCTCTCCATCTCTCTCCTACACTAAATTAGTTTGGAGCGTTGTGTTGTTGTTGTTGTTGTTTTTTTTACCCAGATGGTGTTGTCTTGACACTGAGTCTAAATGTACCGTATAATAAGGGCTGTGCAGATATCAGCCGCCTGGCTACAGCGATGTGAACCGTCAATGCAGGGCTCCAGACTAACTTTTCCACGAGGGAGTGAGAGCAAGACAGCGCTTAGTTTGGAGACGGTGAAGTCTTGTTTACACTTTCGCCTAGCTCCGAAGAGAGAGGGAGTGCGCGCGCACGACCGGCTCTCTCTCTCTCTTTCTGCTCGTTCTTTCAGCATGCGTTCGTCCATAGACTGTAAAAAATAGGTCCTGTCACAAGCGCAGCAGTTCATGTACATTATTCACCGATCAAATAAGAAATCAAAAATTTGATTGAACGAATAACACACCGATTTAAAACACGTACAAAAAAATTACCTCAACACAAAAGAGTAAAAAATACTTGGGTAAATGAAAAGGCGGTAAACATCAGGTAAACATGAGCATGACAGACTGGCTTTGATGACAGCTTTGACACCTTCTTATACTGTCTATGTTTGACACACAACATGGCGGCGCGCCGCAGAGGATAATGGGTAATTAGAGAAACGGAAACCCATCTATAGGAGTAACAGAGAATAAATGTTTAAAATGAAGTGTTATTTTATGGTTTTTTGAGAAAATGAGAAAAGGGGAAGACTTGATTGCGTGTAATTGTGTTTAATGTTCAGTTACATTTGAATTATTAGAACCATTTAAAATACAGTGGGTTACCATTGTGGAGAAGAGTGGAGCATTTTGTTTGGCTGTGGACTGATTTTTTTTATTGCAACTGATTGGTAGAATGAGCATGTTAATATTAGCACTTAAGATACTAATATGTGCTACTGTTAGCAAATAGCTAGTCTATCAATTTAATTATGTCACTAAAATAAATGAAATACTAATGGATGAATGAATACAACACCTGAATGTAATACCTTAAAATCACTGTGAAACTACTTAAATAGGGTCACTTAAAATGAATGAATTCCATGATGTTAAAGTTACATGAAGAAATTAAGTTTGTTTAACATGAACAAATTATGTTCGTTCAACATGAAAAATGATGTCAGTTTAACATAAACCAATTATGTGGAACCTGTTGACGAAATAAATTTAATTAAAGCCAACATATAATTTTTTTGAGTGTTCCTTTTATACAACAGTTCAATAAACAAGTTAATATTGAGTTTTGCATTGTTATGTAATACGACCAATTGTTTTCTGCTTTATTCCTTTGCTAAAAAAAAATAGGCAATTACAACACAGGAAAGCTCTTTACACTTTCTGACAAACACATATAACCCATAAACATGTTAAAGGAGACTCCTGCTGGTCAGACTATATCAGATGGTCAGTGAACAGACTGTGTGTATCTGAGACTGAGACTAAGGTCAGACTGACAGATTGTTTCTCTTTATCTTTCCAGAATCTGACCAGCAAACTCCCTCTCCTCCTCCAGTCTCAGTGTCTCTGATAGTGTCGATCTCTTCTTCTGTTGCTGGATCTCTGATGATCGTTGCTGCTGTTGGGATCTTCTGGATCTGCAGGAAACACAGAAAAACAGACCAACAGGGCAAGTGTTTCATACTGTTACATCTGAAGAAATAGTTACAGTTTTGCTGTTTTAACACAGTTTTAACATGCCTGTCATTATTATTCAAACAGTTCAGACCCGTGATGAAGAGATCACTTACGCTGATCCAATGTTCTACAAAAGAAATGCACAAAAAGAGGTAAGACAATTCATGTTACAGTTTACACTGTACAATTTGAGCATTCATTGTATAATTGAGGAGTTTATACAATAGTATATAATGCATATGTTCCATATTTCTACGTAAGGTTGCAAATTCATATAAATAAAAAGGTGAACAGGGAAATTAAAAGAGAACGTGATTCTGTTCTAAACCCAGTGATCTTCTTTACTGTCACAGACAGCTCCTTATAAGGCAACATACTAAAAGAAATGGACTCTAAGAAATGCCTTTTGAAAAATTATATTTAGCTGTAGCTATCATGACATTATCACAATCTTGCAGCATTCTGGTAGAACCCTTTTACATTTAAAATATTCTAGCTGATCCCCACACACCCAGAGTGAGTTTTTTTTAAGGTGACCATTTTAGAATTTTCCCCTTTTTACCCATTTCCATGGCGACGCCTCATGGTTGTCGTGACACACCGCAGCCACAACAGTTCTGTATGACAGATGTATTGCTTTTATTTCCTTTTTCATTTTTTATTCGAAATATTCAGAAACTTGCTAACCATGTCATCAACTATCTGATATTCCGATTCTCAAATACGTGTAGGGCCTAAGTAAGTGTTTTTTGTCATTTAAAATAATTTAATAATTATCTTAAACTACAACACGACATGGGCGCGCCATCTTAGTTTGCATCACAGTTCAGAGAATCACATCTGTCCGATTTACAACACGTAAATTCATTAGTTTCTCCCGAAATTCATGAAAGTTGCCGGTAAACTGTGAGAAGAATAGAGTATTTTATATTATATTGTATTTTAATTAATTATTATTGACGCGTCCATAGACACCAGTGTATTATACATAGGCTACTATTATGTATTGTTTGTCTTGCCCTCTGGTTATCTTTGGGGTATTTTAGTACCCCAAATGACTTTTGCTCAATTTAAAAAAAAAATTCTCTTTGTCCAAATGGTTTGAAACTTTCTACAGCTCTCGACTCTTTCTAGATCTACAAAAAAAATTAAATTGGAACGATATCTGTTATTATGTTGGCGTGAAAAAAATAGTCACACTTGTTGTCTTCGGGGTCCCTGGAGACCCCGCATAGTAAACATATGAATAATAATAAATAATATTCATCATCAAAATCAGAAACAACGCAGATCACATGGACAGAAATGAAATGGCACACTTCCAACAATGTAAAAAACATCCACAATGCAAAATTATCATGCTCGCCACACACACACACACACACACACACACACACACACACACATACACAACCACACATACACATACACACAGGAATACATATGTGTAAGGCTATAAAAAAAAGTCTTATAATTTGTCAAATAAAGTTCAGAACCACCACAAATATAAATTGGTGACACTGACACAACTAAAATGCACACACACACACACACACACACACACACACACACACACACACACACACACACACAATCTTTAAATCTAATCTGATTTAATCTAAAATCTAAAGACTCCAACATATCTCTTTGTAACATCTTGTTCAGGTTTGATTCTAATAAAGTAACATTATTGAAAAACTTTTTTCAATACAAAATATGCTAAACTTTGACCAAAAGTATATAATTCTTTTTTATAATTTTGATTTTAAAATATTTATATATGAATCCAACTCAATCCAACTGAATCCAACTTCTGAAAAGATGTATTTTGGTTAATCAAATAGCAAATAGCATATAATGGAGCTCTATAGCCATCTAGTGGTTAAAGTGAATTTTTTTTATTTTAAAACTGCATTTTCCAAAAAAAGGGCAAAAATCTTACATTAAATCATGTACAATTATCCTTGTTATCCCCATAAATGAAAGTTAGAAATCTGGGTCTTTTATAAAGTGAATTTTACATAAAATGCTGTTTTTGTAAAAAAAAAAACTATTTATTTAAATATTTATTTATTTATTTTTAGAAATTTAAAAAATATCAAAAATCCTCCAAAAACTGCACAAATGTTGAGTAAAAACATTAATAAACAGAGTAAAATTACATTTGTAAAAAAAAAAAATATATTATACTGTTACAAAATGCAATGTTATTGTCTGGGGTCCCTGGAGACCCCAAAGATAACACGTGTATACCCTAAATGAAGATAATCAGAGGGCTAGTGCTTATGTGTATTTAAATGTCTTAACCCTAAAATAAACATTATGTGGTTGAAAACACTGTATAGTTGTGATATATGACAGCTCTGTGTGTCCGTCTCTGGCTCAGCTCCAGTCAACAGTGAAAACACAGTTTCAATCTGCAGTTTTGCGGCTTCATGTATATTCTACAATCCCATTCAGGGGCGCAGAAATAACTATCCACATGTGGGACCGTAGCCGTACCGCTCTATGGTTAAACATAAATGCTTCACCTTTGGCTCTTGCCCATGCTCTCTGAGCTACAAAAGCACTAACAGGGCAAAAAAAAGAAAGAGCTATGGTTAGATGTCCACAGGAGAAAGAGCAGATACGATCTTGACACTTCACTCAAAAATAACTAAAAATAGTACATGTGTTGGCGCTCAGGGTGTTTCTGCTAAAGTAAACACAGCTAGAGCTGCTAAAAGTGAGTTTCCAGTAACACTGAAAGCTGAAGATAGTTCTGCAAACTTGAACGTGGGAAAGACATTTCCACATTTGCCTTCAAAATTAGGCTATTTTCTATACCTCTCATTTGACTGCAGTGACAATAATTACATTTGTAACTCTGGATGTCAACATAGTTATCTTTTTATTTCAAAGAATCAATTTTAACTAGTTTTTGATTTTCAATTGTAATTATTATTGCTTGCTATCTAAAAACTTTGCATGTGGAGAGTGAGTCTTCAGATCCAACACTGAGTCTGTGGTTGAGTTTGTACTGTGTCTGCTAAGAGATTCATTGAATGACCTCTCATTGATGGACTAGCTAAAAGCATCTACAATCCCTCTTTAAATAAGTTCTTGTTTGCCAGCCATGTAGTTCGCAAGAATCGCAACACACAAGATATAAAGCAATGTTCTCATACTGAAGTCCGAGTCCAAGACCATATTTTTTATGACTCAAGACCAAGACCAGCTCATACAAGTACAAGTCCAGGCCGAGTCCGAATGCACTTGAAAAAACAGGCTTGTACTCAGACTTGAGTCCAAGTCTGGCTTTGATCAGTTTCTACAACATTGGTATAAAGTTGTACTAGTGTTTGGCACTTTCAAAACACTGCTCCATTCTTGACTAACACTGCTCCATGCTTGACTAAAGGACAAATAAAAGCACGTCGCAAATGCTTTTTTTTTTGTAAAGATATTTTAATTTAGTTATACATTTACGATATAGTAAATCGTAAATTTTTATTTTTCATTTAAAGTGCCCCTATTTTCCTCAAATAAGGTAAGTGTGTAATATAGCTGTTAGTGAATGTTAATGAACTGAGTGAACGAGTCGTCAGTAATTCCAGTCTCACTCCCTGTTACAAACCTTAAACCTACGTATAGTGTGTATCTATGGTCTTTATTGGCTGCCCGTGAACAAAGTCTACAAGAAACAACACTGTTGTAGGTGATCTCGCAAGTTTATACCAGTGTTTATGTTTGTATTTTGAGATCCTGAGTATTTTGAGTGCTTTTTTGCCTTTAATAAAATAACTGCTAATATAGATCTTGCTCATCTCATTTTTGCTGTTGCTGCAAAGGGCCATTCGTGACAATAAGAAAATTAAATGCATGTAATATTGTTGGAGACTCCAAAACACAATTAGGAACCTAATAGCCTAATAGGAACACTTTGAAAACAATTCATTATTTTAAAACAAATTTTTATTTTTATATTGATTTTGAAATACAAATTACAGAAACAGTTTACAATCATTAATTTGTGTTAGATCCAAGAAGATGAATACATTTGAGTAGATACATTGAAGCCATTAGAAAGAGAAAATAAATGGCATGTAATCTAGAGAAAGGAATAAGAGAACTCAAACAGGTACAAAATAAGGGTTCGTACTCTTTACCGGTAAAAACGTTAGGCCTGTAATAGCTCAAGATGTTTCTGCAGGCTAAAACAGACACAGTTCCTCAGGAAACTGGACTTCCGGAACAAATAACTGAAGACATGATTGCATTATTTTCCTTTAAATCAGATTTCCACTCTACACTGATTCATTGTAAAAAGTGAATCCAGCAACACTGACGTCTGATTCTACTCTTTGTGCATCCGTGAACAGCTTTTATTTCTCAATCTCAGGAGGATATTTCCAAATATAGCAGTAGATCGAACAATGCTAAACAATGCTGAAACATTCTGGAAAGAAAAATAACACAGCATCGTATAAGAGTTGTGTGTCAGTGCTAAAGCACTGCGGTAGAGAATTACAGTGTACTTTTGTCATCTTTATATTCTTGGTGAAACCTCACTCGCCTGGCCTGGGAGTTCAGTGATTCTCTTTATTACTTAGTGTACTATACAATTTGTTTTTGTGTTAAACCAGCATGCTCGTATGTTTAAAATATACATTAAAATAGCATTGAAATTTAGTATTATGAAATTAGTAGTTTAATCTGTGAAGCAAGGCCAAAACTAATGAAACCTGTTTGAAAGATTTTGAACAGTTCTGTTACAGTATTAGGATGTGTTTCACTGTTCTGATTGGTTGTCTCTTCTGTAGTGGGCGTGGCTGCTGTTCTGATGTCACTATCAGTCCTTTACTGATGAATCAGACATTCTCAGATCAGGGGGCGATGATGATGACATAAAAATAAAATGATATTATTTAAATAAGTATTTTAAATGCAAATTACAGTCCCTCAAATTATTTATTTTTTTATTTTTAAGGAAAATACAAAATACTCAAAAGTAATTAAATACGTATTTCAAATAAATGTGTAACGGGATTTACAGTCAAAGTCCCAGAACCAGATATGAAGAATGAAGACCAGGAGTCAGAATCATAATAAATTAAATAAAAGTTTTACTGAAGATAGTTTGCAGTTTCATCAGCAGAAGTCAGCTTCAAGACTCACACAGGAGTTCGTAGCAGTTTTTGCATCTGAAACATCAGGTTTGTTTTTCTCCTTTGACCTTTTGTGTTTGTCTTTTCCTACAGAAATCTGAACTGACGGAGGTGGTTTATACATGTTTAATCACAGATCAATGATCAAACTCTCTCTGATTCTGTTTCTTTACAAATGAGTTGATCATCGTATTGACATTTGTTTAAAAATGTATTACTCTTTCAAATAAAATAAAATGTACATTTGTTGAATTAAATCATGCTTTTGGATTCCTTTAGACTGATATTGATGTTCACATATAATCATCATCACAATAAAATATTTTGGGCCAGATTTACTAAACAGGGCAAATTAGCATGAGACCGCAATATCACCCTGTAGCCCAAGACTGGTCTCCCACTGAAGATAAGCAGGGCTGAGTCTGTATCTGGATGGGAGAACTCCTGGAAAACCAGGTTGCTGTAGAACTTGAAGAGGTGTTAGTGAGTCCAGCAGGGGGCGCTCACCCTGTGGTCTGTGTGGGTCCTAACACCCAGTACAGTGACGGGGACACTATACTTTAACAAGCACTGTCCTTCGGATGAGACGTAAACCAATGTCCTGACTCTCTGTGGTCATTAAAAATCCAAGGATCCTTCGAAAGAGTAGGGGTGTAACCCCGGCATCCCGGCCAAATTTGCCCAAATTTCCCCCATCAAACCACTGGTAATAGTGGTTTGATGGCATCTATAGAGGCTACACATCTCATTACTACTTACGACTCTCCACCTCCCCGTTAAAGGGATAGTTCACTTTGAAATTAATTTTTGGTATGTTTTAGCTTACCTCAAGGGCATCCAAGATGTAGGTGTCTTTGTTTCAGCAGTAGTTTCAATTTTGATATTTTTAGGTCAAACCGTTCTTGTCTGTCAGTCATATAATGGAGGTCTATGGTCACCACCTCAAAGAGCATCACAGAGAAGTCCAAATTAAACATGATTTAATGACTCGTAAATGTAAGTACACATTGATAGCCTAAGACACGAAACGAGCGGTTTGTGTGAGAAAACAAAGGCATTTCCGCCTTTTATTATGAGAGAGAGAGAGAGTCAGTTTAAGTCAGTACCTGATTGCCTAATCCTAACACCTCCCCCACAACTAATCCTAAAATATTATAATTTGGCGGGAGTCAAAATTTGCCACAACACTGGCGTGATCTTATGAAGGTAAAGGAGTAGCAAAACTGGAGAAGAATGTAGATTCAGCTCCAATGTGAAAACCTGTAAAATAAAAATCTGAAGAATAATGTTGACATTTGAACAGTCACAAACCTGTTGTGAATATGAAGCTGCAGACAAGTAGTTACAAATGTTAAAAAGCCATTCAGAGAAATGCAATGACAGATACAAACTTGTATTCTTTCATTCACATTCGCAGCACAACCTCACTTAGGCATTTGCAACTTCTCAAATCTGCCATTGCAACTTCAAATTGCTCCTTCTTTCTCTCTCGAAGCCACTCAGTTTGCAAGTGCACAAGTTAGTTACGCATCTAATATATCACGAAAATTTTATGAAAAAGATTTGAAATTGAAATTATTTAGTGTTAAAGAGATGAAAGATAGTTTATGTGTGTGAAAGAGAATTATGTTTTTATTTTAATCATATACAGTAAATATAATTTACTTGTTATTTTGTGGTTTAAAAAGTGTGTCATTAATAAATGTTAATATGATAGTGTTCATTGTTAATACATGTTTATATTAAAGTGTATTTGTTAATTTTATAATAAAAACCCTTAATCTTTTTAAATGGTTGAATTTATGTTTCTGTGCCACATCTGGCCCGGGGGACCCAGCCGACTCTCAGCCAGATCTAACAGTGCCCATGGGCCATATCTGGGCCATATCAATAAATTAGAGTCATTTTACAGGGTGTGGGCCATATCAATAAATTAGAGTCATTTTACTGTGCCTGGGCCACATCTGGGCCATGTCAATAAATTAGAGTCATTTTACAGGGTGTGGGCCACATCTGGGCCATGTCAATAAATTAGAGTCATTTTACTGTGCCTGGGCCATATCAATAAATTAGAGTCATTTTACTGTGCCTGGGCCACATCTGGGCCATGTCAATAAATTAGAGTCATTTTACAGGGTGTGGGCCACATCTGGGCCATGTCAATAAATTAGAGTCATTTTACTGTGCCTGGGCCATATCAATAAATTAGAGTCATTTTACTGTGCCTGGGCCACATCTGGGCCATGTCAATAAATTAGAGTCATTTTACAGGGTGTGGGCCACATCTGGGCCGGAGGAAATTGTTTGTGTCCATTTTCAGTGCGTTGTGCCAGAATGGGACCAAAATTGAAGCAAGGTTGAGAGGTGCCAGACAAATTTAGCTATCTGGGAAGCTTAGGGTGCATTAGCGCCGCCAACTGCAGCTGGACGATAATATTAATAATTTACTTAAGACAATATTACTTTCACAATGCATGTGTATAATCACGTGACTACTATCTATAACATATTTGCTTGTAATATAACAAATGTTCACATCAGAGCAGAATTTCACAACCAATGTGTCAGACTATTCACACACGCATTGATGTCCATTAAAAAATATGTGGATCTGACTAAATGTTTTGTTTAATTTATGTGTTTGTTTGTTTATTAACGATGTTTAATAAAGTAAATTCCTTTAAAGAAGAATTGTGGGTGTGTTTTTATCAGAGGGGTTACCAGGATGTCATGGTTGGGGGGGCATTTGGCTTGTTTGGGGGGGCAACATAAACAATTGAAAAAATCGGCGCAAAATTAAGCTATAGGCCTACTACACACAATCTGTTTTAGTGCAGATCTTTTTCTAAGACAGGACCCCATAGATAGGCACAGGACCCCTATTAGACTATAGGGCTATCTCATAAAAGTTAGTTAAACCAGGTCAACTTTGCCCCCCCCCGAAAATTTTTTGATTTTCTTGATCTCGACATGTGCATTTTAAGGTGTTTTGAAGGCCAAAAAAATGGACAACAGTAGCTTTTAAAGCATGTCAGTGGGCAGTAGCATAGTATTTTATCATGCAGATAACAGATTCTTAAACATGAGAATCAGTGTAAATGTCGCAATTAATGATCCACACTATAAAATAGAAATGCAGAATGTTTATGCTTATTGTTGACAATACACAATCACATATTCGAAACGGGAATGGCCTTGAATAAGAAATGATTTGATTATTTTGCATAATGTTACATTTCAAACAAATGCCAATGCAACCATTCTGTGTCCAGAGGCATATGAGCAATTAGCATCAAATATCAGTTTCAGCTACTTTTTCTTTCCTAAATTAATCAATATTTTGGACTAATCTGTTCATTTAACCAATGGTTCAATTGCTCGCTCATAAAGAGTCACTTGTCGCCGCCTTCTGGCTTAATGATGCAAGTTGCGCAAACACAGACAAGCGGAGTGATACAAACAGGGAAAAGTTGAACACATTCGAGGTAACGTTACAAATATATTTATAGAATAATAATGGCAATATATTTAATAGGGTGTTTGTGTTAAATTAAGCTTATAGTAGCCAATCCACTGTCTTTGATCAAACTGATTATTTCTGTCGGTCATTTAAAACTTATATCGAAAAACAGCTGTTTAGATTAGATTTTATCTCGCACTGTATGATCATTATAACTGAAGTGAAGCGTCTCGTTGGGATTCGCGCTCCTGTGAACATAAATCCCGCTTGCTTTGATTGGACTCAAACATGTTGACATTGAGAGCGGGTGTTTGAGGCTGAAGCAGCTCAGATGAGAAGGTCAGTTATCGTCGCGATGGGCGAATCATTGCAGCACCAAATTAGAGTTAATATTAGCCAATTATTTCACAACTTTCATTAGGCCTATATACACTCAACAAAATGTAGGCTATAGCCTATATTTGGTGCTGAAGGAGACGGAGCTGAGCTCCGGCAGGGTGTGTTGTGGTCCCGAGGAGGCGGGTAAACATTTCATTGGCGTTCTGCTCTGTCATGATGCACTTTTTTTGCGCGTGTACGCCCGAAGCGCGCGCGCACTGTAAAACAGCGCCAAACTGGATTTTTGTTGGGTCAGACCCCAGGGGCAGGGGCGGAGTGGCAATCGGGAGAGTCGGGAGTTTCCCCGGTGGGCCGGTAGTGTTTCGAGGCCGCGAGGGCCGGTCTGATAGTTATAGCCTACATTGCAAGTTCGCCATGCGCACTTGGGGCCCAAGCGAGAGAAAAAAAGTTTTTTTTTACATTTTCGTTAACGGAGCGTATATTTGCACTAAGTGCCTGTCTTTTGAGAAAAAAAGACGCTTCTCACGATATAGCTACAATGGCGTAGGTGGTAGAGCGTGACGTGCTTGAAAGTAGCTTTTGACGCGTTGGACCCGAGTTCGAATCTGCCTTTTGCCGAACTCTCTCTTCTCCCTTTTCCCAACACATATGAAATGTAAAATGTATAGCCTATACCATAAAGTTCTCTAGCGTTATATTTTGCCAACGAACTAAAATCGAAACCATATTGCTTTGTGCCTTTATAAAACAGCACTTAACCACACACTTAAGTAGGCTATATAGGCATTCTGTTTGTGCTGCGTGATTGAAAGAAAAGTGCGCTCTTTGCTCACGCGATCAGCATGGTGATCTGGTGTTTTCTCCAAAATAAAAGCTCAAGGGTTTATTTCTTGAAAGTGAAGAAATTAGGACAAAAGTATTTTAATTTTCCTATACTATAGTGTAATGTAGGCTAAAATATACTTTTGAAATATTCATTTTCATTTATACAGTAGGATAGTAGTATTTATACGTCATAGGAATAATTATATAAATCATTATTACATTATTATAATAATTGTTTGGCATCCTAAAACACCATTGATAATGTAATGTAGACTGAGACTCTCATAACTAAAAAGATGTTTCATGTTTGAGCCCTCTTTAATGTCCTGGTACAAATCAATGCTTTTTCTTTGTTCAATGAGCAGTTCATGGGTTGAAGCTCTTAATTTTGATCTCTCAGAGTGCACCAGATTGATGCATTTAACCTTAAAATGTAAAAAAAATTATTGCGGGGGAGCATGCCCCCGAACCCCCCTAGAGGTCCACCTAACATAGTTTTACAAAATCCTGTGTGAAAGAACGACCATTTATGAACTTTACTCCAGCATAGTAGACCTACAACAAAGTTCCTTTTAAGTCAGTAAAACTGTAAATGCCATTTTAAAATGTCCTTGGACAAAATATACATTTGGCCTGCCTAAGAGGGGGCCTACAAGACATTGTGCCCAGGGGCCTCTGAACTCTTAATCCGGCCCTGCCGGCGACGAGGGCCGGTGGTCTACGAAATTTCCCGGTAGATTTTTTGGTCCCACTCCGCCCCTGTCAGACCCAATCTGCTAGCGATGGAAAAATATGCACAAAACAAGCCAGTTTAAATTTTAATTTATCATCGATCAGATAATTTCTCAGGGGAGGCAGGGTTTATCCTAGGGGAGGCACTGCCTCCCCCAGCCTCCCCCTAGACACGCCCCTGGTTTTTATTAACACTGCTTTTAACTTCATAAACTGACACGGTCACACCCACTCATACATCGAATTAACCACGACTCTCGACTGTTAACCGAAGACAGTTTAGATAAACACGTTTTTTATGAGATCTGTAATTGGTTTAATGCCACACTTCTATTGTTTAGTTCTGACTAAAAGTTTGTTATTATTTAAAACATTTAGAGAGCTAACTGAAAATGGTTCACATAATACTTTTATTCTGCATATGGCATCTTGACGGTAGGAACAAATCTTCTATATTTATTGACAAATTTATTCTGATATAGCTAAGTTTCTTTTTCATGTCAGTTTTTGTTTTCATTGTATATAAAGATGCTATCTTTGATATTACTGTGAGAAGTAGTTTGATTTTCGTTTTTGATCACTGTTGGTGCATGATTGACAGACAGATTTAGTTCCCTTCCTGGTTAAACACTTTATATCCATCATTAAATATTTCACACTTAAAATGTTCTAATATATAAGACAATTAAAAGCTAAGATAATTAGGAAGTCTGTGGCTCTCCAAGGCCTCCATACATTTCAGATTTAAGAGCTGAATGTTCTTCAGAAATTCTTCAGAAGTTCTTCTCGAAATCACACTTTTAAAATTAGGCTACCTATCCAGGTTGAGGAGGTGAATTAAAATGAGAAATATCTTGATTTTTAGTTGTTTTAGCTCATTTTATTTTGTTATTTTTAATGCTATTAAGTTCACCAAAACAAATACTGTAGTATACTTTTATTTCTTACTATTCCATTGAGATCCCATTTCCAGTGTTCGATTCAGTATTGAATCTAATAAGCACAATACATAAGCTGTAAAAATAAATAAACAGAAAGTTAAACAATTGTTTAATTGACTACATAACTTCATCTGTGTCTGATGAACTGTTCTGGTTCTCCAGGAGTGTTTGGTTCCACAGATGCAGTGAAGTCAGTGTCAGTGATGGAGGGAGAATCTGTCTCTCTAAACACTGATCTCACACACATACAGAGAGATGAAGAGATCGAGTGGAGGTTTGGAGACAGACGCATCGCTAGAGTGATCATGAACAATCCTAAATATGATAATGATGAGAGATTCAGAGACAGACTGAAACTGGATCAGACTGGATCTCTGACCATCAGTGACATCAGAACCACAGACTCTGGACTTTATCAACTAAGTATCATTATCGGGAATAAGGAGTTTATCAAGAGATTCAATGTTGCTGTTAATGGTGAGCAGAATTACAAGTGTTTTCTTTAATCATCGTCATATACAAAATGTACACATAATTATTGTCATAACCCACAATGATATTTGAGGATTATTTATCAGCAATCTTGAAGATACATTTCAGATGCAGTTTATTTATTTTTTTTACCTTATTCTAACATTTACAGTATATTTATCAAATAAAATAATCAAAATCACTAAACATTATCCCTCCAGTCCATGAAAAACATCAAGGTCCACATTATATTTCCTCCACACAAGGGGCAAAAGGAACACACATTTTATAGAACTGAAATATTTTATTATTAAATATCTTCTATGTGTGATGAGCATCATGTCTGATCCATTGTGCTCTTACAGGAGGATACTCAGATATATTACAGCAATATGCAACATTTCACAATCAATAAAAGAGCAGCCAAACTCTGTACGACATGGGTGAATTCCTACAGATCCAGGGGCATTACAAATATTTCATATTTCTTTGATGACATCAGAGCAAAATAACTTCAATTTAAATAAAATAAATTTACTGAAAGTACAGCAGGGCAGGCTATGCAATTTAATGAAATGAATAATTAACTTTAATGAACTTAACCTAACAAAGATGAAGTAACGCTATAGGTAGATCATTCTGTATCAACTCAACCAGATGCTGGCTAAATAAAATATATATATATTTTTTTTTTTGGTGAAAGAAATACATACATGAAGAAGAAAGACAAAATATTAAATGTCATGTATAGTAAATGTATATTTACTGAGTAACTTGCTGCTTTGAGGGTCAAAATAACAATGCTCATCATGAGATTTGGAGCAAAATTACAGGGCGTATAAATGACTTCAGAAAGATGGCAGAATCATTATGTTATTTTTACACAGAGATCGGTCTATTAGTAAAATCTGTTGCCAACAGTGACAGTTCAAAAATGGGAAAAAAACACTTCTTGAGTTTTTTTGCCCCCAGTTTGCATGTCTGTAACTCAATAATTGTTTAAGATACGTTAATATCCTTTTATATTTAGATTTTTCACTAACTTTAACAATTTTGGTATCTTCATTTTAAAGGCCCTCAATGGTTCAGTCCCAGAAATATGATCTAAATGTGGAACCTGTTACGGGTGTGGTGCAGGCAGATGAAGAGGCAGAATCCAAATTCCAAACAATATAACTTTACTTACAAAATATCAAGCACGGATACAGGCAGGCAGAAGGTTTACTCACAAAAAGCAAACACAACGTAACATAGACAACAACCGACAAGGACAGGCTGAACAGAAGCAAACAAGCATGAATCAAACATAACAAGGTGAAGACAGGTGACACTGATGATGATAACGAGGGACAGGCTGGTAAGTGAGGGAGTGAATCCAGGTGTGGAGACAAGAAGGATACTGTACAATTGTACAATGTTCAGTGGTCAGAAATCATGGGTCTCTTTGCAAATACAGTTGATAATTTTTACATCTATTACATTTAATAGTTTGGCTTTCATCACTATTTATGTATCTCTCTTGAGAAAACAATATTAACAAAATAAAAAATTTGAACCGGGAAAGTTTCTGAAATGTGGTTGGTTTGACACGGAATAACCCAGACCAATGTTTTAAGTCCTCTTAATGCACCTTAACAACGGGACAATGTTTAGATATTATACATCAGTCAGGAAGGGTGTAATATCCTCCTGAGACCCCGGAAAAAAAAGTTTTTTGAATTTAGTTTTTTTCCATGTCATCACATTGTTTAGAGCACAAGAAACAAATGGTAAAAAAATGTTTTTGCAAAATATTATTTTATTCATACGTTATGCTATGTCCTCTGTAGTGGACGCCAGGACTAAGTTGTTTAAAAAATAACATGACATCAAATTATATGTATAGGCAAAACCAATGTGATTTTTTTTTCAATCACCAATAGATTTAGGGGTTTCAGGATTTTTTTAACCAAAATTTATATAAAGATGATTCTCAACTATGTTATGAAAGAAATAACGGAATGAATTGATACACCATTTTACTTTATGCAATATGTGGGTAAAATGGCCATAAATTAATATTCCCATTCAATGCAATGTATCTATATTTGCACATTAATGTGTTCTTGGAGCAACATTTAATGAAAAAAGAAGTGTAATAATTGGAGTAATAATTGGCAACATTTTAATAATAATATCTAATATTTTATAGGAATATTGATGCATAATTGATTTCCATATTCACTTGTTGTGTCTCACAAAATGCCTGATAAACATGATTTAAGTCCTGCTGTCCTCTACAGTGGACATGTAGGAAATCAATGCCCTGTTCTGTAACAGAAAGTATTTTTTTTTATTTGAAGCCCCACAACTTTTTCCTGAGATGTTTTTTTTTATGAAATACAATTTGAAAAGTAGTCCAATTTAAATTATAATTACAATATATTATCATATTTGCATAAGAATGCTACATTTGATCACTAAATTAATGTCAGACTTTTTTAAAGACCAAGAAGTTGTTTTCATGGTGAAACCTCCAAACATTTGATATCTCTGAAAAGTCCTGAATGTGCTCTTTACAGGACACCCAGGTTGTATCATGTGACATGTATGATGTCAGAGAAATTAACTAAAATATAATGTCCACTACAGTGGACAAAAGTCTATTCTTGGGTCCCAGGAGGATATGAATATAAGATTCTTTATGAGAGAGAATAGATGGTGCTCAGGAGCCTTGGCAAACAAGAGTCCCTGTATTCAGATTTTGTATATTTTATCTATTTTTCCAAAATGAGTGGATTCTATTTTAAATCTGAATTCATTGTTCTGAGAGAAATCCAGGGCTGTGAGTTTATCACTGATCTCAGTGTGTGATGAGACTGACTAACACTGACATTAAAGCTCTTCTCACTGTTGATATATTCTCATCTCTGGTTCTCTAATATCTTCCAGCTAAGCCGACCACTGCACAAAGTCTTTCATCGTCTGAAAGGGAGAATGCGGAGGATAATGAAGATGATATTCAGATCAACAGCACAATTATGAGTGTGATATTGCTTTTATACAACAGTTCAATAAACAAGTTAATATTGAGTTTTGCATTGTTATGTAATACGACCAATTGTTTTCTGCTTTATTCCTTTGCTAAAAAAATAGGCAATTACAACACAAGCTCTTTACACTTTCTGACAAACACATTTTAGCCATAAACATGTTAAAGGAGACTCCTGCTGGTCAGACTATATCAGATGGTCAGTGAACTGTGTGTATCTGAGACTAATGACAGACTGACGGATTGTCTCTCTTTATCTTTCCAGAATCTGACCAGCAAACTCCCTCTCCTCCTCCAGTCTCAGTGTCTCTGATAGTGTCGATCTCTTCTTCTGTTGCTGGATCTCTGATGATCGTTGCTGCTGTTGGAATCTTCTGGATCTGCAAGAAACACAGAAAAACAGACCAGCAGGGCAAGTTTTTCATAATGTTACATCTGAAGAAATAGTTACAGTTTTGCTGTTTTAACATGCATGTCATTATTATTCTAACAGTTCAGACCCGTGATGAAGAGATCACTTACGCTGATCCAATCTTCTACAAAAGAAATGCACAAAAAGTGGTAAGACAATTCATGTTACAGTTTACACTGTACAATTTGAGCATTCATTGTATAATTGAGGAGTTTATACAATAGTATATAATGCATATGTTCCATATTTGTACGTATGGTTGCAAATTCATATAAATAAAAAGGTGAACAGGGAAATTAAAAGAGAACATGATTCTGTTCTAAACCCAGTGATCTTCTTTACTGTCTACACAGACAGCTCCTTATAAGGCAACATCCTAAAAGAAATGGACTCTAAGAAATGCCTTTTGAAAAATTATATTTAGCTGTAGCTATCATGACATTATCACAATCTTTAAGCATTCTGGTAGATCCCTTTTACATTTAAAATATCCTAGCTGATCCCACACACCCAGAGAATTTTCCCCTTATTACCCATTTCCATGGCGACGCTTCATGGTTGTCATGACACACCGCAGCCACAACAGTTCTGTATGACAGATGTATTGATTTTATTTCCGTTTTCCTTTTTCCACGATTCTCAAATACGTGTAGGGCCTAAGTGAGTGTTTTTTGTAATTTAAAATAATTTACAACACAACACGACATGGGCGCTGCCATCTTAGTTTGCACCACAGTTCAGAGAATCCCATCTGTCTGATTTACAACACGCAAATTAATTAGTTTCTCCCGAAATTCATGAAAGTTGCCGGTAAACTGTGAGAAGAATAGAGTATTTTATATTATATTGTTAATATTGTATTTTAATTAATTATTATTGACGATTCCATAGACACCAGTGTATTATACATAGGCTACTATTATGTATTGTTTGTCTAGTGCTTATGTGTATTTAAATGTCTGAAACCTAAAATAAACATTATGTGGTTGAAAACACTGTATAGTTGTGATATATAACACTGTATAGTAGTGATATATGACAGCGCTGAGTGTGTCCGTCTCTGGCTCAGCTCCAGTCAACAGTGAAAACACAGTTTGAATCTGCAGTTTAGCGTCTTTACTGTACATTATAAAATCCCATGCAGGGGCGCAAAAATAACTATCCCACATGTGGGACCGTAGCCGTACCGCTCTATGGTTAAACATAAATGTTTCAACTTTGGCTCTTGCACATGCTCTCTGAGCTACAAAAGCAATAACAGGGCAAAAAAAATAAAGAGCTATGGTTAGATGTCCACAGGAGAAAGAGCAGATACGATCTTGACACTTCACTCAAAAATAACTGTACATGTGTTGGCGCTCAGGATGTTTCTGCTAAAGTAAACACAGAGCTAGAGCTGCTAAAAGTGTGAGTTTCCTGTAACACTGAAAGCTGAAGATAGTTCTGCAAACTTGAACATGGGAAAGACATTTTCATATTTGCCTTCAAAATTAGGCTATTTTTTATACCTCTCATTTGACTGCAGTGACAATAATTACATTTGTAACTCTGGATGTCAACATAGTTATCTTTTTATTTCAAAGAATCAATTTTAACTAGTTTTTGATTTTCAATTGTAATTATTATTGCTTGCTATCTAAAAACTTTGCATGAGGAGAGTGAGTCTTCAGATCCAACACTGAGTCTGTGGTTGAGTTTGTACTGTGTCTGCTAAGAGATTCATTGAATGACCTCTCATTGATGGACTAGCTAAAAGCATCTACAATCCCTCTTTAAATAAGTTCTTGTTTGCCAGCCATGTAGTTCGCAAGAATCGCAACACGCAAGATATAAAGCAATGTTCTCATACTGAAGTCCGAGTCCAAGACCATATTTTTTATGACTCAAGACCAAGACCAGCTCATACAAGTCAGTCTAGGCCGAGTCCAAATTTACTTGAAAAAACAGGCTTGTATTCAGACCTGAGTCCAAGTCTGGCTTTGTTCAGTTTCTACAACATTGGTATAAAGTAGTACTAGTGTTTGGCACTTTCAAAACACTGCTCCATTCTTGACTAACACTGCTCCATGCTTGACCAAAGGACAAATAAAAGCATGTCGCAAATACTTTTTTTTTTTAAAGCTATTTTAATTTATTTATACATTTACGATATAGTTTTATACGGATACTTTTCAAAACTTGAATTAAATAGTTTTAAAATTCTGTTTTAATTTTCTATTTTTCATTTAAAGTGCCCCTATTTTCCTCAAATAAGGTAAGTATGTAATATAGCTGTTAGTGAATGTTAATGAACTGAGTGAACGAGTCGTCAGTAATTCCAGTCTCACTCCCTGTTACAAACCTTAAACCTACGTAGGCCTATAGTGTGTAATGCCAGCCAGTCTATGGTCTTTATTGGCTGCCCGTGAACAAAGTCTACAAGAAACAACACTGTTGTAGGTGATCTCGCAAGTTTATGCAGTGTTTATGTTTGTATTTTGAGATCCTGAGTATTTTGAGTGCTTTTTTGCCTTTAATAAAATAACTGCTAAAATAGATCTTGCTCATCTCATTTTTGCTGTTGCTGCAAAGGGCCATTCGTGACAATAAGAAAATTAAATGCATGTAATATTGTTGGAGACTCCAAAACACAATTAGGAACCTAATAGCCTAATAGGAACACTTTGAAAACAATTCATTATTTTAAAACAAATTTTTATTTTTATATTGATTTTGAAATACAAATTACAGAAACAGTTTACAATCATTAATTTGTGGTAGATCCAAGAAGATGAATACATTTGAGTAGATACATTGAAGCCATTAGAAAGAGAAAATAAATGGCATGTAATCTAGAGAAAGGAATAAGAGAACTCAAACAGGTACAAAATAAGGGTTCGTACTCTTTACCGGTAAAAACGTTAGGCCTGTAATAGCTCAAGATGTTTCTTCAGGCTGAAACAGACACAGTTCCTCAGGAAACTGGACTTCCGGAACAAATAACTGAAGACATGATTGCATTATTTTCCTTTAAATCAGATTTCCACTCTACACTGATTCATTGTAAAAAGTGAATCCAGCAACACTGACGTCTGATTCTACTCTTTGTGCATCCGTGAACAGCTTTTATTTCTCAATCTCAGGAGGATATTTCCAAATATAGCAGTAGATCGAACAATGCTAAACAATGCTGAAACATTCTGGAAAGAAAAATAACACAGCATCATATAAGAGTTGTGTGTCAGTGCTAAAGGTAAAACACTGCGGTAGAGAATTACAGTGTACTTTTGTCATCTTTATATTCTTGGTGAAACCTCACTCGCCTGGCCTGGGAGTTCAGTGATTCTCTTTATTACTTAGTGTACTATACAATTTGTTTTTGTGTTAAACCAGCATGCTCGTATGTTTAAAATATACATTAAAATAGCATTGAAATTTAGTATTATGAAATTAGTAGTTTAATCTGTGAAGCAAGGCCAAAACTAATGAAACCTGTTTGAAAGATTTTGAACAGTTCTGTTACAGTATTAGGATGTGTTTCACTGTTCTGATTGGTTGTCTCTTCTGTAGTGGGCGTGGCTGCTGTTCTGATGTCACTATCAGTCCTTTACTGATGAATCAGACATTCTCAGATCAGGGGGCGATGATGATGACATAAAAATAAAATGATATTATTTAAATAAGTATTTTAAATGCAAATTACAGTCCCTCAAATTATTTTATTACAATTTACATTTTATTTATTTTTAAGGAAAATACAAAATACTCAAAAGTAATTAAATACGTATTTCAAATAAATGTGTAACGGGATTTACAGTCAAAGTCCCAGAACCAGATATGAAGAATGAAGACCAGGAGTCAGAATCATAATAAATTAAAGAAAAGTTTTACTGAAGATAGTTTGCAGTTTCATCAGCAGAAGTGCGCTTCAAGACTCACACAGGAGTTTGTAGCAGTTTTTGCATCTGAAACATCAGGTTTGTTTTTCTCCTTTGACCTTTTGTGTTTGTCTTTTCCTACAGAAATCTGAACTGACGGAGGTGATTTATACATGTTTTAATCGCTGATCAATGATCAAACTCTCTGTGATTCTGTTTCTTTACAAATGAGTTGATCATCGTATTGACATTTGTTTAAAAATGTATTACTCTTTCAAATAAAATAAAATGTACATTTGTTGAATTAAATCATGCTTTTGGATTCCTTTAGACTGATATTGATGTTCACATATAATCATCATCACAATAAAATATTTTGGGCCAGATTTACTAAACAGGCCAAATTAGCATGAGACCGCAATATCAAAAAAACTTGTGGAAAGTTCAGGCATCAACAATATCACCCTGTAGCCCAAGACTGATCTCCCACTGAAGATAAGCAGGGCTGAGTCTGTATCTGGATGGGAGAACTCCTGGAAAACCAGGTTGCTGTAGAACTTGAAGAGGTGTTAGTGAGTCCAGCAGGGGGGAGGATTTCCCAGGTGGACCCTTGCCCGGACGCTAGAGTGGCGGGCCTCGGGGACGCCCCCTACCGGATCGCCGTTCGCTGGGACCCCCGATTTCGAGTTGGACCTCAGGGGAGGGCTCATTCGAAAGGCCCCGTCCAGCACTACGAACGATTTGAGTCTTGGGAATATTGATCAAAGATTGACCGAGATATAAGCCGAAACACGTGCGCCTTTGACCGGCCGTAACTCCCTGACCGTCTACAATAGACTGTATATAAAGGATAGAGGCTCGGGAGCGCGCATGCACGTCACATCCGATGGATTTCGCGGTAAATCCGACCCGGAGCCTTCACATAGAAATAGGAATACTGGCCTTCAGAGGTAATAGGAAAACCTGACAAGTGGATCCTTGTAATGTGTGTTTACAACCCCTTCACACACAGGCAATAAAAAAAGGTTTCATTTTAGTAGAAAAGTTACATATACCACCTTTAAATCGACATTATTTTCAGAAAAAGATTCTGTAAATTCTTACTATAATGTTAGATGAAGTTTGAATTCAGGGGGGGGGGGGCTCAGTATACTTGCAGCCAGACTATTATCAATTAATGATTAGTTAACTTGAAGTGTGCAATTTTGAAACAACTAATTTGTACTGTATATTTTAGTGTACTTTTGTGTACTAAATTGGATCAACTTTAACCAAGTAGGCTATATGTGTAGGGACTAATTACATGCTTGATTAGTGATATTAAAGTGTACTTTATTTGTGATACAAGAACATTACTGTACATCATTATGAGTGTCTTCGAAACATACTGCTTGTATACCATAAGTGTATTCATATATATATATTTTTAATTGTATTTAAAGAAAAAACTTTGGGGCATTTCCGCCTTTCATTAGGATAGGACGAGAGAGAGAGAGAGAGAGAGAGAGAGAGAGAGACAGAGAGAGAGAGAGAGAGAGAGAGAGAGAGGAGGGACAGGATCAGGAAAGGTCAAATTATTACCCCCGTCGTTGAAGTCAGTACCTGATTGCCTAATCCTAACCCCTCCCCCACAACTAATCCTAAACCTACCAATATAATAATTTGGTGGGGGTCAAAATTTGCCACAACACTGGCGTGATCTTATTGAATGTAAAGGAGTAGCAAAACTAGAGAACAATGTAGATGTGATTTTGAAAACTTGTACAATAAATATTTCTACTTTTAAGTTTAAACTCAGCTCCAATGTGAAAACCTGTAAAATAAAAATCTGAAGATGAATGTTGAGATTTGCCTTCGCTAACAACAGTCACAAACCTGTATTATGAATATGAAGCTGCAGACAAGTAGTTACAAATGTTAAAATGCCATTTACAGAAATACAATGACAGACACAAACTTGTATTCTTTCATTCACAGCACTTCCAATTGCCACTTCTTTCTCTCTCGAAGCCACTCAGTTTGCAAGTGCACAAGTTAGTTACGCATCTAATATATCGCAAAAATAGTTGCAAAAGTCAATGCGTGAAGATTTGAAATTGAAATGATTTAGTGTTAAAGAGAGTGAAAGATAGTTTATGTGTGTGAAAGAGAATAATGTTTTTCTTTTAATCATATACAGTAAATATAATTTACTTGTTATTTTGTGGTTTAAAACATCTGGGCCATATCAATAAATAAGAGTAATTTGACTGTGCCTGGGCCACATCTGGGCCAGAGGAAATTGTTTGTGTCTGTTGTCAGTGTGTTGTGCCAGTTTTGGGCCAGAGACCCAGTCAGAACGGGGCCAGAATTGAAGCATGGATGAGGTGTGCCAGACAAATTTTGCTATCTGGCAGCTTAGGGTGCATTAGCGCCGCCAACTGCTGCAGCTGGACGATAATGTTAATAATTGACATAAGACAATATTACTCACAATGCATGTGTATAATCACGTGACTACTATACATAATGTATTTGCTTATAACAAATGTTCACATCAGAGCAGAATTCCACAACCCAATGTGTCAGACTGTTCACACACGCATTGATGTCCATTCAAAAATATGTGGATCTGACTAAATGTTGTTTTATATATGTGTTTGTTTGTTTGTTAACAACGTTTAATAAAGTATATTTCTTTAAAGAAGAGTTGTGGGTGTGTTTTTATTAACACTGCTTTTAACTTCATAAACTGACACGGTCACACCCACTCATGCATCGAATTAACCACGACTCTCGACTGTTAACCGAAGACAGTTTAGATAAACAGGATTTTTATGAGATCTGTAATTGGTTTGATGCCACACTTCTATTGTTTAGTTCTGACTAAAAGTGTGTTATTATTTAAAAAGATTTAGAGAGCTGCTTAACTGAATATGGTTCACATAATACTTTTATTCTGCATATGGCATCTTGTCGGTAAGTACAAATCTTCTATATTTATTGACAAATTTAATCTGATAAAGCAAAATTTCTTTTTCATGTCAGTTTTTGTTTGTATTTGTAGATAAAGATGCTATCTTTGATATTACTGTGAGAAGTAATTTGATTTTCATTTTTGATCACTGTTTTGGTGCATGATTGAGAGACAGATTTAGTTCCCTTCCTTGTTAAACACTTTATATCCATCATTAAATTATTCATACTTAAAATGTCCTGATATATAAGACAATTGAAAGTCAGTGGCTAAGATAATTGTAGTCTGTGGCTCTCCAAGACCTCCATAAATTTCAGATTTAAGAGCTGAATGTTCTTCAGAAGTTCTTCTCGAAATCACACTTTTAAACATGCAGGTTGAGGAGGAAAATTCAAATGAGAAATATCTTGATTTTTAGTTGTTTTTGCTTATTTTAATTAGTTATTTTTTAAAGCTATTAAGCGCACCAAAACAAATGCTGTAGTATACTTTTATTTCTTACTATATTCCATTGAGATCCCATTTCCAGTATTTGATTCACTATTGAGTAAAATAAGCGAACAGCTGTAAAAAATAAATAAACAGAAAGTTAAACAATTGTTTAATTGACAACATTACTTCATCTGGTCTGATGAACTGTTCCTCTGTGTTCTCCAGGAGTGTTTGGTTCCACAGATGCAGTGAAGTCAGTGTCAGTGATGGAGGGAGAATCTGTCTCTCTAAACACTGATCTCACACACATACAGAGAGATAAAGAGATCCAGTGGAGGTTTGGAGACAGTCGCATCGCTAGAGTGATCATGAACATTACTAAATATGATGATGATGAGAGATTCAGAGACAGACTGAAACTGGATCAGACTGGATCTCTGACCATCAGTGACATCAGAACCACAGACTCTGGGCTTTATAAACTAAGAACCATTATCAGGAATAAGGAGTTTATCAAGAAATTCAGTGTTACTGTTAATGGTGAGCATAATTACATTTGATTGCCTCTATCATCGTCATATTCAAAATGTATGTAATTATTGTCATAATCCATAATGATATTTTAAGATTACTTATTAGAATTCTTGAAGATAGGCTACATTTCAGATGCAATTTTTTTTAACATTATTCTAATATTTACAGTAGGGCTGGGTATCGAGTTCGATACTTTTTAGGTACCGACCGAATTGTCTCGATACTACCGAGTATCGAAACATGTCTTGATTTTCGGTACCACATTTCGATACCTAAGGGGTTAATCTAGTCAACGTCAGTGAAACAATGAATAAGCATGCAGCATGATTGGCTGTGGCGGAAGACGTGGCTCGTCGCACGTGAGGCTGTAGTGTGTGTGTGTGTGTGTGTGTCCCAACCCAGATAGATGGAAAATATGTGGAAAAGATCAACAGTGTACCTACCTATGTACCACACTCGATGTCAGAAGCACGCGATCCAATATTTTCGACAAGATAATTGCTGCCAAGACTATGGCAACACTTGAGAGCGTTATCTTCGACTGCAAGAACTGGAGCGTGTCACAAACGAACCGAAACTAAGCGTATAGGATACTCACAGACACGAGAAATAGGCATATAGACTTAAATATAGGTTAAAATATGTCTACTTTTAAACGAAACAATTAGAAATAAAGAGTTTGATTATAATCCATAGGCGCGCGTCCGTGTTCACTACTGCAGGAATGACGATCGAGTCAACATCGCCATATTCATCTTAATATATTTTTTAAATATATCCTTGCTGTTTTTTCCCGACACATCCATAATCATTAGGCTACTTTCGCCACTGCTTGCGGCAAGCTTTATGCGTTGTTGTTGTTTTTTTGTTGTTGTTGTTTTTTAGCGCGAGGTATAGGGTAGAGTGGGGGAAAATGCCCCCCTGGGGTAAAACGCCCCCCACCCGTTTTTCCCAAAATAACCACTAGAATGAATCAAGATATATTTTTACTATTGCTATGCACTACATTGACAACGGGGATAAACAAATCTCCATGGAGAAGCTGACACCAGCGACGTATTTGAAGAAAAGAGGATTACATGGAAAGTGCTATAATTTTCAGATATTAGTAAACAAGTGTTTAATAGAATATTGTTCACAGTGATATCACAGTGATGGATGATAGATGAATAGTGAAGTCTGTAGTTTGAGAGCATATGTTATTAATAACACGCAGAAGACAACATTCCTCCGCCCAGGCGAGCAACCACCAAGAAAAGGTGTTAACACCAATTCTCGGCCAGGACAACTGGAAGCTGCTAGGGACTGGAAGATGCTGGCTGATCTTGATCAACGGCTTATTTTTCCACCTGAGATTGCCACCACTAACCTACGACCAGACATTGTTTTGTGGTCTGGATCAGCACGCATTGTTCAACTAATAGAGTTGACAGTGCCATGGCAGGATGCTGTAGATGAGGCATATGAGAGGAAGAAACTGCGGTATGCTCATTTGGCCACTGAAGCAGAACAGCGAGGATGGAGAGTCCAGGTTTATCCAGTGGAAGTGGGTTGTCGAGGTTTTGTGGCACACTCTACAACCCGGTTCCTCAGAGACGTCGGATTCAGCGGCCAAGAGTTGCGTCGCACAGTAAAGAACTTATCTGAAGCAGCAGAAAGGAGCAGCAACTGGCTGTGGTTGAGACGGAAAGATTCTAGCTGGCAAGGTACAGGCCGCCACGCTACGGTTTCGTAGAATTCTTGAAAAACTTGAAGAGTCTGTTGGTTTATTTGTATAGGTTGTATAGTATAGGTTGTATAGTATACTATACAATTTGTATAGGTTGTATAGTATAGAATGACGGGTGGTTGGGCAGATATTGTGTTTTGCGGTAGGTGGTATGCCATACGGAACCGTTGCCACTGTAACTGCTTTAACGCACCAGTGGGGCTCGACAGCCTTAGTCAATCGGGTTGGCGCGTATGGTTGGGTTGCGGAGAGATAGTGAGATTGTGGTTAGGTCTCAGCAGCAGGAGGGATGTAGAGGTCAGTAAGCTGGGCTGAGTTGAGTGGGGGACGGAGGGGGGTGACTCTGGGACGCCAGAGTCACTGTCGAGCCCTCTTGAGGTGTCGTGGGCTAGTCGACGAAACACTGAGGACGGAAGGTGCCCACTTGAAGACCCTAGAGATGTCCCCTACTCGGCTCAATCCAGACGGTTGTCGTGTTGGTCCACTAGGGAGACCACACTGTAGTTGCAGCCGTCGTGTGTGCTGACGTGCCAAGTACACTGCAGCCGTTAACGCCGGACAGAAGGGGAGTCACACCCTCATATGGAAAGAAGCGTAAATGGATGGAGAAGCATAGTTTACTGTAAAGCTACGTCTTAGTGTTGCTTATCTTGGCGAAAGCCGAGTACAAATCAGCATGAAGTTTTAACATCTACTCTCGTGTAATGGAAATCATAAGGAATATAATTATATTTTTAAAAATAATTTTTTTTTAAAAAAGACATAGCGTTTGGGGTAAAACCAAGGGGTATGCATTTGGGGTATGCTGAGGGGTAAAACGCCCCCCAAGGGCATAGTTTCTCTTTATCATAATTACTACAGTAACATATTTCTGTTCATCAAAGTCTTTATTTTACACTTTAATGCAGTATAACTAGGCGGTAAAATCAAAATATTTGAACAAAACATGAAAAAAATACCTCAAGTGAGCATAAACTAGCTAGCTTGCTAGCACAGTCAGCTGCTGGAAGGTGGTTAGGTGACACAAGGATAAAACAGTGGCCTTTAATGCATTTATTAAATGTATTTCACTACATAAGTATACTAATTTATAAGTTTAATATTTATTTAGGGTTTTCTGTTAATTTTGCTGCTGATCTATGAAGCAACTGGCTTGGTTATGAAAGGGGGCATTTTACCCCACCTTGGGGGGCGTTTTACCCCACCGCTGGGGCAAAACGCCCCCTTTGTACGAAAATTTTTTCAGTCAAAATACTAATTAATCATGAAGGCTGAGCAATTTTATTATTTGGTAAATAGCTCCTGCCATAGTCACTCAAAACTGGGATGGTTATTCTAGTCACATTTATTTTTTGTTTCACAGTAATGTCACATTTTCCTTAAGGGGGGCGTTTTCCCCCACTCTACCGCACCCCAGTAGCCTACCGTAAAACTTCAAATAATAGCCCGGGCTTTTATTTTCCCAAATCGCCGAACTGCACCGGCTTGTAGCCAATTTGAGACAGCGCGTCTATATGAGACAGGCCTTTGTAATTTAGTGTTGAGATGTTGTTCATTGAGATGTTGTTCCTAGAGTCTCTAATCTCTAAATCTCCAAATGCTCCACGTGAAACTGCGGTCTTCCGACCTTTTACTATCGTGTCAATAGATTTTGATTAATATGCGCGAGGGAGAGAGATCAAAACAGCGCTCGTGTTGTTTGAAGACGTGAGAGGGCGCGCGCGCGGCCGGGGCGCGCTCTCTCTCTCTCTCTCGCGCGCGCGCTCTCTCTGCTCGTTTGCGCCCTGTCAAGAGCAGCAGTTATTCTATTCTACATCATTCACCGACCCGGCCGCCAAAAACCAGTCGCCACACCAGGCGTGTAAAAGAGACAGGCGTCTATTTGGGACTCGGCTATTATTTGAAGTTTTACGGTATATTTAATTCAATTCACATTTATTTGTATATCATTTTTCACAAAACTTATCGTTTCAAAGCAGCTTTACAGAAAATGCATGTGTCTAAATTACAATGTGTGATCTGTTAGAGGTGAGTGACTGTGTGTAATGCATTTCAATTAATTTTCATTGTTTCATTGTTAAACAATGCATTAAGGCAGAAACAATGAGCTCATTGAAGTAAAGAATAGGCCTACATGTTGTTAAATGATTAGGAAACATAGAAAACTTTAGCATTTGTTTTTTTTTTACAGACTCAAAATATGAGTGTAAAAAAGTCAACAAACTTGAAAAAAAAAGAAAGGTAATGTAATATTGTTAAAACGGATTTCCTAAAATTGGTACCGAAAAAGGTATCGTTCAGGAACCGGTATCGAAGTCAAGGTATCGGTATCGGTATCGGTATCGAAAATTTTGTTACGATACCCAGCCCTAATTTACAGTATACTTATCAAAATCACCAAACATTATCCCTCCAGTCCATGAAAAACATCCAGGTCCACATTATATTTCCTCCACACAAGGGGCAAAAGGAACACATTTTATAGAACTGAAATAGTTTATTATTAAATAAACTTCTTCCATGTGTCATGAGCATCAGTGTATGTGTCACAGAGCGCTCAGCAGCGCCTCCCTCTGGCCTCATCCGTTCCCTATCTCCGGAATATTAAGACTGCATTTCCCATCTCTCCCTCCGATCATTATCCATCTCCATCCCTGCCTGGTTTATCTAATTTTCCCCATCACCGTCACCTGTTCATCTTTACCTTCCCCTTATATGAGGCTTGTTTGAGATGAGCAAAATCTGCGCAGAATCGATCACCGGCGATCAACGCGAGATGCATGCCAGTTAGAAATGTGTCCGAGAGCGGTCCGCCTTGCTCTGATGTCATGCTGACGTATGTCAAAAAACTCTCGCGACCGCAAGCCGCACGTGTCGGATTCTGCAGTCGCGCGCAGTTGCTCTCCACCGACTGCGCTGATCAAAAGCATGATGGGAAACGACTTGCTGACGACACAGCTTAATGCTCATTGGTTTAAACAACCGTGATGTATTGTTCTTTTTTAAAATGTTCGATTTTAAAACTCTGGTATCATTTGTTGTGTAGGCTATACGTACGTTATGTGTGAATAAACTCTCTGACAGTGCGATATGGGTTATGTGATGTCATTTTTATAAAAACAAAACAATTATAAAGATATGTCTGTAGGCTATTAAAGAAAAAAATATTGATAAACACATATTTGGAATGGAATTAAATAGCAAGTACTTTGGGTGTCTTGTTCATTATATTTATTTTCATATAAAAGCAACAGAACTTAAATTACATCCAGTTTATTAGCAACACCGTGCACGAGCGTGAATCCCGCGATATCCGCCTTTGATCTCGCAGGTGTCTGATCCACCGTGAGAAGAGAGATCTGTCCGTCTTGCCTGCGCTTTCTTCACTCCTCCCCTCACTGCAGCCGCCTACTCTCGACTACATTTCAGGCGAGGCAAGGCGCATCTCAAACAAGCCTATGGACTCTGTCTTTGACTGTGACTTTGCGAAGTCTTGATTTGCTCAGCTATCATTACCAAGCGTTATTCTCCTGTCTTTAGTTATCTGGTACTTTGATCTCTGCCTGGACTCTATAGTTTTGTGAACCTTTGCTGCCTACCCTGACCCTAGCCCAGGGACGTGCACAGTTGCTCAGGTTGCCCGGGCAACTGCCCATTGCCCTTCTCGACTCACGTTGCCCTTCCGAGGGGGAAAATAAATAAATTGTCCAAATATGCAGAATTTCACGTAGGCCTAGATAAAAAAATCAAAACAAAACAAAAAAAATCGCAAAGTCTCATTCACTTCCATTCGAGTACCGAAAGTGAAAGTAAGTGGGTTAAGGGCAAAACTCTGTTTCCGTGGCTGCAGCGCTGCACGCGACCGGTGAAGCAGTCGATTCAGATCCCTACCCGAATTCGTGTTCCCTTTACGCAATCCTTCTACAAATCATGCGTAGTTGCCGAGTTACCATACGTACCATCAGAACTGAATACAAGCAAGAAGCACAACTGAATGTACGGGAAGCCAAAAGGTTAAAAAAGGATTGTATTTTTTCCCGAAATCTAAGCGTTTATTTATATATTTTATTAGAAGCGAGTTTTCCCCCATCTGTCAATTCAATCCAGATTATTTATTTTCAAATTTAAAAAATAAAAAAAATTAAAAAATCATTTAAAAAAATGATTATTTTTTCTCATGTGTATTTTGGTGGCATTTAACATATTGTTAATACATTTTGTATAAGTTTACAAAGTTGTATATCATAAACCTGTAATCTCTGACATTTTGCAATCTTTATAAATAAGACCATAATATGAGTCATTGAGTTTGGACATAAACACGGTCAGATAAGGCCATTTGTATGGGCAAAATTCAACTGAATATTCAGACATAATACAAAAAATATGAACAAGTGCAAGATTAATTCAATTCACAGAAATATTACTGGAGTGTGAGACTATTTTATTATGCTGCAGTGTAGCAAGACAATTAAATGTTTTTTTTTTTCTTAATTTTTGTACGGTTGAAATGGCCACTAATAGTTTAGACACTTCTCCTTTGAAGCTTTGCATGTTGTTTAGTATGTAAATTTGGAGAAACCTATCAGTGACTTGATAGGATATTGATAGGGATATTGATGTAGGGATTTTCATGACTCAAGTCATATTTTTCTGTGTTATTATTAGTAGTAGTTAAGGTGATTGCTGTATTTCAGTTTTTTACTTCTTTGTGTATATATGGGGGGGGGGGTTTGCCGTTTTTTCAGGTCAGAGCAACTGCCCCTCAAAATTCCTGTGCACGTCCCTGCCCTAGCCTGTATATCATTACACTCTAAAAAATGCTGGGTTGTTTTTTCAACCCATACGCTGGGTTGAGACTGTTGGGTAAGGATGCTGGGTTGATGTAACCCAATTTGGGTTGAAAATCGGTCTTAATCTGTAACCCAGCGGTGCTGGGTTGGGAACGCGGACGTTAAAGAGAGCACGCACGTCACGCAACGCAACAACACGGACGACACCAGTTGGAGAAGCCGCCATTTTCTTAGCGCCTTTAGGTGGAAACAGATAAAAGACGTTTAAGGTAAATACATATAAAAATTTCAAGTAGTTATCATTTGGTTTTTATTTAAGAGTATTTTGAGATTTCATGGAAGGTGGAAAAGTCAGAAAAGAGCTTATATGGAAATATTCGCGGTTTTTACCTCAAGTCTTAACTGCCGCTTTTATTGGTTTTCTTGTGTCTTGTTTCCAAAAAATCTGTTAATAGAGTCACGATACATTATCCCTTACATATTCAATATTCCTCTAACGATTTTACTGTATAAACGCAGTTTTACGCTCTCAGCCATCTCTCAGCTCGAGATTAACGTAACGGCCGAATGACAGCCGCGCCCGCGGTGCACCTCATACTCTGCTCAGTGGACTGGAAGAAAGTGCGCCACACTGTCATCTCGACGGCGCTGGCCTTAGGAAGGGAAAAGGTAAGTCCGTTTTTAAAAATGGCTTTTGTTAACTTTACTTTATTATACACTCACCGGCCACTTTATTAGGTACCCCATGCTAGTAACGGGTTGGACCCCCTTTTGCCTTCAGAACTGCCTCAATTCTTCGTGGCATAGATTCAACAAGGTGCTGGAAGCATTCCTCAGGGAGTTTGGTCCATATTGACATGATGGCATCACACAGTTGCCGCAGATTTGTCGGCTGCACATCCATGATGCGAATCTCCCGTTCCACCACATCCCAAAGATGCTCTATTGGATTGAGATCTGGTGACTGTGGAGGCCATTTGAGTACAGCGAACTCATTGTCATGTTCAAGAAACCAGTCTGAGATGATTCCAGCTTTATGACATGGCGCATTATCCTGCTGAAAGTAGCCATCAGAAGTTGGGTACATTGTGGTCATAAAGGGATGGACATGGTCAGCAACAATACTCAGGTAGGCTGTGGCGTTGCAACGATGCTCAATTGGTACCAAGGGGCCCAAAGAGTGCCAAGAAAATATTCCCCACACCATGACACCACCACCACCAGCCTGAACCGTTGATACAAGGCAGGATGGATCCATGCTTTCATGTTGTAGACGCCAAATTCTGACCCTACCATCCGAATGTCGCAGCAGAAATCGAGACTCATCAGACCAGGCAACGTTTTTCCAATCTATGAGCTTGTGCAAATTGTAGCCTCAGTTTCCTGTTCTTAGCTGAAAGGAGTGGCACCCGGTGTGGTCTTCTGCTGCTGTAGCCCATCTGCCTCAAAGTTCGACGTACTGTGCTTTCAGAGATGCTCTTCTGCCCACCTTGGTTGTAACGGGTGGTTATTTGAGTCACTGTTGCCCTTCTATCAGCTCGAACAAGTCTGGCCATTCTCCTCTGACCTCTGGCATCAACAAGGCATTTCCGCCCACAGAACTGCCGCTCACTGGATGTTTTTTCTTTTTCGGACCATTCTCTGTAAACCCTAGAGATGGTTGTGCGTGAAAATCCCAGTAGATTAGCAGTTTCTGAAATACTCAGACCAGCCCTTCTGGCACCAACAATCATGCCACGTTCAAAGTCACTCAAATCACCTTTCTTCCCCATACTGATGCTCGGTTTGAACTGCAGGAGATTGTCTTGACCATGTCTACATGCCTAAATGCACTGAGTTGCCGCCATGTGATTGGCTGCTTAGAAATTAAGTGTTAACGAGCAGTTGGACAGGTGTACCTAATAAAGTGGCCGGTGAGTGTATATGATTTGCTGTATTAGCCACGGGTTTGATTCGTTGAAGTTAACTTACTTTGCTAACGTTAGCTTGGTCTTCTGTCAGAACAATAGCCTAGCCTACTTCACAAATTTTCCACTCTGCTTTCGTTTAACTGTAGGACTACAATAGTAACAGTAACGTTAGGTGTTATTCATTTACTATGAGCATACTATTCACTATACTTACTTTACATTTTTACCTTTTAAATTATAAAAATTTTTACGTTAAGTTACCTCGACCACCATTTGGTCCGTGCCACTCCCGGGATAATTTGGATAAGAGCTGTTCTCAAGTTTTCTGTGATAATAAAATGCCTTTTGACTGACATACATTTTTGTTTTAGTGAATGTGAAAACTGTGATCTTTCTGAAATTACTGGAAAATGCATCGAAGGACATTGAAAAATAAATGCAAAACGGTAAGACCTTTTTGTTACTGTTGTACTTGTTAAATTATGTTGTTTATTTCATAAATATAATATAATATTTCATAAATAGTTTTGCCAAATGCTGCTTTGACGCAGAAAAGTGTTAAATCCAGCTACTGTTCCGTCTCATTTTCCCACTTCTAATTTCAACTCTGTTAAGCCTTGTATATTTGACATCATCAATCCTGATTTCACTATTATTAAAGAGCAATGAGACGTTTTACATGTTTTCAGTACTATAAACCTGACTACAGTTGCCTAGTTCAATAATGTTAACTAGCATCATGGCCGCCAATTTATTAGCCTTTTCTACTCTGTAATTGGGATGTACATAATTTAGTCATAAAATGTATTAAATCTGTTATTTTCTTAGATGGATGAATATGTGAAAACTAAACTAAGAGAATGGAATCTTGAAGAGTTAATTCCCACATTTGAAGGTATGTAGTAATATTTGTCAGGGTTCATTGTAATCGTAAGCCACTTGCACGCTTTAAAAATTAAAAATTAGTGTAGAAATTACAAATTTACTTTTCTGTTGAATTGATAAAATCTGCTGTTTAAACAAGCGGAGAAAAGGTCTGAATTTTCACTTGCCTCATGATTCGATAACAATTAGATTGTAAAATTTTTCATGATGCATCACGGTCCATGTAACCTTAACACTTATTTTTTTCAGACTATACAATGCAAATGCAAAAATTAATTTTTCAACCAGACGTTCATTTTTTAGTTTTTCGGTTACATCAATGGATATTTGCCGTTTTTTCACTTTTTTACTCCCCTTTTACTTTTGCTAAATTGTGACATCAGAAACAATACATTTTGAATAAATGAAATTGAACATATTTTCTATTTTTTGTCATGTAATTTGCGGCGTAGGCTGTGCCATTAGCACCACAAGCAATCTTGTTCTCATTATAATGCAATGTATATGACTGATTAGCGATGCACATTTTGCACTTCATTTTATTTTTCGTGATCAAAGTGATTACAGACATCACTTTGCGTTTTCGAAGCCATACCAAAAACAAAAAAATTTGTTAAAAAAATTAGAACAAAATAACACTGCAGCATTATTAATATCATCAATGATTTTGAAAAAGAAATAGCCTATCTAAAAAAAATATAACCGTCTGAAATAACCCAGAGTCGATAACTTCGGGCATTGCATTTGAGCTGAAACTGAGTGAATAAACACCAGTTGGTAATGGCAGCGCTTTGCCGTTCCCTTGAAATGTCTTTAAAGGGTTAGTTCAACCAAAAATGTATTTACTTACCATGATTTACTTCTTTACTTTACTACCATCAAGCCATCCTAGGTGTACATTCTTCTTTCAGACTAATACAATCGGAGTTAAATAAAAAAATAGGACCCACTTTATATTAGGTGGCCTTAAAGGATTAGTTCACTTTTAAAAAAACTTTTGCTGATAATTTCCTCACCCCCATGTCATCCAAGATGTCCATGTCTTTCTTTCTTCAGTCGAAAAGAAATTAAGGTGTTTGAAAACATTCCAGGATTTTTCTCCATATAATGGACTTCAACAGGACCCAAACGGTTCAAGGTCCAAATGACAGTTTCAGTGCAGCTTCAAAGGGCTTTAAACGACACCAGACGATGAATAAGGGTCTTATCTAGTGAAACCATCGGTCATTTCAACAATAAATAAAGTTTAAGTTTTATAAGCACAAATGCTCGCCTTGCTCTGTTCTGTGATGCGCGTTCGTGACTCACGTAATACGCAATTACGTTCAAAAGGTTACGCTTGACGTCGGCGGAAGTACCGAGTCAGTGTTTACAAATGTACGGAAGGAGGACCATATACACATAGTCATATGTCTTTGTGTCAGTGTATCGTTTAAAATGCCCATTCCGTGTGCGTATCCTGGGTGTTTTAATATTAAAAAGGCTAAAAGAAAATTTGTCAGGACAGAAGCGTGACCTTTTGAACGGAATTGCGTATTACGTCACGAACGCGCATCACAGAACAGAGCAAGGCGAGCATTTGTGCTTATAAAACTTAAACTTTTTTATTTATTTTTTAAATGACCGATCGTTTCGCTAGGACCCTTATTCATCGTCTGGTGTCGTTTAAAGCCCTTTGAAGCTGCACTGAAACTGTCAGTTGGACCTTGAACCGTTTGGGTCCTGTTGAAGTCCATTATATGGAGAAAAATCCTGGAATGTTTTCATCAAAAACCTACATTTCTTTTCGATTGAAGAAAGAAAGACATGGACATCTTGGATGACATGGGGGTGAGTAAATTATCAGCAAAAGTTTTTTTAAAAGTGAACTAATCCTTTAACTACTATGTACTAAATTTAAATTAGCCTAATAATTTAATAGAATGCACTTATTGCATACATGTTTTTTTCATTGTACTTAAATTTATAATTACACTGTTGACACGTCCCTTACACCTAACCCTACCCTTAAACTTACCCATACCACCACAAATGGAAACGTCTTTAGACATGGAAAATCGATTTTACAATCGATTCAATAAACACTTATGTCTCAAATCAAACAGAATTTTTTCACTAAAGTGACAGCCCTACTGGATAATCTATCATTATAATGGCAGTGAATGGCATCCCAAAATTTGAAACCCAAAAAAGTGTATCCATCCATTATAAAATCTCCATCAAAATACTTATGTTCTGCATATTTTTTTTCTCTTACAGCTGAAAAGATTGATCAAGAAACCCTCCTCTATCCATAGGGCCAAATGGATTCGTGAAAATGGAACCAAGACAATCATGGAAATATTCAAGGAGTATCCACATCTCCTCGACACTCCAGGCATGGTGGGTTTAAATTTAAGAAATAAAAAGATTGGCTCAGTATTTTCTTTCTTTTTTTTACAACTTTGTTTGCCATGTTGGCCTTTGTTTTTGTTTTTTTTTAGATATCCCAGGATTTCTTAATTTTGAATCCAGACTCCGCTTCAAAACTCACCGAAAATTGGGTACCTGTGTTTAAGGATAAGATTCTGCAGTTTGCCAGCAGAGAAACAATCTCTTGATCTACTTTCCAGTGTAGAATTGATGTCAGCAGGTAATGGGTATTAAGAACACTGTTACAAATGAATAATTCAATCTAAAAATGAATTACTATCTACCATGTCGTTCTAAAAAAGGAGAGTTTACAATTACTTTTAGTCATGACAATTTTCATTTTGTTAACTATTTCTTTGTAACACATTTTAATAAATGAATGTCATACATCCAGATTTATTGCAGTAAAATTTTATTGAAGTTTTATTGCAGCTTTTTTGTGTGATTTTTGTGAATTTTTTCATTGTATTCTAAAGAGACACAGAGTGATGTCGCCTTGCAAGTACTTCCTGTAGTCCTTCCAACATCAGTGTACAAGATTGGAAGGAAAACGTTTAAACCAACTTTCATTGAAACCTGGAAGGCCTTCATAGACATACAAACTGTAAGTTAACAGCCGTTGTTAAAACTACATGATTTAAGTATTTACAATATATTGTATGGACCCTTTTCACAGACTGACACATTTTAACAATTAATTCATTTTCTGAAGAGACTTGATCGCTTTATATGATGAACAGATTTAATTTAATTATTTATTTTTGGGTGAACTAACCTTTTTAAGGCCATGACACACCAAGCTGACATAAAAAAAAACTAGTGACATCAAACAGTAACTGTGTTGTTGCCATGAGTCATTTGCCTCTGGGCCAAAAAGTTGGAACACACTGCAAAGGGCCAACCCCTGCCAACAGGGGTCCGACTAGTGCTAACTAGTCGGTCGCTCCTGCTCACTGCTCCGCGCTTTGCTCTATCGCTTTCATATTTTTTGCTCTATCACTTTTATATTTTTATATTTTATCTCCTTTTATCACCTAATTTTAACTTCAGCAAATCGGCACAGTGCTCAAATGCTTGGATTACAACAAAAAAGCTGAATTATTTTATCCGACCAGCCTCCCACTGAAAGCTTACATTCCGGGGAAGAGAAAACACAACAGCCTACATTCAATAGGATAAGAGAAAATGCCTCTTCTGGAATCTACTTGCTGCACTAACTGCCACAGACTTTTACAAAGGATTGTAGTTCTTGAAACAAAGTTATTTGTGGGACCACCAAACCAGACGGAACACACAACAGAGCTTCATCATGGACCTCAGCATACAGCCGGTGAGTCCCCTGAATCTAGTACTCCTCGACAGGCCATATTGAGTGTAGAGAAACAAACCGATCGACTTACACATCGGTGGCACAAACAGGGAGCGAGAACCAAAGGCACTCGAGACATCAGATTGTCACGAGTATCACATATTGCCGCAATAGCATCCTCTACCCCAGATACGTCTATGACAAGGATTGCAAACACTGATCTCCTACCACCGCCTATACATCTTGAGAACAGATTTGAAGTATTAATGAATGTAAATGAGGAATTCCCAAATGTGATGAATGTGATCGAACACCGACTGAATCAGCCAGTAGCTAACACTGATGCTAACCGGCGATCAAGGCCGAGCAGACAGCGGCTCTCAGCTCAGAGCGCAGCCGAGCCCAGGACTCTGATAGTGGGTGACTCCATAATCAGAAACATTAGCAGCAGGGATACAACAACATGCTGCCTTCCACAAGCAACAACTTCTGATGTAAACAGGGAACTTGAGAACATTCTGATGAAACATAAAACTGCAAATCGACTCATCATTCATGTGGGGAAAAATGATATTCATAAAGAGCAGTCAGAACTCCTTAAGAAGGATTTCAATGAACTTTTTGAAACACTTAAAAGACTGAAAGTTCAAACATTCATCAGTGGACCACTCCCAGCAAGAGGAACAAACAGGTTTTCACGGTTGCTTGGGCTAAATACATGGCTCCAAAAAACCTGCAATATAAAAGGAGTAAACTTCATTGACAACTTTAATCTTTTCTGGAGTCAGAGGCAACTGTTTCAACAGGATGGCCACCACCCAAACAAACTTGGTTCAAGAGTGCTAAAGGACAATATCCACTTCTCTCTCAATCATCCTTCTGCAGTGTGTGCCAATCCACTCAACCTGAATGGCACACACACACCTGGACACAGTATGAATGACCACAGGACTTCACTTCAGCACCTGGATGGACATGCGGTTGACACGTCACACAAGGACAATGATAACACCACTCAGCCACAACAACTTCTGCTCACGGACACAATCTCAGCTGAGCCCTGCCCACAGAGCTCACCACAGACAGATTGTGACATACTAGAACCGCTCCAAGATTCAGCACCCAAGGACGACTCTCCTGAAAACCAGGACAGCACATTACAGCCTCTGATAACACCAGAGAAACAGCCCCTCTCCCCAGACACGCTTTCCCTCTCTCCAGCATCTCCACAACATCTTCTGTGCTTCTCAGAGAAAATGGAAAAACTAGTGTTTGCTGGAACCAAACTATCTGCAAGCCCGCAGATATCAACCAAAAAACGTCAGGCCCCAAAACCACCAAAGCCTGCGGGCCCAGCTCGCCCTCCTCCTCCTCCTGTGAGAGCTCTTCGGCCTCTGCCACAGCGCCAGGGCCCACACCCTCCTCCATCAGCTCGAGGTGAACCAAAAACAACTGATACCAGCTCTCAGTGATATGTGTCGGGTCCCCGCTATGATAACAGTAACTTTCTCAAATGTTTACAGAACAAGCGGGAACCCAGTGTGCCTGTATCTTTCCCCATTGCTGTTCGATTACATGATAGAAAGTCTAAGGCCTTCAAAAGCCGTACAGCAAACCCATCTAATCTGGTGCCTATTACACGCCAAACTAAGATTGCTGTGGGGACAGAAAGTAAGACTGTTAAGTTAGCACTTTTAAACATCCGCTCACTTAAAAACAAATCACTTCTAGTCAACGACTTAATAACCACATACAACCTGGACTTTATGTTTCTAAATGAAACTTGGCTAGAAGACAGCTGCAGTGCAACAATCCTCAATGAAACATCCCCTCCTAACTTTACTTTCATGAGTGTCTGCAGAGCGGGAAGGAAAGGAGGGGGTGTAGCTGCTCTCTTTAAAGATGTCTATCAATGTAAGCAAATATCATTTGGCAATTACCTGTCTTTCGAATATCTGGGTATTGTGTTAAAAGGTGCTCCACGCATTTTACTAATCATTGTTTACAGGCCTCCAAAATACTCTTCAGCCTTTGCTGAGGACTTTACAGAACTGCTATCAACAATTTCCTCAGAGTTTGACTGTTTTGCTATTGCTGGAGATTTTAACATTCACATAGATAATGCAGAAACCAATATGGCAAAAGAAATCAAAACTGTTTTAAAAACGTTTGATCTGTTTCAGCATGTACATGGACCGACACACAATCGTGGACACACTCTAGATTTACTTATCAGCAAGGGTCTAAACATTTCATCAATTGTTATTAAGGATGTAGCACTGTCTGATCATTTCTGTATTTTCTTTGATATATTGATCTCTCCTGCAATTGAAGCTAGGTCTGTGTCTGTCAAGAAGAGATGCTTAAATGAGAACACTAGTGTGCTATTTATGAAGGCTATATCTTTAACACCAAGCATATCTGCTGACTCTGTTGATTTTCTCCTTGATTCTTTTAACTCAAAAGTTAAAGGTGTAATTGATGACATTGCTCCTGTGAAAGTCAGGAAGAGTGGTAGACAAAAGGCACCTTGGAGAAACTCAACAGCAGTGCAAAATATGAAAAGAAAATGCAGAAAAACAGAGCGCATGTGGCGGAAGACAAAACTTGTAGTCCATTATAACATCTACAAAGACAGCATTCATGCTTTCAATATGGAACTAGGCAAAGCTAGACAGACTTTCTTCTCAAATATTATAAACAGCAACTTAAACAACACACGCACTCTTTTTGCTACCGTAGAGAGACTGACAAACCCCCCAAGCCAGATTCCCAGTGAAATGCTCTCAGACAGCAAGTGCAGGGAGTTTGCTTGCTTCTTCTCTGAGAAAATTAATAATATCAGAAAGGTGATCAGCACATCCTTGAGTTGCACTGGGGTCAGACAGATCAGACCACAACCTGAGAAAGTAGTTAATATGTCTGATTTTAAAGAAATTGATTGCAAAATTTTAGAAGAAACCGTACAGCACCTTAAAACATCAACCTGCGCCCTTGACGCACTTCCCACATCTTTCTTCAAAAGTGTGTTAAACAGCTTAAAAGCAGATCTTCTAGAAGTGGTTAATGCCTCACTTCTCTCTGGGACTTTTCCAATCTCCCTGAAAACTGCAGTTGTCAAACCCCTCCTAAAAAAGAGTAATGTGGATAAGACTATATTAAGCAACTATAGACCGATCTCAAATCTTCCTTTCATAGGCAAGGTCATTGAAAAAGTTGTCTTCAATCAGCTGAACAAATTCTTAAGCTCGAATGGATACTTTGACAATTTTCAATCTGGTTTCCGATCGCATCACAGCACAGAGACAGCGCTCATAAAGATAATAAACGATATTCACCTAAATACTGATAAAGGCAAATTATCAGTGCTGGTACTACTCGACCTCAGTGCTGCATTTGACACTGTTGATCACAACATACTTCTTGACAGGCTGGAAAACTGGGTGGGGCTTTCTGGGATAGTCCTAAAATGGTTCAAGTCATACCTAGAAGGGAGAGGTTACTATGTGAGTATAGGAGACCATAAGTCTGAGTGGACGTCCATGACATGCGGAGTCCCTCAAGGCTCAATTCTTGCGCCACTCCTATTCAACCTGTACATGCTCCCAATGAGCCAAATAATGAGAAAGAACCAAATCTCTTACCACAGCTATGCAGACGACACACAGCTCTACTTAGCCCTATCGCCTAACGACTACAGCCCCATTGACTCCCTGTGCCAATGCATTGATGAAGTAAACAATTGGATGTGCCAAAATTTCCTCCAGTTAAACAAAGACAAAACTGATGTCATTGCGTTTGGAAACAAAGATGAAGTTCTCAAGGTGAATGCATACCTTCACTCTAGGGGTCTAACTACTAAAAATCAAGTCAGGAATCTTGGTGTGTCTCTAGAATCAGACCTTAGTTTCAGTAGTCATGTCAAAGCAATAACTAAATCAGCATATTATCATCTGAAAAATATTGCAAGAATTAGATGCTTTGTTTCCAGTCAAGACTTAGAGAAACTAGTGCATGCCTTCATCACCAGCAGGGTGGATTACTGTAATGGACTCCTCACTGGCCTTCCCAAAAAGACCATAAGACAGTTGCAGCTCATACAGAACGCTGCTGCCAGGATTCTGAGCAGAACAAGAAAATATGAACACATTACACCAGTCCTCAGGTCTTTACACTGGCTCCCAGTTACATTTAGGATTGATTTTAAAGTATTATTACTGGTATATAAATCATTCAATGGCCTAGGACCTCAATATATTGCAGATATGCTCACTGAATATAAACCCAACAGATCACTCAGATCATTAGGATCACGTCAGCTAGAAATACCAAGGGTTCGCTCTAAACAAGGAGAGTCCGCTTTTAGCTACTATGCCAGCCGCAGCTGGAACCAGCTTCCAGAAGAGATCAGATGTGCTCCTACAGTAGTCACATTCAAATCCAGACTGAAAACACTTCTGTTTAGCTTTGCATTTACTGAATGAGCACTGTGCCACTGTATGTGTCCGACTGTTTGAACTGTATTTTATTTAATTTTTTATTCTAAACTGTTTTAATTATTCTTATTTCTGTTGATTATTGTAATTTCTTTATTCTAAACTGTTTTAATTATTCATATTTCTTTTGATTATTTTAAATTTCTTCTATGTAAAGCACTTTGAATTACCACTGTGTATGAAATGTGCTATATAAATAAACTTGCCTTGCCTTGCCTTGCCTTGCCTTGCCTAACATTGGTCGATGGTTGGCTTGTCTTGTCATAGCCTTTAGTGTTTGTAAAGGTATTTTAAATTAGTTTTAAATTTTTGCGTTTTAAATTGATGTCAATTCTTTCTTTTTTTTTTTTTTTAATTTTTTTTGTTGTTGTCAGATTGGGACCAATATGGCTGAGTACCTGCGCTCAAAAGACTCTGAATTTCCACACATTCTCATGCTTGGAGACAACCAGTGTTTTCAAGGCACTCGAGCAAAATACATTGCTTGCTGCAGTTGATGTTTGCTTTAAGGCGTTCTACATATTTGACATAGACTACCCGAAACAGTGTTCCACAGTGTGGCAATTTTTACAGACTGTGGTGTATGGACTTTCTGGGAATGAAACCCCAACAATGAGAGTTTTGAGAGCATTCATTTTTGCTGACAAACAGTTGTTTTTGTTATTACTGTCTGTGACCTTGCCTCTTTTATGCTGTTTGTTCTTTTTATATTTACTACTATTACTTCTAAACTATTACTTCAAAATACTTGTACATTTCTTCTACAGTACAATTGCACTTACTGTGAGTATTTCTCACATGATATGTTATGCTCAAGATGTTGATGTAAATGCTTTGAAGTGTTTTAAGATTTCAAATTCATATTTTCTCCAAAAGGTACTTTTTATTTTATTTATTTTTTATGGATTTTTGCTGACAAAGAGGTTATTACTGTCTGTGACCTTGCCTCTTTTATGCCGTTGTTCTTTTTATATTTACTATTACTCCTAAATACTTGTACTTTTCTTCTAAAGTACAATTACACTGCAATTGATTCTTACTGAGTATTTCTCACATGATATCTCATGCTCAAGATCTTGATGTAAATGTTGTGAAATGTTTTTAGATTTCACTTCATATTTTCTTCAACAATTTCAAGTCTTTCTGTGATATGGTTTAATGCATTTTCATTGAATTGTCAATGGGGAGGGAGTGAAAAAAATATGTATTCACAAATGGACAATTTTACTTGATAAAACAAAAATAAAGTTTCATATTTTGATTACTGAAGTCTGTATTGCTGTAGATGTTTTATTTCAGTCATTTTAATTACCACAATTTCTAGTTTAAATTTCCAACATATTTTGGGTTACATTAACCCAGCATTGTAAACATTTTAACCCATAATTGGGTTAAAATGGCAACCCAGCATGCTGGGTCACAAGTTTAACCCAACTAGTTGGTTTAAAACAACCCAGCGCTGGGTACGTCCCTTTTTGACCCAGCGCTGGGTTGCCAAAATAACCCAAATTGGGTTGTTTTTAACCCAGCATTTTTTAGAGTGTACGAACTCTGGATTGCCCCTTTACCTGCACAGTTTGTCTGCCTGTCTCTGCTTCATTGCATGTGTGAATAAATTACTGCAAATGGATCTCAACGCCTCTGACTCAACATTACAGTATGTCTGATCCATTGTGCTCTTACAGGGGGATACTCAGATATATTACAGCAATATGCAACATTTCACAATTAATTCACAAATTTTTGTAAATTTATTTGATGACATCTGAGCAAAATAACTTACAAGAACATTCAAGTGCAATTTATTGAAAGTACGGCAGGGCAGAATATGCATTTTAATTAAATGCATAATTAACTTTAATGAACTCAACCTAACAACCCAAGAAAAGAAAACTCATAAGAAAAAACAACCCAAGGCACTCGAGTCATTTGTTTTTTGAAAAATATAAAAAGCCTTTATTCTTTCATGGCTTATAAAAACAGGCGACAAGCAACGGCACATGCAGTGCGGCCAATGTGCTTTCACACCTGCCTCATTTAGTTCGGTTGAATCGCACTAGAGTTCGTTTTCAGCTTTGGTGCGGTTCGTTTGGGCAGGTGTGAATGCAGCAATCGCACTCGGGTGCGCACCAAAAGCGGACCAAACAAGCGTACCGAGACCTCCTCCAAGAGGTGATCTCGGTACGCTTTCAAACGAACTCTGGAGCGGTTCGTTTGTGGTGAGAACGTGATCCGACCCGGAACAGACCTAACTGCCAAAGACCTGCGCATTTTTGGACTAAACCAGCTGCCGTAGTCAGCCGTGCTGTGCATTATGTCACTGTTTAGCAACATTAATGCACGCGTCGCCTCCTGGTGAAGTGACTCGCCGCGTGCATTGCATAAAACATTACTTTCAAACCGCATCCTCGCTTCATTCTCAAATGTTATTGTTTGCCTAAAGTGGAAACTATATAATAAACTATGACCAGGGATACAATCAGCCCACGCAGTCATCTCTTCATAGAAAAAAGCGGCGCGTTGTCTGCCGGATTTTCCTCCTCTTTGTTTATTTCCGGGAGTTCTGTTGGAATTTTCCCGCACGTTGATTCTGACAATCGAAGTGCAGTTATGAAAATACGTTCAAGACCCATCTGGCCAACGAGTGATGTGCATGTTGTCACGTGACTGCATTTTGGTTCGTTTCATCAACTGATTCGGACCAGAGCAATCAGTGTGGTGTGAAAAGGAACCAAAACGCCTGAAAAATGCTACAAAGTATAATTTTTCTCCCTGGGTCCGGACCAAATGAACCGAACTAGTGTATTCACACCTGCCTTGTTTGGTTCGATTGAATCGAACTCTAGTTCGTTTCCCCCCTTGGTGCGGACCTTTTCTATATGAGCAATCGAACTCGGGTGCGGACCAAACAACCGAACCGAGACCCAGCTGAAGAGGTGGTCTCGCTACGGTTCCAAACGAACTCTGGTACGGTTCGTTTACGGTGTGAACATGAACCGACCCAATTGCAAGAAAGCACTGCGCGAGCTGCCTTTTCAGACATCCCAAGTCTCCCGGAAGTTCCGGGAATCTCCCGCATATTGATAGCGTCTCCCTGAATTAGTTCAAATCTCCTGGATTCAGGAGCGCGTATGCGAGACAGAATATACAGCGCGCGCACGGCAGCCTCACGAAAGCTAGTCGCACATCGTCGTCTTCTCAAAATCCGAATTACAACATCGTATAGATGACATTGTATCATATGATACTCATTAGTTTCTTCATATTGCGTTTGTACAGAATAACACAAAATTAGTAAAAGAACAAATATTGCAGTACGAAATATCTCCATGCTGAGCCTTTTTTGCACTTCCTGATTTCCCTACTTGAGAATCCTTGTCCAATGAATGGACGACCTTAGCACACATGTGGTTTTGTTTACAAATTTTGGTTCACTTGCAAAAAGAGCAGTGTGAAAGGGAACCGTACAAAAAACAAACAAAAAAAACATTTTATTTGGTCCGGACCAAAGCAAGTGAACTATCGGACTTTTCTGGTGTGAATGAAAAATGGACTGCATTTATATATCGCTTTCACAGACCCCTGGCCACTAAGCGCTTTACACGCTGCCTCACATTAACCCATTCATTCACCCATTCATACACCGACGGCGGTGTCAGCCAAGGCCCCATCCAGCTCGTTGGGTTAGGTGTCTTGCTCATGGACACCTCCACCACCAACCTTTGGTTTGTAGACAACCTACATGAACCACTGAGCCACTGCCACCCTGTAAAGCTAGGCGGGTCAACTCAACCAGATAATTCTCTCTGGTGAAAGACATACATGACAGCCTAGATGTAGAAGAAAGCCAAATTATTAAATATCATGAATGTATATTACTGAGTAGCTTATACTGCTTTGTAGAGAGGGGTTCCCTATCAGGAACATCGAGCTGCGTGAAACGCTGCGGGAACGCTTCTAGCGTTGTGCGTCTTGAAGCATAGTATGGAATCAGCCAATGGCGAGACGGAACGTCACGAGTGACGTCATCGACCAGGAAACTATAAAGCACACCCATAAACAAGATGGCGACAGCTTCTGTTGTCTTCAGCAAAGCGCTCTGTGTGTGAATCTGTCCAAACTGTGTTTTTGTCTGTTCTTAGTGATTGCTAGGCAGGAGTTTTTCACTTAAAAAACTATATATATTCACATATATTATTATGACGAGCGAGCAGCAATATAGGAAGTGTGCTCCCCCTGTACTCGTTATCTCACGGGTGGGGACACACACGATCTGTGTGTTGCTTGTTTGGGAGTGCAGCATGCCCAGTCAGCTCTCGAGGGGGCTGATTGTGAGCATTGCGAGCGTTTCCCGATCAGAACGCTCCGCTCCCGCCGATCACTCTTCGAGGAGAGTGGTTCGGTTCGCGCTCCCCGCGGCTCAGGTCCCGCTTCTGTCAAGGCAGAGCGGCGGCGTTTGTCGTGGGGATCGCAAATGGATCTGTCAGCGGGGTTTGAGACGGGCGCTGCCTTATCTCAGCCTTTACCTGCCAGTTCCAGTGCCTCAGTTCCGAGTGTGGAAGCACGCATTGCGGTTTCTTCCCCCCGGGCTGAGGCACCAATGCTGCAACTATCCAGTTCCGAGGAGCTGGATGTTGTTAGTGTTGAAACAGGGGATATTGAGGATTCGTCATCTCATTCCCCTGAACATGAGGAGCTTATGGAGGTGCTCACTCGTGCGGTTTCGAAACTAAGCATTGAGTGGCCAGCTGTTAGGCAGGAGTGTGTTTCTAAAAGCAAGCTTGATGAGCGATTTTTGCCTTCCCGTGCTCAACCTCCACGGCGGTGCCTTCCGTTTCTTCCCGACCTCCACACTGAGGTGTCGAAGTCGTGGAAGAGACCCGCCTCTTATCGTGTGTTTAGCCCCCAGACATCCACTTATTCGAATATATCGGGGGCTAAGTTGTATGGTTATGGGGCGATGCCCAAGGCGGAGGAGACTCTAGCTAGCCATCTTTCTGCTGAGTCTTCTTCATCTCTTAAGGCACCAGCGTTGCCCACCAAGCCTCTCAGAAATACTTCGGCTTTGGTGGGCAAGGCTTATTCGGCGGCTGGTCAGGCTTCGGCGTGTCTGCATACTATGTCCATATTGCAGGCATACCAAGCTGATCTTTTAAAAGATATGAGTGAGAGTGAGGAGGTCAGCTCTGACATGGTTCGCGAACTGCGTCAGGCTGCAGATTTATCTCTGCGTGCCACCAAGGAGTCGGCCAAAATGATGGGCCGTACTATGGCAGCCTTGGTGGCCGCAGAGAGGCACTTGTGGTTGAACCTTTCTGATATGAAGGATAAAGAAAAAGCTTTTCTTTTGGATGCTCCACTTTCTCCATCTGGTCTATTTGGTGACTCAGTAGATGTGGTTATAGATAAATTTCAGGAAGGAAAGAAACAAGCTGCGGCTTTTCAAAAATTCCTCCCACTTAAAGTTAATATCTCAGGGTCTGCTGGGCGAGGGCAGACCAAGCCGTCGACAAGCTCCTCACATAGGGCGCAACAAAAGCAGAGCGTCGCGTCTCGTGGCCCCCCTTCTAAACAGTGGCAACAGACGCGACACTCTCAGGCGAAACCTTCCAGCGGCAAGACTGATCTGAGGACGGTCATTGTCGCTAAGAAGGCTTCGTCTAAAAAGAAGTCCTGACGTCACTGGCGTCAGGATGCTGAGGGTGGTCCCCGCCGTGAGAGGGAGGTGTTCACCGCTTCAGACGGTGCCAGTCCTCTCACGGTGCCCTCAGGGGTCCCTTCTGCCAACCCCGCCTTTAAGACGGGGCGTAGACGGGCCTAGAGAGTGTTTTCCCGAGGGACGCTCGCCCCCTCTGAGGAGGGGCTTAGGGCAGTTAGACCAGTTGTTCCCTGCCGGTGCGCCGTTACAGGGCGCTGTGTCTGCTGCTCAAAATATTCCAGAGGCCAGCCTCAAGAGGCTGGTACCCTTAGTAGATTTTCTGGCAGAGTGGAAAAGTCTTCCAAAAGTATCTCAGTGGGTTCTGCAGTCGATAGAGAGGGGTTATGCCATTCAGTTCAGATCTCCTCCTCCTCGATTCAACGGGGTCCTGCCCACCGTGGTGGGCCCCGAGCAGGCTCTGGTATTGGAACAAGAGGTGAAAACACTCCTTCAAAAGGAGGCTATAGAACGGGTTCCTCCTCCCAGCAAGGAATCAGGTTATTACAGCCGATATTTCATCGTTCCAAAGAAGGATGGGGGGTTGCGTCCAATTTTAGATCTGCGCCTATTAAACCGTGCTGTAGCCAAGCTCAAGTTCAAGATGCTCACGCTAAAGCAAATCGTGTCACAAATCAGGTCCGAGGACTGGTTTGTCACGATAGATCTGAAGAACGCATACTTCCACATTTCCATCCTTCCGCAACACAGGAAGTTCCTGAGGTTCGCTTTCGGGGGCGAAGCGTACCAATATCGTGTTCTTCCATTCGGTCTAGCTCTATCTCCCCGCACGTTCACGAAATGCATGGATGCAGCGCTAGTTCCACTGCGACTCCAGGGCATTCGTATATTGAACTACATAGACGATTGGGTGATTCTAGCTCAATCGCAACAACAAGCGGTTCGGCATCGAGATGTCGTCCTCGCGCACATAAAGAAACTGGGGTTGAGGCTGAATGCCAAGAAGAGTGTTCTATCTCCATCACAGAAGACATCTTTTCTGGGGGTATTATGGGATTCAGTAGCAATGCGGGCGTGCCTGTCGCTGGCCCGCATCACTTCGATTCTCTCAGCCGTAAAACGAGTAAAGCTAGGCCAGTTGCTCACTGTGAAGCAGTTCCAGAGACTGCTGGGTCTGATGGCAGCAGCGTCCAATGTTATTCCCTGCGGCCTGTTGTACATGAGACCATTACAGTGGTGGCTCAGAACCAAGGGGTTCTCCCTGAGGGGAAACCCCCTCCGCACGATCAAAGTTACGCGGCGCTGCCTACGTGCTCTGGTCATGTGGAGGGATCCTTGTTTTCTGTCCCAGGGACCTGTGCTGGGAGCTCTTTGTCGTCGTGTAACGCTAACGACAGATGCTTCCCTCACAGGCTGGGGGGCGATCATGAGTGGTCGCCCAGCCCAGGGTCTGTGGCAGGACCATCATCGATTATGGCATATAAATTGTCTAGAGATGTTGGCTGTGTTTCAGGCTCTGAAACACTTCCTACCAGACCTGAGAGGTCATCATGTTCTTGTCCGGTCCGACAATACATCGGTGGTCTCTTACATAAACCATCAGGGGGGTCTGCGCTCTCGCCCGTTATACAATCTGGCTCGCCAGATCCTTCTATGGACCCAGGGGAAGTTCCTTTCATTGAGGGCGATTTATCTTCCGGGGTATCTAAATCAGGGAGCGGACATCCTGTCGAGGCAGGGGCCGAGGCCCGGGGAATGGAGACTCCACCCCGAGGTGATGGAGCTCCTGTGGATGCAGTACGGTCGCGCCGAGGTGGACCTATTTGCGTCCAGGGAGACATCACACTGTCCACTGTGGTTCTCTCTCAGTTATCCAGCCCCTCTGGGGTTGGATGCTATGGTACAGGTGTGGCCGAGGTCACACCTGTATGCCTTTCCCCCGATTGCTCTGCTCCCAGGAGTTCTGGAGAGGGTTCGCCGGGACGGGGTCAGTCTACTATTGGTAGCCCCGTACTGGCCGGCCCGAGTTTGGTTTGCGGACCTTATATCTCTCCTAGACGGTTCTCCTCTGGAGATTCCGATCAGGAGGGACCTTCTCTCTCAGGCGAGCGGGTTGATTTATCACCCCCGCCCAGAGTTGTGGAAGCTATGGGCTTGGCCTCTGAGGGGGCCCAGCTCGTAGGTGCTGGTCTCTCAACCGAGGTTGTTGAGACCATCCTTCACTCCAGAGCTCCTTCCACGAGGAAGTTATACGCCTTGAAGTGGAGGCTCTTCACTTCTTGGTGTGGAGAACACCTGTTGGACCCAGTTAACTGCCCAGTGGGTGCAGTGCTGGAGTTCCTGCAGGAGTGTTTCTCCTCAGGGTTATCCCCCTCCACACTAAAGGTGTATGTGGCGGCACTTGCTGCTTACCATGTCCCTTTCAGTGGAGTCTCTTTGGGGAGACACCCATTTATAACTCGCTTTCTTCGTGGTACTTTGAGGCTGAGGCCTGTAGTCCGCACGAGGGTGCCAGCGTGGGACTTGGCCATCGTTCTAGAAGGTCTTTCCCTAGCTCCTTTTGAGCCTATTGAAGAAGTTTCTGAAAAGTTTGTTACTTTAAAGACTATTTTTCTTCTTGCCATTTCTTCTCTTAAGAGAATCGGAGATATTCAGGCTCTCTCGGTTGCTCCTTCGTGTTTGGAATTTGCGCCTGGGATGGTGAAGGCTTTTCTCCACCCCAGGCCAGGTTATGTCCCTAAGGTCCCTACCAATGTGGCCAGACCTATAGTTCTGCAGGCCTTCTGTCCTCCTCCTTTTACATCGTCAGATCAGGAAAAACTTAATCTGCTCTGCCCTGTCCGGGCTCTAGATACTTATGTCCACAGAGCTGCCCTGTGGAGGAAATCAGAACAGTTGTTTGTTTGTTTTGGACCACCTAAGAAGGGGTCTCCAGTGTCTAAGCAGAGGATGAGCAAGTGGGTGGTCGAGGCCATCTCACTTGCTTATGAGTCGGCTGGTCAGCCTTCACCTTTGACTGTCCGAGCTCACTCTACCAGGAGTATGGCGGCTTCCAAAGCCTTATTGTCAGGAGTTTCTCTTCATGACGTGTGTGATGCGGCGGGCTGGTCCTCACCGCATACTTTCGTCAGGTTCTATGACCTAGACCTTAGCTCCACCCCTGGGGCGCAGGTGCTTTCGGCTGAATTTTATCCTTGATTCACACAGTCGGTCACTTGCTCTTATGGCGACGTGGGTATTAGCGTTCCCGCAGCGTTTCACGCAGCTCGATGTTCCTGATAGGGAACGTCCCGGGTTACGTATGTAACCCTAGTTCCCTGAAGGAACGAGACGCTGCGTGTCGTTGCCATACTCCCAGCATTCCCTTGATCGATTTGCTTCAGACTTTCCAGAAGCTGTCGCCATCTTGTTTATGGGTGTGCTTTATAGTTTCCTGGTCGATGACGTCACTCGTGACGTTCCGTCTCGCCATTGGCTGATTCCATACTATGCTTCAAGACGCACAACGCTAGAAGCGTTCCCGCAGCGTTTCACGCAGCGTCTCGTTCCTTCAGGGAACTAGGGTTACATACGTAACCCGGGACGTTTCCCCTGAGATTTGGAGCCAAATTACAGGGGAGTAAAAATAACTTCAGAAAGATGGCAGAATAATTATTTTATTTTTACACAGATTGGTAAGTCTATTGGTAAAATCTGTTGACTTTTAGCAATCTTTCTTTCATTATATATGCCAACAGTGACAGTTAAAAAATTAAAAATAAAATAAAAAATGTTTTGCCCCGAGTTTCCATGCCTGTAACTCAAGACTTATTAAATACCTTAATATCTTTTTATATTTAGACTTTTAACAAACGTTTATTTTGGTATCTTAATTTTAAAGGCCCTGCATGGTTCAGCAGAAATATTGAGATCTAAATGTGGATCCATGAGTAAATTGGTCCATTGTACACATTTTTAGTGGTCAGAAATCTCTTTGCATATAGTTGATAATTTTTACATCTAGGCCCTATTACAAGTAATAGTTCGGCTTTCATTATGTGTCTTTTTTTAGAAAAAAATATGAACAAAATCAAACATTTGAAGGGAAAGTTTCTGAAATGTGGTTGATTTGACACGGAATGAGGCCAATGTTTTAAGTAATGAACCTTAACAATATAGGACAATGTTTAATATACATCTATCAGGAAGTGTGTAAAATGACCTATGAGAGAGAATAGCTTAAGAACCTTGGCAAACAAGAGTCACTGTATTCCGATTCTGTATATTTTATTTATTTCTCCAAAAATAAGTGGATTCTATTTTAAATCTGAATTCATTGTTCTGAGAGAAAGTCAGGGCTGTGTGTTTAAGCAGTGATCTCAGTGTGTGATGAGACTGACTAACACTGACATTAAAGCTCTTCTCACTGTTGATATATTCTCATCTCTGTGGTTCTCTAATGTCTTCCAGCTAAGACGACCACTGCACAAAGTCCTTCATCGTCTGAAAGTGAGAATGCTGAGGGTAATGAAGCTGATATTCAGATCAACAGCACAATTATGAGTGTGATATTATTTTAATACAACAGTTCAATAAACAAGTTAATATTGAGTTTTGCATTACGTAATACGGCCAATTGTTTTCAGCTTTTTTCTTTGATGAAAAAAACACTTGTTTCTGACAAACACATGTAACCCATAAACATGTTAAAGGAGATTCCTGCTGGTCAGACTATATCAGATGGTCAGTGAACAGACTGTGTGTATCTGAGACTGAGACTAAGGTCACATTGACAGATTGTCTCTCTTTATCTTTCCAGAATCTGACCAGCAAACTCCCTCTCCTCCTCCAGTCTCAGTGTCTCTGATAGTGTCGATCTCTTCTTCTGTTGCTGGATCTCTGATGATCGTTGCTGCTGTTGGAATCTTCTGGATCTGCAAGAAACACAGAAAAACAGAGCAACAGGGCAAGTGTTTCATACGGTTACATCTGAAGAAATAGTTACAGTTTTGCTGTTTTAACATGCCTGTCATTATTATTCAAACAGTTCAGACCCGTGATGAAGAGATCACTTACGCTGATCCAATGTTCTACAAAAGAAATGCACAAAAAGCGGTAAGACAATTCATGTTACAGTTTACACTGTACAATTTGAGCATTCATTGTATATTTGAGGAGAAGTTTACACAATAGTATTATATAATGCATATTTTCCATATTTCTAATTTGCAAATTCATGCAAATAAAAAGGTGAACAGGGAAATTAAAAGAGAACGTGATTCTGTTCTAAACCCAGTGATCTTCTTTACTGTCTACACAGACAGCTCCTTATAAGACAACATCCTAAAAGAAATGGACTCTCAGAAATGCCTTTTGAAAAATTATATTTAGCTGTAGCTATCATGACATTATCACAATCTTGCAGCATTCTGATATAGATCCCTTTTATTCACAAATGAACATTTAAAATATTCTAGCTGATCCCACACACCCAGAATGAGTTTTTTTTTAAGGTGACCATTTTAGAACATTTCCCTTTATTACCCATTTCCATGGCGACACTTCATGGTTGTCGTGACTCGTGACACACCGCAGCCAGTTTTGTATGACAGATGTATTGATATCATTTTCTTTTTCCTTTTTTATTCAAAATTTTCAGAAACTTGCTAACCATGTCATCAACTATATGATTCCGTTTCTCAAATTTGTGTAGGGCCTAAGTGAGTTTTTTTTTTTGTCGTTTAAAATCATTTAATAATAATCTTGATCTACAAAATGACATGGGCACCGCCATCTTAGTTTGCATCACAGTTCAGAGAATCCCATCTGTCCGATTTACAACATGTAAATTCATTAGTTTCTCACGAAATTCATGAAAGTAAGTTGCCAGTGAACTGTGAGAAGAATAGAGTGACCTTTATAGTTTCCTAAACAATGTGTATCTGATATGAATAAAACGGTTATATTTGAAAATAGCCTATTAAGTTAAATTGTATTTTATTATACTAGAAATTTATTGTTTTTCTAGTGCTTATGTGTATTTAAATGTCTGAAACCTAAAATAAACATTATGTGGTTGAAAACACTGTATAGTTGTGATATATGACAGCTCTGAGTGTGTCCGTCTCTGGCTCAGCTCCAGTCAACAGTGAAAACACAGTGTGAATCTGCCAGTTTTGCGGCTTCACTGTATATTCTACAATCCCATTCAGGGGTGCAGAAATAACTATCCACATGTGGGACCGTAGCCGTACCGCTCTATGGTTAAACATAAATGCTTCAACTTTGGCTCTTGCACATCATGCTCTCTGAGCTACAAAAGCAATAACAGGGCAAAAAAAACAAAACAAGAAAGAGCTAAATGGTTAGATGTCCACAATGTGACCAGAGAGAAAGAGCAGAGAAGATCTTGACACTTCACTCAAAAATAACTAAAAATAGTACATGTGTTGTCGCTCAGGGTGTTTCTGCTAAAGTAAACACAGAGCTGCTAAAAGTGTGAGTTTCCTGTAACACTGAAAGCTGAAGATAGTTCTGAAAATTTGAACGTGTGAAAGATATTCAACATTTGCCTTCAAAATTAGGCTATTTTTTATACCTCTCATTAATTTGACTGCAGTGACAAATTACATATAGTAACTTTGGATGTCATTAAACTTTTACCTCAAAGTATCAATTTTAATCAGTTTTTGATTTTCATTTGTCAATTGTAATTATTATTGCTTGCTATCTAAAAACATTACATGAGGAGAGTGAGTCTTCAGATCCAACACTGAGTCTGTAGTTGAGTTTGTACTGTATCTGCTCAGAGATTCAGTCATTGAATGACCAAAACCTCTCATTGATGGACCAGCCAGTAAAAGCATATACTGTACAATCCCTCTTTAAATAGGTTTTTGTTTGCCAGCCATGTTATGTAGTTTGTATAAAGCAGTGTTCTCAAACTGAAGTCGAGTCCAAGACCATATTTTTTTATAGTCAAGACCAGCTCATACAAGTCAGAGTCCAAATGATCCTGAAAAAAACAGCCTTGTACTCAGACTTGAGTCCTAGTCCAGCCTTGTTCAGTCTCGAGTACTACAACATTGGCATAAAGTAATGTTAACTTGGGCCCTTTCAAAACACTGCTCCATGCTTGACAAAAGGACAAAGAAAAGCAAGTGGCAAAGGCTTTTTTTATTGCGTTTATTGTTTTATTTTGATACATTTCAAAACTTGAATTAAAGTGCCCCTATTTTGCTTTTTCAAATAAGGTAATGTAGTGTGTAATACAGCTGTTAGTGAATGTAAAAGTGTCTGACGAGTCGTCAATAATTCCAGTTTCACTCCCTGTTACAAACCTATAGTATAATGCCAATCTATGGTCTTTATTGGCTGCCCGTGAACAACGTCTACAAAGTTAAATTATTTAATTAACTTATTTTGTTTATTTATTCACTCATTAATTCAAAGCAAAAGTAACATTTAAATGTGGGAATATAATTTCCTGCCTTTAACTCCTTTAATATTTATTTCCTGTCTTTAAGAAAAGGAAATTTGATGTTAACATGCCGATGCAGTTGACGGTAAATACATGAAGAGTTCAGATGCAAAAGCCTCTAAGTGCCATCTGAAATTTTCTTCTAGAATGATCATTTTTATCAAGCTTGTTTATTTAAGTTCAATAATTTCACTTAAATGACAATTAATAGGTAATTTTCATAGCCATTTAAGTGAAATTACTGAACTTAAATATACGAGCTTGATAAAAATGATCATTCTAGAAGAAAATTTCAGATGGCACTTAGAGGCTTTTGCATCTGAACTCTTCACATGTAAACTAAACAGACACTACTGACATTAACTCAACCGTAAATGGCACCGATAAATTGAATACATTTCTTGTTTGAGGAAATTCAACATTTTGCGGCATTCAGACAAGTGTGTTAGATCCAAGGAACTGAATAAATTTGAGTAGGTACATTGAAGCCATTAGAAAGGGAAAATAAATGACATGTAATCTAGAGAAAGGAATAAGAGAACTCAAACAGACTGTACAAAATAAGGGTTCTGTACTCTTTACCGGTAAAAACGTTAGGCCTGTAATAGCTCAGGATGTTTCTTCAGGCTGAAACAGACACAGTTCCTCAGGAAACTGGACTTCCGGAACAAATAACTGAAGACATGATTGCATTATTTTCCTTTAAATCAGATTTCCACTCTACACTGATTTATTGTAAAAAGTGAATCCAGCAACACTGACGTCTGATTCTACTCTTTGTGCATCCGTGAACAGCTTTTATTTCTCAATCTCAGGAGGACATATTTCCAAATACAGCAGTAGATCGAACAATGCTAAACAATGCTGAAACATTCTGGAAAGAAAAATAACACAGCATCGTATAAGAGTTGTGTGTCAGTGCTAAAGCACTGCGGTAGAGAATTACAGTGTACTTTTGTCATCTTCATGTTCTTGGTGAAACCTCACTCGCCTGGCCTGGGAGTTCAGTGATTCTCTTTATTACTTAGTGTACTATACAATTTGTTTTGTGTTAAACCAGCATGCTCGACATGTATGTTTAAAATATACATTAAAATAGCATTGAAATTGAGTATTATCAAATTAGTATTTAGTCTGTGAAGCAAGGCCAAAACTAATTAAAAACCTGTTTGAAAGATTTTGAACAGTTCTGTTACAGTATTAGGATGTTTTTCACTGTTCTGATTGGTTGTCTCTGCTGTAGTGGGCGTGGCTGCTGTTGTGATGTCACTATCAGTCCGTCACTGATGAATCAGACAATCTCAGATCAGGACACTAGGGGGAGATGATGATGACATAAAAATAAAATGATATTTTTTAAATAAGTATTTTAAATGCAAATTACAGTCCCTCAAATTATTTTATTACAATTTACATTTGATTTATTTTTAAGGAAAATACAAAATACTCAAAAAGTAATTAAATACGTATTTCAAATAAATGTGTAACGGGATTTACAGTCAAAGACCCAGAACCAGATATGAAGAATGAAGACCAGGAGTCAGAATCATAATAAATTAAAGAAAAGTTTTACTGAAGATAGTTTGCAGTTTCATCAGCAGAAGTCAGCTTCAAGACTCACACAGGAGTTTGTAGCAGTTTTTGCATCTGAAACATCAGGTTTGTTTTTCTCCTTTGACCTTTTGTGTTTGTCTTTTCCAACAGAAATCTGAACTGACGGAGGTGATTTATACATGTTTAATCGCTGATCAATGATCAAACTCTCTGTGATTCTGTTTCTTTACAAATGATGTGTTGATCATCGTATTGACATTTGTTTAAAAATGTATTACTCTTTCAAATAAAATAAAATGTACATTTGTTGAATTAAATCATGCTTTTGGATTCCTTTAGACTGATATTGATGTTCACATATAATCATCATCACAATAAAATATTTTGGGCCAGATTTACTAAACAGGGCAAATTAGTATGAGACCGCAATATCAAAAAAACTTGTGGAAAGTTCAGGCAGCAGCCATATCACCCTGTAGCCCAAGACTGATCTCCCACTGAAGATAAGCAGGGCTGAGTCAGAGCCTGGATGGGAGACCTCATGAGAACACCAGGTTGCTGTAGAACTTGAAGAGGTGTTAGTGAGTCCAGCAGGGGGCGCTCACTCTGTGGTCTCTGTGGGTCCTCCTAACGCCCCAGTGTAGTGACGGGGACACTATACTTTAACAAGCACTGTCCTTCGGATGAGACGTAAACCAATGTCCTGACTCTCTGTGGTCATTAAAAATCCAAGGATCCTTCGAAAGAGTAGGGGTGTAACCCCGGCATCCCGGCCAAATTTGCCCAAATTTCCCCATCAAACCACTGGTAATAGTGGTTTGATGGCATATGGCTACACATCTAATTACTACTTACGACTCTCCACCTCCCCGTTAAAGGGATAGTTCACTTTGAAATGAATTTTTGGTATGTTTTAGCTTACCTCAAGGGCATCCAAGATGTAGGTGTCTTTGTTTCCGCAGTAGTTTCAATTTTGATATTTTTAGGTCAAACCGTTCTTGTCTGTCAGTCATATAATGCAGGTCTATGGGGTCCACCTCAAAGAGCATCGCAGAGAAGTCCAAATTAAACATGGTTTAATGACTCGTAAATGTAAGTACACATTGATGGCCTAAGACACGAAACGAGCAGTTTGTGTGAGAAAACGAAGGTATTTCCGCCTTTTATTATGAGAGAGAGAGAGAGAGACAGACAGGACCAGGAAAGGTCCACAACCCGGTGTTGTGGCAAATTTTGACCCCTGTCATTTAAGTCAGTACCTGATTGCCTAATCCTAACCCCTCCCCCACAACTAATCCTAAAATATTATAATTTGGCGGGAGTCAAAATTTGCCACAACACTGGCGTGATCTTATGAAGGTAAAGGAGTAGCAAAACTGGAGAAGAATGTAGATTCAGCTCCATTGTGAAAACCTGTAAAATAAAAATCTGAAGAATAATGTTGACATTTGAACAGTCACAAACCTGTATTGTGAATATGAAGCTGCAGACAAGTAGTTACAAATGTTAAAATGCCATTCACAGAAATACAATGACAGATACAAACTTGTATTCTTTCATTCACATTCGCAGCACAACCTCACTTAGGCATTTGCAACTTCTCAAATCTGCCATTGCAACTTCAAATTGCTCCTTCTTTCTCTCTCGAAGCCACTCAGTTTGCAAGTGCACAAGTTAGTTACGCATCTAATATATCACGAAAATTTGATGAAAAAGATTTGAAATTGAAATTATTTAGTGTTAAAGAGATGAAAGATAGTTTATGTGTGTGAAAGAGAATTATGTTTTTATTTTAATCATATACAGTAAATATAATTTACTTGTTATTTTGTGGTTTAAAAAGTGTCATTAATAAATGTTAATATGATAGTGTTCATGGTTAATACATGTTTATATTAAAGTGTATTTGTTAATTTTATAATAAAAACCCTTAATCTTTTTAAATGGTTGAATTTATGTTTCTGTGCCACATCTGGCCCGGGGGACCAGCCCGTTCTCATCCCAAGGCGTAATATAATGACGCTTTTGCCAAAGCGTCTATATCGAACGCGCATGGTACCCTTTAGCGTCAATATGAGACGCCGAAATATATGGGTCAGAAGGCGCCTCCTAGCGGTCTAACCCTAACCCTACACCATACCTAAACCTACCCATCTCTCTGCGTGTTATATTGACGCTAAAGGGTTCCATGCGCGTTCGATATAGACGCTTTGTCAAAGTGTCAGAATATTACGCCTTGGGATGAGAATGCGTTGGGGGGACCCAGCCGACTCTCAGCCAGATCTAACAGTGCCTGGGCCATATCTGGGCCATGTCAATAAATTAGAGTCATTTTACTGTGCCTGGGCCACATCTGGGCCATGTCAATAAATTAGAGTCATTTTACTGTGCCTGGGCCACATCTGGGCCATGTCAATAAATTAGAGTCATTTTACTGTGCCTGGGCCACATCTGGGCCATGTCAATAAATTAGAGTCATTTTACAGGGTGTGGGCCACATCTGGGCCGGAGGAAATTGTTTGTGTCCATTTTCAGTGTGTTGTGCCAGAATGGGACCAAAATTGAAGCAAGGATGAGGTGGGCCAGACAAATTCAGCTATCTGGGCAGCTTAGGGTGCATTAGCACCGCCAACTGCAGCTGGACGATAATATTGATAATTGACTTAAGACAATATTACTTTCACAATGCATGTGTATAATCACGTGACTACTATATATAACGTATTTGCTTGTAATATAACAAATGTTCACATCAGAGCAGAATTTCACAACCAATGTGTCAGACTATTCACACACGAATTGATGTCCATTAAAAAATATTTGGATCTGACTAAATGTTTTGTTTAATTCATGTGTTTGTTTGTTTGTTTATTAATTACGTTTAATAGCCTAAAGTAAATTCCGTTTAAAGAAGAATTGTGGGTGTGTTTTTATTAACACTGCTTTTAACTTCATAAACTGACACGGTCACACCCACTCATACATCGAATGAACCACGACTCTCGACTGTCGATTTTTATGAGATCTGTAATTGGTTTAATGCCACACTTCTATTGTTTAGTTCTGACTAAAAGTTTGTTATTATTTAAAACATTTAGAGAGCTAACTGAAAATGGTTCACATAATACTTTTATTCTGCATATGGCATCTTGACGGTAGGTACAAATCTTCTATATTTATTGACAAATTTATTCTGATATAGCTAAGTTTCTTTTTCATGTCAGTTTTTGTTTTCATTGTAGATAAAGATGATATCTTTGATATTACTGTGAGAAGTAGTTTGATTTTCGTTTTTGATCACTGTTTTGGTGCATGATTGACAGACAGATTTAGTTCCCTTCCTGGTTAAACACTTTATATCCATCATTAAATATTTCACACTTAAAATGTTCTAATATATAAGACAATTGAAAGCTAAGATAATTAGGAAGTCTGTGGCTCTCCAAGGCCTCCATACATTTCAGATTTTAGAGCTGAATGTTCTTCAGAAAGTCTTCAGGTTTTCGCGAAATCACACTTTTAAAATTAGGCTACCTATCCATGTTGGGGAGGTGAATTCAAATGAGAAATATCTTGATTTTTAGTTGTTTTAGCTTATTTTATTTAGTTATTTTTAATGCTATTAAGTTCACCAAAACAAATACTGTGGTATACTTTTATTTCTTACTATATTCCATTGAGATCCCATTTCCAATGTTTGATTCAGTATTGAATCTAATAAGCACAATACATAAGCTGTAAAAATAAATAAACAGAAAGTTAAACAATTGTTTAATTGACTACACTTCATCTGTCTCTGATGAACTGTTCCTCTTGGTTCTCCAGGAGTGTTTGGTTCCACAGATGCAGTGAAGTCAGTGTCAGTGATGGAGGGAGAATCTGTCTCTCTAAACCCTGATCTCACAGACATACAGAGAGATGAAGAGATCGAGTGGAGGTTTGGAGACAGTCGCATCGCTAGAGTGATCAAGAACTTTACATATGATGATGGGAGATTTAGAGACAGACTGAAACTGGATCAGACTGGATCTCTGACCATCAGTGACATCAGAACCACAGACTCTGGGCTTTATCAACTAAGTACCAGTATTAGGAATAAGGAGTTTATCATGATATTCAATGTTACTGTTAATGGTGAGCATAATTACATGTGTTTTCTTCTATCATCGTCATATTCAAAATGTATATAACTATTGTCATAACCCTCAATGATATTTGAAGATTATTTATTAGAAATCTTGAAGATACGTTTCAGATGCAGTTTATTATTATTTGTACCTTATTCTAACATATACAGTATATTTATCAAACAAAATAATTAAAATCACCAAACATTATTCCTCCAATCCATGACAAACATCCAGGTCCACATTATATTACCTCCACACAAGGGGCAAAAGGAACACACATATTATAGAACTGAAATAGCTTATTATTAAATAAATTCTTCCATGTGTGATGAGCATCAGTGTATGTCTGATCCATTGTGCTCTTACAGGGGGATACTCATATATTACAGCAATATGCAACATTTCACAATCAATAAAAGAACTGAGTAGCCAAACTCTGTACAACATGAGTGATTTCCTACAGATCCAGGTTCTTTATAAATATTTCATAAATTTCTTTCATGATATCAAAGCAAAATAACTTACAAAAACATTCAAGTGCAATTTACTGAAAGTACAGCAGGACATGGCTTCATAAAGATGGCAAAATCATTATTTTATATTTACATTTTTATTTTGTATTAGGTCTATTGGTAAACTATGTTGACTCTATCAATCTTTGTTTCAGGTATGCCAACAGTGACAGTTAAAAAATAGGAAAAAACACTTCTTGTGTTTTTTGCCCCAAGTGTGCATGCCTGTAACTCAATCATTATTTAAGATACCTTAATATCCATTTATATTTAGATTTTTAACAAACTTTAACATTTTGGAACCTCAATGGTTCCGTCCCAGAAATATGGAGATCTAAATGTGGCTCCATTGTCAATTGTACAATGTTCAGTGGTCAGAAATCAATTGTGGGTCTCTTTGCATTTACAGTTGATCATTTTTACATCTAATAGTTTGGCTTTTAACACTATTTATGTATCTCTCTTGAGAAAACAATTTTAACAAAATCAAACATTTGAACTGGGAACGTTTCTGAAATGTGGTTGGTTTGACACGGAATAACCCAGCTCAATGTTTTAAGTCCTCTTAATGCACCTTAACAACGAGACAATGTTTAGATATTATACATCAGTCAGGAAGGGTGTAATATGAATATAATATTCTTTAGGAGAGAGAATAGATGGTGCTCAGGAGCCTTGGCAAACAAGAGTCACTGAATTCAGATTTTGTATATTTTATCTATTTTTCCAAAATGAGTGGATTCTATTTTAAATCTGAATTCATTGTAATGAGAGAAATCCAGGGCTGTGAGTTTAAGCACTGATCTCTGTGTGTGATGAGACTGACTAACACTGACATTAAAGCTCTTCTCACTGTTGATATATTCTCATCTCTGTGGTTCTCTAATATCTTCCAGCTAAGCCGACCACTGCACAAAGTCCTTCATCGTCTGAAAGGGAGAATGCTGAGGGTAATGAAGCTGATATTCAGATCAACAGCACAATTATGAGTGTGATATTCCTTTTATATAACAGTTCAATAAACAAGTTAATATTGAGTTTTGCATTGTTATATGGCCAATTGTTTTCTGCTTTTTTCCTTTGCTAAAAAATATATATAACAACACAGGAAAGCTCTTTACACTTTCTGACAAACGCATGTACCACAAACATGTTAAAGGAGACTCCTGCTGGTCAGACTATATCAGATGGTCAGTGAACAGACTGTGTGTATCTGAGACTAATGACAGACTGACGGATTTTTTCTCTTTATCTTTCCAGAATCTGACCAGCAAACTCCCTCTCCTCCTCCAGTCTCAGTGTCTCTGATAGTGTCGATCTCTTCTTCTGTTGCTGTATCTCTGATGATCGTTGCTGCTGTTGGGATCTTCTGGATCTGCAAGAAACACAGAAAAACAGACCAACAGGGCAAGTGTTTCATACTGTTATACATCTGAAGAAATAGTTACAGTTTTGCTGTTTTAACATGCCTGTCATTATTATTCAAACAGTTCAGACCCGTGATGAAGAGATCACTTACGCTGATCCAATGTTCTACAAAAGAAATGCACAAAAAGCGGTAAGACAATTCATGTTACAGTTTACACTGTACAATTTGAGCAGTCATTGTATAATTGAGTTTATACAATATAATGCATATGTTCCATATTTCTACGTATTGTTGCAAATTCATATAAATAAAAAGGTGAACAGGGAAATTAAAAGAGAACGTGATGATTCTGTTCTAAACCCAGTGAGCTGCTTTACTGTCACAGACAGCTCCTTATAAGGCAACATACTAAAAGAAATGGACAAGAAATGCCTTTTGAAAAATTATATTTAGCTGTAGCTATCATGACATTATCACAATCTTTAAGCATTCTGGTAGATCCCTTTTGCATTAAAATATCCTAGCTGATCTCACACCCAGAGTGATTTTTTTTTAAGGTGACCATTTTAGAATTTTCCCCTTATTACCCATTTCCATGGCGACGCCTCATGGTTGTCATGACACACCGCAGCCAGAACAGTTCTGTATGACAGATGTATTGCTTTTATTTCCTTTTTCTTTTTTTATTCGAAATATTTAGAAACTTGGTAACCATGTCATCAACTATCTGATATTCCGATTCTCAAATACGTGTAGGGCCTAAGTAAGTGTTTTTTGTCATTTAAAATAATTAACTTTTAATTTAATTTACTTTTTTAAAATATATATTTTTTTCATTTTCAAATAATTTACAACACAACAAAACATGTGCGCTGCCATCTTAGTTTGCACCACAGTTCAGAGAATCCCATCTGTCGGCTTTACAACACGTAAATTCATTAGTTTCTCCCGAAATGCATGAAAGTTGCCGGTAAACTGTGAGAAGAATAGAGTATTTTATATTATATTGTTAATATTGTATTTTAATGAATTATTATTGACGCTTCCATAGACACCAGTATGTATTATACATACTAGCCTATAGGCCTATGTATTGTTTGTCTAGTGCTTATTTAAATGTCTGAAACCTAAAATAAACATTATGTGTTTGAAAACACTCTATAGTTGTGATATATGACAGCGCTGAGTGTGTACGTCTCACGGAGCTCCAGTCAACAGTGAAAGCACAGTGTGAATCTGGCAGTTTTGCGGCTTCACTGTATATTCTACAATCCCATTCAGGGGCGCAGAAATAACTATCCACATGTGGGACCGTAGCCATACCGCTCTATGGTTAAACATAAATGCTTCAACTTTGGCTCTTGCACATGCTCTCTGAGCTACAAAAGCAATAACAGGGCAAAAAAAATAAAGAGCTATGGTTAGATGTCCACAAGAGAAAGAGCAGATACGATCTTGACACTTCACTCTAAAATAACTGTACATGTGTTGGTGCTCAGGGTGTTTCTGCTAAAGTAAACACAGAGCTAGAGCTGCTAAAAGTGTGAGTTTCCTGAAACACTGAAAGCTGAAGATAGTTCTGCAAACTTGAACGTGGGAAAGACATTTCAACATTTGCCTTCAAAATTAGGCTATTTTCTATACCTCTCATTTGACTGCAGTGACAAAAATGACATTTGTAACTCTTGATGTCCACATAGTTATCATTTTATTTCAAAGAATCAATTTTAACTAGTTTTTGATTTTCAATTGTAATTATTATTGCTTGCTATCTAAAAACTTTGCATGAGGAGAGTGAGTCTTCAGATCCAACAGTCTGTAGTTGAGTTTGTACTGTGTCTGCTAAGCTAAGAGATTCATTGAATGACCAAAACCTCTCATTGATGGACCAGCTAGCATCTACAATCGCTCTTTAAATAAGTTCTTGTTTGCCAGCCATGTAGTTCACAAGAATCGCAACACGCAAGTTATAAAGCAATGTTCTCTTACGAGAGGTTCTCTCGTATTGCGTAAGCTAGCTCACGCTACGGGAAAGATTCATCTTTTCTGAGAAACTGAAGCCAAAAAATTATCCTATAATTTTGTATCCATTGTCAACGCAGTTCAGCTGCAGCAGACCATGAGCGGGCTAGCTAGCAGCTCATTGGTTCACTCACAGGGAACTGCTTAAGCCTATGAGGAGACGCGAATGAACTCTCGGCCAATGAGAGTCAGACATGCTCTCACTGTGTCAGAACCCGCCGAGAAGGGCGTGGTCAGAGAGTATAAATATCGGCGTCATAGGCTGTAACTCTGATTTTCATCTCTTCAGCGAGGCTACACGCATCCGCTGATCTTGAGAGAAGCCGCCGTAGTTGATAAGGCAACTCTAGCGAGCATCTGGGAGACTGAGGAAGCCGGCCGTCTTCGCCACCTTCAGCCGTCCTGCGAGCTACCGCCATCCGACGGATTTGTATCCTTCTTTTATCAAAAAAGAATATCCTTTTGTATCCAAAAAAGAGCTGAGCGTCTTTTTCAAGATGTCTCTTAAAATTTCCTGCGGTTCTTGCCGCGCTCCCCTTGAGGTTGGAGACCGTCACCTCATCTGCGCTCTCTGCCTCGGATTGGAGCACGCCGACCTCTCACAGGCCGTCGAACGCCTCGGGCTCGAGTGGTCCCCTCCCCCCGAGCAGACCACCAACCGTATGGACGGCAGCTACTTCCGCCAGCGTTCGACTCCCGCCACTAAGCGGGCCGCGCCCTTCCTGCCTGAACTGCACGCGGAACTCACGAAGTCCTGGAATGCCCCGCTCTCTGCTCGTACTCGCTCTGACTCTTCCACCCCGCTTCGCGTTGTGGACGGAGCCGCAGAGAAGGGCTATCTCTCCATTCCCCCTGTAGAGGACCTGGTCGCCGCACATTTATGCCCGCCCTCCGCGAGATGGCGCTCATCACCTGTGCTTCCCTCTAAAGCCTGCAGAGCGACTTCTAGCTTTCACGCCCGCGCTTACTCAGCCACCGGCCAAGCAGCCTCTGCACTTCACTCTATGTCCGTCCTGCAAATTCTACAAGGTGACAAACTTCGTGAATGGGACGAGAGCGGAAGAAATCCCCCCTCAGTCGCGGATTTGAGGAGCGCCACGGACCTTGCCCTTCGCGCTACAAAATCTGCCGCTCAAGCCCTGGGGAAATGCATGGCCGCCATTTGTGTGTCTGAGAGACACTTGTGGCTCACACTCGCCGACATGGGAGATTCTGAGCGCGCCGCGTTTCTCAACGCCCCGCTCTCTCCATCCGGCCTCTTCGGATCTGCCGTCACGGGCATCGTCGACCGATTTTCCGAAGTTCAGAAAGCCTCCCAGGCCATGAATCTTTTTCTGCCTCGTCGCGCTAGCTCCTCTGTAGGCCGCTCACGTGACCAGCCTCCTGCACGAGCCCCACCTCAGCGCCCAGCTCAGCAGAGCCAGACTTCTCAGCGACGCCAGGGCGGCCGCCCTCGTTCTCGCTCCGACAGCCGCCACAGACCGCCGCCGCCTCGGGGGTCTCGGCCTAGGATCGCGCTGAAACCTGATCACTCGAAGTCTGCCTAACACAGCTGAGAAAAAGACGGCGCTCTCCCGCCGCGGCCGGACCGCCGTCAAAGTATCGCCCTCTGTTAGTCCCCGCGGACGCGGCTACTACAGCAGTGTATTCCGCCATTCCCAAGCCGGTTTCCCTTCCCGCTTGCATGAGCACAAACGCCGTTTTCACGGCGACCCAGATAACTCACAAAAAGAGCAAAAAGACCTTTTGTGTAGAAAATGTGCCCACAACACTGTGTTCACCCATACACAAAAGCACTGTAGTTCCCGTGTCTCACACAGAGTCCACTCTCATAAAGCGGTCTCAACCCGCTCGAGTTTCAGAGTGTATAAGAGCGCCCACGAACCCATGTGCGCGTCTCCCCTCTATTCACTCTGTTACACGGCCCATAAACTCCTCTCTGTGTGTAAGTTCCGCTGTCATAAGCACTATGAGCGCGCGCACGCAGCCCGCTATGTGCAGCGACGGGGACCAGGTAGCCATTCACCCCCTAGCGCTACGCTCAAGAGCGTGGGAAGCTATTCCGGGAATTTCCCAGTGGGTGCTAAACACAATAAAGCTAGGCTATCGCTTACAGTTTCACCGCCGCCCTCCAGGTTTTCGAGCGCGACTAGAAACTACTGTGAACCTAGAAGCAGTGACGCTTCTCCGTTCAGAGATAGCAAAGCTATTGTGCAAAAGGGCTATAGAGAGAGTGCCTCTGTCTATGAGCGAGTCGGGGTTTTACAGCCGTTATTTTCTTGTTCCCAAGAAAGACGGCGGCCTCAGACCAATCTTAGACCTCAGAGTTCTGAACAAAGTTCTCATGAAAAGACCGTTCAAAATGCTCACTATCAGAAAACTCCTCGCGCATGTGCGCCAGTGGGACTGGTTCATTTCACTAGATCTGAAAGATGCTTATTTTCAGATTCAGATAAATCCCCTTCACAGGCCATTCTTACGTTTCGCCTTCGAAGGCCAGGTTTATCAATACACAGTCCTTCCGTTCGGCCTATCCTTGGCACCCCGTACGTTCACGAAGTGCATGGATGCGGCGCTCGCCCCCCTGCGGAGTCAGGGGCTGCGAATACTGAACTATTTGGACGACTGGCTGATTTTGGCACAATCACAAAGAGAGATACTGTCTCATCGTACAGTTCTCCTCAACCATCTGAAAGCTTTGGGCCTCTCTGTCAACTGGACAAAGAGCGCACTACAACCCAGTCAGACTATCTCCTTCTTGGGTATAGAGCTAGACTCGGTCACGATGACGGCTCGCCTATCAACACAGCGCGCGCGCCGTGTTCAGCGTCTCGCCGCATCTTTTCAGATGAACAGACTCACACCTCTGAAAACTTTTCAGAAGGCGTTGGGCTATATGGCCTCAGCCTCCGCGGTGCTCCAGCTGGGATTACTGCGCATGCGCCCGCTTCAGCTCTGGTTGAAGAGCCGTGTGTCTCACCGTGCGTGGACCACGGGCCGCCAGCTGATAAAGGTAACGCAGACCTGTATTACAGCTCTGCAGCCATGGACTGTGACAGAATGGTTTCAGCGGGGCGTTTCCATGGGGACCTTTTCTCGCCGAAAAGTCATCTCGACAGACGCATCCAACACGGGTTGGGGTGCGGTCTGCGAGGGCTCACCGGCCTTCGGCCCCTGGTCAGCTCAAGAGAGCCTCCTTCACATAAACTGTTTGGAGATGTTGGCGGTCGAGAACGCACTCACGCGCTTTCTCCCGCGCGTTCACAGTCACCACGTGCTGATCCGTTCGGACAATATAGCCGTGGTCTCCTATCTAAAGTAATATTTTTCTCAAAGAGCGAGGACGCGCTAGCCCAGACCTGGCCCAGCCGCCCGCTTTATGCATTCCCTCCGGTTTCTCTGCTACCACAGGTGCTTCAGAGAATCAGGGAAACACGCCACTCGGTGCTCCTCATAGCTCCGCGTTGGGAGGGTCAGACTTGGTTTCCGGAGCTCACTCAGCTGTCGCAGACAGCCCCGTGGCCCATTCCAGTCAGAGCAAATCTCCTCTCTCAAGCTCGCGGCACGATCTGGCATCCCCACCCAGAGCGCTGGGCGCTACATGCGTGGGTGATCAAAAACTACCCGTTGCTTTGCCAGAAGGAGTGTTAAACACGATCATGCAGGCTAGAGCGGCTTCTACGAGAAGGCTCTATGCGTCTAAATGGTCTGTGTTCTCAAAATGGTGCACCGACAAAAATTTGGACCCACGGTCATGCAAGGTGGACCCTCCTTGCTAGTTTTTCTCCAAGAGATGTTGGACAAGGGCAGGTCCCCGTCCACTCTCAAGGTGTATGTGGCAGCCGTCGCAGCGTTTGTTGAACCTCGGCGCGGCCAGTCACTGGGCAAAGACGGCTTGGTCATCCGCTTCCTCAGGGGAGCTAGAAGGATGAACCCCCCACGCCCCCCTTCGGTGCCGATTTGAGACCTTTCCATAGTTCTCGAAGCTATGAAAGCCCCCCCATTCGAACCACTAAACACCGTGGACCTCAAATACCTCTCGCTCATAGCCGTTTTTCTGCTCGCGCTCGCGTCAGTAAAACGTGTGGGAGACCTTCATGCGCTGTCTACTAGCGCTTCCTGTCTCGAGTTTGGGCCCAATGACTCCTTAGTCGTTCTCAAACCTAGACATGGTTATGTCCCAAAAGCGATTGGTACCCCGTTCAGGGCTTAAGTTATCTCCCTATCGGCTCTGCCTGCATCCGATAGCGAATCTGACTCTAATCTCCTGTGTCCGGTCAGGGCCCTGAGATTATACATTTCTCGTACTGCTCCGGTCAGACGATCTGAGCAGTTTTTTGTTTCGTTCGGTGGGCGCACCAAAGGGTTGGCCGCTTCGAAACAGACCCTATCCAGATGGATAGTTGATGCCATTGCAGCCGCATTCGCGTCAAAAGACCTGCCATGCCCTCTGGGCATCAGGGCTCATTCCACTAGAGGCATGGCCTCATCGTGGGCATGGTCCAGCGGAATTTCCATTCATGACATTTGTGTGGCAGCAGGATGGTCTTCCCCCTCCACCTTTGTCAGATTTTACAATCTGGAAGTTCCCGCCTTGCAGGCTAAACTACTAGCAATATAGTATGTTACAGCTTTTCTGGTGAGCTGCACCAAAAAGAGTTATTCACACAGACCAGTCTCCGCTCTGTTCTTCTCTATCAGGTGCCTAAGTACTACACAATCACCGGCCCGCTCTGCTGGCCGTGTCACATGTACTTATATTCATTCCCACTCATAGGGTTCCCCGGGTCTCCCCTGGGGCTCATAGTGGATGCTTAGCACGCACGGCGTTGACCAGGTGTTCCCGTAGCGTAAGCTAGCTTACGCAATACGAGAGAACCTCTCGTAAGAGAACGAATCGGTTACGTTAGTAACGGTAAACGGTTCTCTCTAGATGAGGGAACGAGTATTGCGTTCCTGGCCGTGCTTGTGCTACTAGCGTTCTCGCTTCATTCTATGAAAATCAGAGTTACAGCCTATGACGCCGATATTTATACTCTCTGACCACGCCCTACTCGGCGGGTTCTGACACAATGAGAGCACGTCAGACTCTCATTGGCCGAGAGTTCATTCGCGTCTCCTCATAGGCTTAAGCAGTTCCCTGTGAGTGAACCAATGAGCTGCTAGCTAGCCCGCTCATGGTCTGCTGCAGCTGAACTGCGTTGACAATGGATACAAAATTATAGGATAATTTTTTAGCTTCAGTTTCTCAGAAAAGATGAATCTTTCCCGTAGCGTAAGCTAGCTTACGCAATACTCATTCCCTCATCTAGAGAGAACCGAGGTTACGTTAGGTAACCGATTCGTTCTCATACTGAAGTCCGAGTCCAAGACCATATTTTTTATGACTCAAGACCAAGACCATCTCTCATACAAGTATACAAGTCCAGGCCGAGTCCGAATGCACTTGAAAAAACAGGCTTGTTTTTTAAAGAGTTGTACAGGCTTGAGTCCAAGTCTGGCTTTGTTCAGTTTCTACAACATTTGTATAAGTACTAGTGTTTGGCACTTTCAAAACACTGCTCCATGCTTGACTAAAGGACAAATAAAAGCATGTCGCAAATGCTTTTTTTTTTGTTAAGCTATTTTATATGTATACACTTACGAGATAGTTTTATATGGATACTTTTCAAAACTTGAATTAAATAGTTTTAAAATTCTGTTTTCATTTTCTATTTTTCATTTAATGTGCCCCTATTTTCCTCAAATAAGGTAAGTATGTAATATAGCTGTTAGTGAATGTTAATGAACTGAGTGAACGAGTCGTCAGTAATTCCAGTCTCACTCCCTGTTACAAACCTTAAACCTACGTAGGCCTATAGTGTGTAATGCCAGCCAGTCTATGGTCTTTGTTGGCTGCCCGTGAACAAAGTCTACAAGAAACACTGTTGTAGGTGATCTCGCAAGTTTATGCCAGTGTTTATGTTTGTATTTTGAGATCCTGAGTATTTTGAGTGCTTTTTTGCCTTTAATAAAATAACTGCTGCGAATAGATCTTGCTCATCTCATTTTTGCTGTTGCTGCAAAGGGCCATTCGTGACAATAATATGAGAAAATTAAATGCATGTAATATTGTTGGAGACTCCAAAACACAATTAGTGTCATGAACTGCTCTCGGAAACAGACAGTGGAGATCCAAATGCAGGCTTTATTGAGAGGAAGATCCAGAAACAGGTACGAGAGAACAGGCAGGCCCAATCCCAAATGGCACACTTCATGTGCACTTTCGGTCTTGTGGACTTACAATGGCTGCTGCGCGCGTGCCCGTGTCCGTTAAGTCCGTGAGACCGCAGTGTGTCCCATTTGTCATTTTTAGATCTCAGAAGGGTGCTCGCGAGCGCCCCCTCTGCGGTCGATTTGCGCCCTTGATGCGCACTTTTGCCGAGCCCACGCTGATGCGGACTCCACAGCAGACTTCTTCCCGACATTCAAAGCGTCGTTACGTCGCGAAAGTGCGGACTCAGAGGAAGACCGCGAGTGCTTAGGGTTCCATTTGGGACAGGGCCGAAGAAGTCAAAACCGGGTTATCAGTCCAGATCAGCAAACATACAATGCAGGGATAAGGCAAACGGGAAAACCAGATACAAGCAGGGAGTCCAGGAACCGTGAAACTAGGAAACACTATACAAGGAAACTGGTAGGGATGGCTGAGGCGAAACAGACGTTCCGAAGCTTTGCGAGATCCCGAAGCGCAGATGTTTCGAAACACTGATTCGAAGCGTGATTCAAAACACCCATGTCACGTGACTATGGCCAAACGAAGCCTCGAAGTGTTTCACTAAGGCCCAATCCCAAATGGCACACTTCATGTGCACTTTCGGTCTTGTGGACTTACAATGGCTGCCGTTTGCGCGTGTCCGTTAAGTCCGTGAGACCGCAGTGTGTCCCATTTGTCATTTTTAGATCTCAGAAGGGTGCTCGCGAGCGCCCCCAAGTGGTCGATTTGCGCCCTTGATGCGCACTTTTGCCGAGCCCACGCTGATGCGGACTCCACAGCAGACTTCTTCCCGACATTCAAAGCGGCGTTACGTTGAAAAAATTTATTTTTCATGTCATGACCAAAATAACATTATGGCCTACAGGTTACAAGCTTTACATATTAGAAAAATACAATAATAACAATTTTTTTAATGGCTGGTTGTCAAGGTTGTTTCAGATCAACACCTGCAAGTGACCACTAGGTGTCACCGTGGAGACGGGTGTCGGATTGATTCGAAGCCTCGAAACAATATGGCACATATGCTTCAACTGTTTCATTGCTTCACAAAGCCTCGATCTGCCCACCACTAGAAACTGGAACAAGGCTAGGTAATGCAGTCAGACACATACAATACTGAGCAATGGTACAAAGGGCCACTCAGGCTTAAGACAGGTGCGCTAAACAAGATAATAAAACACAGGTGCATAAAATCAACCATAATCAGTCAAGGGTAAAACATAATGGAAACAATAAACTAGGAAGGAGTGCCCCCCAGAGGCTCAAGCGGGCACTCCAGCCGCAGATCGTCACAATTAGGAACCTAATAGCCTAATAGGAACACTTTGAAAACAATTCATTATTTTAAAACAAATTTTTATTTTTATATTGATTTTGAAATACAAATTACAGAAACAGTTTACAATCATTAATTTGTCTATTTACTATAGTGATTTATTTATTTATTTCCAATTATTAAATTGGTAACTCATTTTATTTTTCAGTTTTACTCCTAGTCCTCCAAAGTGAAATTATTTATTCTATAATATTTTATGAATAATGAATAAATGAATAATTTATTTGTTTGTTTATTTGTTTATTCATTCATTCATTCAAAGCAAAAGTAACATTTAAATGTGGTAATGTAATTTTCTGCCTTTAACTGGAAGGAAATTTGATGTTAACAGGCCAATGATGTTGACGGTAAATGTATGTAAACTAAACAGATAACTAAACCGTAAATGACACTGATCAATTGAATACATTTCTTGTTTGAGGAAATTCAACATTTGTAGGCATTCTGTGGTAGATCCAAGAAGATGAATACATTTGAGTAGATACATTGAAGCCATTAGAAAGGAAAAATAAATGGCATGTAATCTAGAGACAGGAGTTAGAGAGAAGAGCACAAACAGAGTTTTATTTCTGAGGTACAAAATAAGGGTTCGTACTCTTTACCGGTAAAAACGTTAGGCCTGTAATAGCTCAAGATGTTTCTGCAGGCTGAAACAGACACCATTCCACAGGAAACTGGACTTCCGGAACAAATAACTGAAGACATGGTTCAAAGTACTCTGGCATGCATTAGAAATATTGCTTTTTAGTCAAACCTTATGAAAACACTAACCAAAATGTGGTAAAACTACACAGAATTGAGAGTAAAATAATAGTAATTGAGAGTAATTATAGCCTAATGTTCAATAGAGGGATATGTTACTGTTGTCATAACGGTGACATGAAAGTGAATATTTGAAAAAAAAATGTTTTAATAATTTCAGTATAATTTACAGTAAAATGTTTCTCTTTATGCATACAATTGACGTGTTACAAATTTATCAAATGTTTAATTTAGGTTTCCACTCCAATAGTATAAACTGATAAAGTTTAGTAGACTGATTTCAGATAATTATTGAGTCTCCAGCAAGCCCTGAGATTCTCACCTTTCAGCCTAGATGTTGAATCGTTAGGTTGATTGGATTAACTGTAGGGGAGACTTTTCACCTTTTGTCTTTAATGGCTCTGCGGCTCTTGGAACCAGAGTTCCTGGCCACTATCAGCATTTGAATAGTTTATGCTGATTCCATTGGATTGGTAATGCCTACATTTGCATGCTTTGTTGAATTTGTCTCCACCTCCAGAAGTCCCTCCTCTTAAAATGCCTATAATATACCATGTAAAGTTACTTTTAATGTAGACTTGTGACTAGCTTGAAGACTACAGCAACGAACAAGCTGGTGTGTGCAATAAAGAACCTGCAAAAGATACAACCGAGTCTCCTGGTCTTAGCTTTTGAGTCTTCAACACTTGAGAAGAAAATAACTTCACTACACAGTTTAAAATGTAGTTTTTATGACTGTTGTAGTATGAGGGATTTCTTTGGTTTTCTTTAGTGGTAGCTCTGTTCTTGAAAAACATCTCACTCTGATACTTAAGCATTCGTCTCTTTTGTGTCTGTGTTTTCTTTCAGACACAGGAGGAAGAGGTGGTGTACGCGGGTGTCGTCACGAGACGTTAATCCAATTCTCCATGCTAAGTTTGTTTTGTATGGTGTTTAGATTTAAGGCAGCATACACACTGCAACCAATCTCAGTTGTCAATTCACCATTTAGTGCTTACACACAGTTCAGTAATTTACAGGAGCTACAATCACATTCTACAATTAACTCCACTCAATTCAGGTAGTGACCACCACATTTACATAAATTATATGCAGTATATACTGAACCGAACGTAACAACTAGTTGTTAATGACGTATATATTTAAAAGCACATCAGAGATGTGTCTGGGTGCTTCTCTTTCTCAAGCAGACGGCTGTCTCCTAAGGCTATATCTTCTCAGCTGCCACGTCATAAAGCTCCGTCGAAGAACATCTCAATTTGAAGGATCCTTTAGATATTTATTTTAAATAAGTAATGACTTTGCGCCCGCTAAAAAAAGTGTTCTAGATATGAATGTGTATGAATGAAATTCGGATGTATTCCATCCACCATGTTGTCACTGTCATGTGACCTATGGCATCAGTTGTGTTGCTTCACTGCCATTCACGAATTCTCTCCCAAGGCCTCATGGGATAGTAAAGTACCCATCATGCGCGCACGTCCTGACTTTGCCGAATTAGACATATTCCTAGGTAGATATATTTTTTTGATCCTGGAACAAAATTCCAGTGCGATCATCGAATCCTAACCATATCATTACCCCTAAACCTCATTACCCCTAAACCTAACCCAACCCATGAGTTATCTCTAAAATCAGAGGGAACTGATATGAACACTGATGTAGAAGCACCTAACCCTATTTGTAAGCTTAAACTTTACATAAACTGTAAACTTGTCCCTCAAATCTTATTTCCGGTTGATTGGAATGTTATTTTAGGATCAACAAAGATGTTGTACTTGGTGAAATCATTCATGCACACTTCAGAATCACAGTATTTGGTCATCCGGGTACTTTTTGCCTACTCTTGTATGAGTACTGTGAATCAGACACTTCTTTTGTCACATACGGTTTTTCACCTACTCCTTCTTGAGACGTTAAACCGAGGTCCTGACTCTCTGTGGTCACAAAAAAATCCTAGGATGTCTTTCGAAACGAGTAAACGAGTTTAACCCCGGCATCCTGGCCAATTTTGCCCATTAGCCTCTGTCAATCATGGCCTCCCAATCATCCCCCACATATACTTGTAAGGCTGAAAAAACTGATTGAAGAGATATAACTGACCACAGGTCGATGAAACAAAGGACCTTGTTGGAAATTAACATTTGGTTATTCAGTAACCTCTGAATGCAAATTACCTTTGTTAGCATGTTTTCCATGTGAGAGATTCTGGCTATTTAATGGACTGCAACGAGAAGCTCTGGGCCTTTTCTGTCTTCAGATTTGCCCGTGAGGTTGAGATCCGACTCTCAGCTCACGTAGACTATTTCTTAAATGTTGGGTTTGCATTTCTTCTCTTTATTCTAGAGCATTCAATGTTATTGTATTGATTATCTTTGAACTGATTGTGAAATTGGCATGATACATTTACCTGACATAATAAATTGTAAACATTTGATTTTATTCTAACGGACTTTGTTATTATTTTCATTAAAGAGTTAAAAGATGTAAGGACTGGGCGAAGGGTGAATCGGAATAACTAAATACATCCTTGCTAAAGTCCCAAAGCCTTCAGACCCAAAAAGCCTTAATGGAAATTAACACACACACCCACACCCATAAGTGAAGCCCGCTCAGGACAGAGCGTGGTTTCGAGTTACAAGACATTTTATGACCCCTTCGGAATCCCCAGGGAGTGTGATTCTTGCTAAAGAAGAAAGGAATTTCCCCATTAAAGACATTTTAATGAGATATATTTTATATGTTGTTATGGGTCTGAGTGCCCAGGGCCTATGAAGATACCTGTGAGTGTATTGTAGTTCTAAACGGACGATAAATGCCTGTATTATGCATTTTAATGAATAATCCAGCAAACTCACTATCCTAACAAAGTCTGTGAAACTTCCCCCCAAATCCAGCTAACACTGGCCGAAGTGTCCTGTTACGAGTTTACGACCCAAAAGAATGTGCATAGACTTAATTCTTTGCTGAGAAGGAGAAATGAAACCTGTTCAATCCTATTCTCTCTCTCTATATATATAGGCTATATATATATATATATATATACACTCACCGGCCACTTTATTAGGTACCCCATGCTAGTAACGGGTTGGACCCCCTTTTGCCTTCAGAACTGCCTCAATTCTTCGTGGCATAGATTCAACAAGGTGCTGGAAGCATTCCTCAGGGAGTTTGGTCCATATTGACATGATGGCATCACACAGTTGCCGCAGATTTGTCGGCTGCACATCCATGATGCGAATCTCCCGTTCCACCACATCCCAAAGATGCTCTATTGGATTGAGATCTGGTGACTGTGGAGGCCATTTGAGTACAGTGAACTCATTGTCATGTTCAAGAAACCAGTCTGAGATGATTCCAGCTTTATGACATGGCGCATTATCCTGCTGAAAGTAGCCATCAGAAGTTGGGTACATTGTGGTCATAAAGGGATGGACATGGTCAGCAACAATACTCAGGTAGGCTGTGGCGTTGCAACGATGCTCAATTGGTACCAAGGGGCCCAAAGAGTGCCAAGAAAATATTCCCCACACCATGACACCACCACCACCAGCCTGAACCGTTGATACAAGGCAGGATGGATCCATGCTTTCATGTTGTAGACGCCAAATTCTGACCCTACCATCCGAATGTCGCAGCAGAAATCGAGACTCATCAGACCAGGCAACGTTTTTCCAATCTTCTATTGTCCAATTTCGATGAGCTTGTGCAAATTGTAGCCTCAGTTTCCTGTTCTTAGCTGAAAGGAGTGGCACCCGGTGTGGTCTTCTGCTGCTGTAGCCCATCTGCCTCAAAGTTCGACGTACTGTGCGTTCAGAGATGCTCTTCTGCCCACCTTGGTTGTAACCGGTGGTTATTTGAGTCACTGTTGCCCTTCTATCAGCTCGAACCAGTCTGGCCATTCTCCTCTGACCTCTGGCATCAACAAGGCATTTCCGCCCACAGAACTGCCGCTCACTGGATGTTTTTTCTTTTTCGGACCATTCTCTGTAAACCCTAGAGATGGTTGTGCGTGAAAATCCCAGTAGATTAGCAGTTTCTGAAATACTCAGACCAGCCCTTCTGGCACCAACAATCATGCCACGTTCAAAGTCACTCAAATCACCTTTCTTCCCCATACTGATGCTCGGTTTGAACTGCAGGAGATTGTCTTGACCATGTCTACATGCCTAAATGCACTGAGTTGCCGCCATGTGATTGGCTGCTTAGAAATTAAGTGTTAAGGAGCAGTTGGACAGGTGTACCTAATAAAGTGGCCGGTGAGTGTATATAACCATGTGATAAATGTATTGCCATGTACCAAATGTTCCATCTCATGGTTTGTTTTCATGTAAACTCTAATACTTAATGTTTCAAACTCTGCAAACTATGGTTAACCCAAAACTCACCTATACCGTGTTTGGTTTTGATAAATTGGTACTTTGGAGATTGGAAAGAGTATGCATATGATATGTTGGTATATATGAAATATGATACAACATATTAGTATTACAAGAATCTTCCCTAGTCCTCTTCATCAGAAACCAGTCCACGTTTAGGACAAAGACTCGTAAATCAATGACAGAGCAACTTTCCGCCTGGAACTTCTACCCTTCTTATTGGTCGAGCCAATGAGAGGTGGGACATGTTCTCTAAGGCTATAAATTGCATCCACACAAAAAACTCCCTCTCTTGCCTCTTACCTCCGGCGTCAGGATGTGACTTCTTAGTGATCTCCTCCGGAGATCTTTCATCTTTTCTTTCTTTGTTTAATTCTAAGTTCTTTTAAGTATCCTACCGAGTTCATTTCCACCGACGAGGAATGAACTTAGCCTGAATTGTTTCTTTGGTAAATTTACCTCAAAGACCTTCAAACATGCGTTTGAAAGTCCGCGCTCTGAACCACCAGGAATCCACGTGGAACACACGGACCACCACGCGCAACCGCTCAACGAACGAGCAGGCGCGCCCCAAGGACACACACACACACGCACGCCTTCTCCTCGGCAAACTAAGAGACGGTGCAAGTATTTGTTTCTTATCCAGATTTATTATGCTGTACGGTTGTTGCCTCAAAAGGGGCGATTTTGTGATTCCTTGTTGTCTGGTCTGAGGTTCCGTTGTCCAGGTGGACTTTGCCAATGCTCTCTCTCTCTCTCTCTCTCTCTCTCTCTCTCTCCCTCCCTCACTCTCACTCTCACTCACTTTTACACGTGTTTCCATTGTCTAGACTCCCCGTGTGTCTTTGTCATTAATGTTTGTAAATACATATATCCCATGTAACCGTAGTAATTGTATACGTAGTATGCCTTTAATAAATACAGTATCCATCGATTGATTCATCTCTTTTGCTCATTTTCCAAGTCCCTTAAGTGTCAAAAGATCTTAGCTACAAGCTTACAAATTAAAGATACCTTAAAGAGTATTCGTTTATAGGGCGGGAAAGCTAATTCTTGTGGCCACAGAATTAATTTTCCTAAACTCTATAAATTAGTTGAGCTAATTATTTTTACCTGTTTTGTGAAACGTGGTCCGTGTAATTAATTGCAATCAACTTGTGGTTAATTGCAGGGATTCACATGCATGCATGCAGGTAAAAAGGACATATCGTCCCTTACCGGGAGTTTTATTAAAATGTAAAGTTGATCTGGTCCAAACCTGTATGAATAATTATGAATTATTAATTATGAATTATTGTATACAAATTCCCCAAAATCGACCGGTTCATACTCTACAAAGAATAGTCAAACATTTGCTCACATTTAATGATGCACAGATATCATTGAAACCTTTTCATTAATGGAGTCAGATGAAATAACGAGTTAATACATGAGAACATTTATTGCATTTAATCAAAAATCCTGTTACCAAGAGAAAAGACGGAAGACGGAGTGAGACCTTCCTCGCTAATCGAATGCCGCCCTTGGATTGATTTTGCCGGGTCTTATATACTGATTGGCTTCATCACTCTGTCTCCTCTCCACCAGTATGCTGGTGTGTGCTGGCCGTTCTGGCGCAATATGGCTGCCGTCCAGGTGGATGTTGCACATTGGTGGTGGTTGAGGAGATTCCCTCTTCCATGTGAAGCGCTTTGAGTGCAGAGAAAAGATATCCTTCACATCATCCAATCACCCGTTTGCATACATTCCAATTTATGAACTAGCAGAATTAGCCGAAAATTTAGCGGAACTGATCTTAACTTATTTCACTACTCAATGCAAGACAAAAAAAACAATTATTTTGGACATAAAGGCATTATGTTATTGTAGTAAAGTTGAAGGTTGTGGGAAGAAGGAGGCGGGAACCGGCGAACATTCAAAACATTTATTAACATAAAATCAACTGCCAGCAGCCCCTCGCGGACGACTGCTGGCTTCAAAATAAAACAAACAATACCTGCCAGCAGTCCCTCACGGAACTGCTGGCTACCGACAAACAGAAACAAAACATCAACTAAAACACAGGCCTGTTCCTCTCTCGATCATCCACTCCTTCGCTCCCCCTTTATGCTTCCGCTCCTCGTGAGAGATGCGAGACCGGTGTGCTTCACAGGTGCTGCTCATTAGCAATCGCACCACCGGCCTCGCGACGTTCTCTCACGTCCCTCGGCCGCCCCGCTCACCACAGTTATGTTTTGTTGTAAATTAATCACATAATGCTAAGCTGTGCAATGTAATCCACTGGGAGATCACAGATGTTTGTCGTTACCTGTACTGCATTGATAGAAAGACAGTTAATATAATGGTTTTTAATATGAAGTATTACATAAAGTATACAAATGCACTTTCTACACTGTCTCATTCTAGCATTTAATGCTGAGGAAGACTTTAGTCAGCCTTCAGTTTGAGAAATCCCTCTCTCTTCTGTATGAGCAGGAAAACCACAGGGAAAGAGGTACAAGCCTCATCTCATTCATGTTGCCAGATATTGATATAAAACAAGACAAACAAGACACAAGCCCAAAAATAATCCTAAATAAATCCAAATATTTATAGGGTAGGTCATATTTGTCTAAAAAAACTTTTTTTTCTAATTTGTTTATAATAATTATAATAATTCATTACATTTATATAGTGCTTTCTCGGCACTCAAAGCGCTTTATATATAGGGGGGAATATATGTTTATATATGACAGGGTTTGAACTGTCTTTATATATCAATGCATAATTAAAATGTAAGTACTCTGAATAAGAGATTATAAAAATTTAGTTTATAGTCCTCTCAGGGCTGTAAACACAGCTCATTATTCCATTAACTCCCACCCCCTCTCTTCTCAGCTCCTTCCAAAGCCACGCCCCCAAAACACAGGAACGCGCGATGTCGAACGCGCTCAGATGGAGGACGCGTTTACCAGCGCCAAGCGGAGATGAGCAGTGCATATAGTGACATCATGTCAGAATCACATGTAATAAAATACCTAACTTTATCATTATGAATATAAACAACATAGTACTCACTATCAATCGGTCTTTGTCAGGTGACGTCACACTCGTGATACACGAAGTGCATTATGGGTGTAGCCGTCATTTGTGAGGTATCAATGCTGGAGTATTCTGTTGTTAGAGAATTGTGTTTTTCATTCTTTTTTCAAACTAAACCATCCTTAACATGACATTATCATCATCATCAATACAGCAAACCTATCTTTGCTGTTACTGTGTCCTTCGGTGGGAATGTAAATAAATCCTTTACAGTAGCCGGTGGTGAAATGTCCGTGGGCTTTAAGAGATTTATAGTTTTTAAATTGTTCACTGGTATATGCGCTTATACCATAAACAAGATATTTGACAATGTCCAAGTATGAGGATGAGCAAAGCAATTCGGGATCAGCACTCAACTTACTGCAGTCAGCTCATATGGATCTATGTTCTGAATTATGACAATTTCTCCAAATAACGGTACCTGCCATATTTAGCGAGTTTATTGCGGTACGACATTTTCTCACTTTTCTTCTGCTTCTCCAGTTTTACGAGTTATTTACTTGGTATCTCTACTCTTGTAATCTCTTCAATGCTCACAGTCAGTAGCGATACCGCAAAAATGGCGCCCGCGGTGACATCACACAACAAACCGACGTGTCTGACAAAGACCAATACTGGTAAAGTTTAAAATATATTGAGTTTGATTCGATAACGAGCTAGCAACATAAGGCAAAGCTAAAAACAGGTTGCATTGATACACGTTTTCCCGTTACCATCAGTTACACTGTGATGAAGGTGAATTTCGTGTAAGATTCATAACATATACAGTGTTTTACATGTAAGAGCTTCCATGATGAAAGCACTGTTGGCTCTGATGAGGACTACACTCCGGAGACAAGTACCGCATCGTCGACTCAAGGACAGGTCCGGGGTTGATTGATTTATCCAAAACTTTTTGATCATAGCCTTTTCGAATACTGTCTTTCTTTTTTTACTTGTTTGCCTTCCCTGACTGTATATTCAGGTACTGGGAATTTTGACTGCTCTTTCTCTGTAATTGTCTTTGCCTCTGTCTTTCTAATTGTGATTCTTCCTAGCTTCCATGCCTCTCTCCCTCCTCGAGTCAAATGGGTGCGTGCGTGTGGGCAGCTCCTGTAGCAGTATGGCTGGTAGCCATGGTAGCGAGGGAGAGTGACAGTCGCCCCAGCCAATCATTTTATTCGTCCCGAATGGAATAATGAGCTGGTTTTATTGCAGCCCTGAGAGGACTAACACACACTCGATTCTTATACTCTCTTTTTCAGAGTACTTACATTTTAAGGTAACACTTTATTTGAAGGGGTGTGCATAAGACTGACATGACACTGTCATAAACATGACATAACACCTTGTCACAGTTCGAACAGAGGACCCAGAAGCAGAGGTAATGCAATAACAGTTTATTTCTTAGAAACTGGAAATAAGGAGACTGCCGTCAAAAAACGCAGATCTGTAGACAACGAAAATAATAATGCAGTCCCAGTCAATAGTAGAATCAGCGCCGGCAGGGAGGCGAGCAGCAACTGAGAAAACTTCCCGTGTCTGATGAAGGAAACTCACAGATGGCAGGTTAGCTGGTAATCCTCAGACTGCAGGTGAACTGGGTAGAGAACAGTGATGAATCTCCAAACACATACTAACACCTTGACAGGACAAGACAGGACAGGACAGGATGCAGTTTCTCTCGTGAGAGAAATATGTTGGTAGATATGTAAACGAAGAGACAAAGCGAAAGCTTAACGTACAACAATAAACTGACAAGGAAGCAGAGAAAACAGTGACTAGAAGTAGCCGAGTAAATTAGAGAAGAAGCGAGCACAGGTGAGACAGGATCAGTGTAAGTGTTAATTGCTATGGGAAACAGCTGCGAGAAGAGAGATAGGGGAAAACCATGAATGGGAGCAATTAAGTGTGTGCGCAGCGCGAAGGCTGAGATAATGAGTAACAGCTGGGCGTGTGTGCGTGTAACACTGGGTAAACTAGAGAGGAAAGAAACTGATTCATGACACACCTGTCATGAACATGAAGGAGTCTTTATGAATGTTGTCATTAAGTGTCATTCGGTAAATTATGACACTTTTAATGCAAAGTTGACATTGTTTAAAATGTCTTTGTTATAACAACTTGACATTAACAAAGACAAAAAATGTCTTTGTTATGACAACTTGACATTACCCAAGACAAAAATGTCTTGATTATGACAACTTGACATTAACAAAGACAGAAATGTCTTTGTTATGACAACTTGACATTAACCAAGAAATCATAACCTGTCAACCTGTCACAAATATATCATAACAGGTCTAATTATCAAACTTAAAGCATTTGACAGTGTAATAACCCTTAATGACATCTTTATAACTAGTACAATGTGTTCCACTTTACTTGAGGACAAGTACAATATTCATGACACAGTTATAATGGTGTCATGACGGCCAAAGTTGTGACAGGTCAAGTTGTCATTACAAAGACATTTTAAACAATGTCAACTTTGCATTAAAAGTGTCATAATTTACCGAATGACACTTAATGACAACAGTCATAAACATTCATAAAGATTCCTTCATGTTCATGACAGGTGTTATGTCATGTTTATGACAGTGTCATGTCAGTCTTATGCACACCCCTTCAAATAAAGTGTTACTCATTTTAATTATGTGTTGATATATAAAGACAGTTTAAACAAATTTGGAAAAAAGTTTTTTAGACAAATATGACCTACCCTACCTTTAATATATTTAAATATATATATGTATATTAAAATATTAATTTATATAAAAAAAAATAAGAAAGAAATATTGCAACCTGCACCTTCCCACTTTAATAACTCCATTTGATCACTTTATGAACCAAACTCAAAGCACTAGTGCAAAGATGCTTATAATAAGTGGACATGGGAACACTTCAAGAAAGGACTCTGCTAAGTAGCCTTTCAAGAACAACCCCCTTACAAACACTTTTAGGCAGGGCCGGCTCTAGCCCTTTGGTTGCCCTAGGCGAGATTGATTTTTGCGCCCCCTCCCTCCTTTAAAAATGATGAGTATTTATTTAACTAAACAAAAATGCTCTTATATTCACTCCAAAAATTCAACAAGCAAATTATGACTAGAAGGATCAACTGTAATAAATTGTTCAAACAAATGCTACATAGTTGCATTGTACAAATAAAATTTATCTGGCCATGTAACTTGTAGTAGATAAATCGCAATTACTACCACCACTACTATTATTAGTCATCTACAAGGCTAGGGGGGTTTGGGGGCCTGCTCCCCCGTAAGAAAATTTTGTGCATTTTAATGTTAAATTCATCAATCTGGTGCACTTTCAGAGTTCAAAATTAAAAGCTCCAACCCTTATTCAGTGTGCAAATTGAACAAACAAAAATTCAAACCTCTTTTAGTTACAGTGTCTGTCTACATTACACTACTACATAATAATAGTTAATATTAATCCCATGACAGTAATAGCCATAGGCTATATTGTAAAACAAATGCACTGAAAAATAAAGGGAAATTTTCATAATTAGTTTAAAATGTTTATACTTGAAAGTAAGCTATATACTTGGAAGTAACCCAGCGCCAATTAAGCAAAACAAAACAAAACGAATGGGCGATGTGCGAGTTTTATGGGCGGTTAAGACAAAAAATAAAAATAAAAGTATGAGATGTATCGGCCCAAAAAGCACGTAGTTCACCGGGAATCTCCCGGTAGTCCCGATGGCCAGTAAGCCTAGATGCCTGTGCACAAGACTAAGTAGGCTACATTTATTTCGTTTGACCCCTTTAATGGCTGAGATGAGAAGACTTTTACCTCTATACTGGGCTTTTTTAAATCTTGTTGCTTTCTCTGTTTTTGTCCCTGTGCACCAGAGGGTTTAGACCGCTTCATTTTCGATCAACGCGCCAGCAGCTGAGCACTAGCCTGACGTAACGTAACACAACCCCCCTTCTCCCCCCGTTTGGAAATGATGACAATAATCATCAATTCAATATAATAATCAAGTTGACAAGTAATTAAACGTGTGGCAGAGGGGGCGCCTTAGGATGATCATGTTTAATAAACATGTTTTTGTTTCGCTTGTCATTCTAATTCTGTGATTTCTCGATTAATGGGAAGTAGGTAAAGGGCAACACTAGAGCGTGCCCGCGCCCCCAACACATTTGTCACCCTAGGCAACCGCCTAGTTCGCCTATAGCAATCGCCGGCCCTGCTTTTAGGGGATTCCTAACCATATTTAAAGGGCCCCTATCATGGATTTTTGAAAATGACTGTTCGTGTAGTGTGTAATAAAGCTCTAAGTGAATGAAAACATCCTGCAAAGTTTTATATCTGAAAGTGCACCGTATATAAAGTTATTGTCTTTCAAAAGTGAGAGTCGACTCTAAGTCTATGAAATTAATTGTTTTTGAAACGAGTCATTAGCCATTTCGTAGTGACGTAGATAGTGTAACGTAGACGTAGATACGAAACATTAGCATATTGGTCGCGCCCAGTTATTGCGCGCGCACTCGCAGGGAAACTTAAACCTCAAACCTGAGCTGATTTCTGAACTGGACAGCATCATGTTGAGAAGACGGCGCTGTGCATGATGTGAAGGTAAAGCCAGTTCCCTTTCGAACGGTCACTTCGCATTGCGTAGCTATATGCAGTGGGGAAACTCCTTTTTCTCGATTTACTGAATTCATATATTTGAAACGCATTTGCGGCTGTACAGCCAGTACAATGAGCGCACACACCGCTCATAGGCTGAACTGCAGCAACTGCCTTACCAATGGCGCGGGCGCCTCTGATGCATACCAATGAGATCACCCATCATCATTATACGTCAGAGCCCGTCACAGAGGGCGTGTCCTCATTCTGATATAGCACCCTGTAACCGCCATTATAGCAGATTTTTACTCCTTCAGCGACAACGCATGTTTCTGAACCCTTTTACTGAACAACTCGCCGACGAACGAGCCTTCTTCAGCCTGAGCGTGCCTCTTCAGTGGACTTCGATTCGTCGATTGCCCTAATGCCGTCTCACCTGTGGCCATCCGGCGACATATATCCTTTTATTGCGATTCAGAACGATGCCTCGTTCTCTCTGCGCCATGTGCGCCTCGCCTCTCCACGAGGCTGATCGACACTCCAATTGCATCTCCTGTCTGGGCCTCCTCCACGCAGAGAATGCAATCACTAATGGCGGATGTGCGGCCTGCGATAGCATGCCTATCTCCGTGCTGCGTACCTGGCTAGCTCTCTTCTGAGACGGCGACGCCGCATCCACCACGCTTCCCCCTCCGGCTCTACTTCTGCCTAAGAAGAAGAAGCGTCGCAGCCAAAGACAACCAGAAAGTATGGAGGTTTCCGAAGACACGCCGGCTGCGTCTCCGCGTGCTTCACTTCCCCCATCACCAGTGCTGTTCGAGGGAGACCAGCCCCCTCTCTATGAGTATGATAGCGCAGCTCACACCAGAGCGCCATTCAGAGCGCGTGACCGCGCTCCCCTGAAAAAAATTCAGAAAATGCTTGGTATGATGGCAGCTGCGTCACCAGGACTCCATTTGGGACTACTGCGCATGCGTCCATTACAACACTAGCTCAAACGCCGTGTACCACCCTGCGCTTGGCGCTCAGGCAGCCTGCGCATCATGGTGAATTACGGTTGTATAAAAGCCCTGATTCCCTTGAATGTTCAGCGCTGGTATCAAAGGGGTGTGACCATAGTAGTGGTTTCCAGGAGGAAAGTGATATTCACAGACGCATCCAACAAGGGTTGGGGTGCGCTGTGCGAGGGCAGGCCTGTCTCCGGGCTCTGGTCAAGCATGGCACAGACCTTACACATCAACTGTCTGAAAATGAAAGCGGTTGGTTTGGCCCTGAAAGCCTTTCTCCCAAACCTTTTGGGTCGCCACGTCCTAGTCCGCACGGACAACAATCGCCAGGGGGGCATCAGGTCTGGCAACCTATATGCCCTGGCCCAGCCAGGAGGATGAACCCTCCTAGACCTCCTTTGGTTCCACCCTGGGACCTGTCATTGGTTCTGGGGGCCCTGAAGGGGCCACCGTTTGAACCGCTCCAGTCGGTTGATATCAAACCGCTCTCGCTAAAGACTGCTCTCCTGTTGGCACTGACATCTATCAAGTGAGTAGGAGATTTACAGGCTCTCACAGTGAGCCCGTCATGTTTGGAGTTTGGAGTGGATAACTCGAGGGTCGTCCTTAAACCCAGGCATGGTTATGTTCCCAAGGTGCTCTCAACACCGTTCAAAGCACAGGTGGTTACATTACTAGCCCTTCCCTCCTCTGATGAGGAGGAAGAGATTAATTTTCTCTGCCCTGTTAGAGCACTGAGAATTTATCTGGAGCGCTCTGTCTCATTTAGACAATCAGATCAGCTCTTTATTTGCTTTGGTGGCAAGTCTAAAGGATGTGCAGTCACTAATCAGAGACTGTCCAGATGGATAGTAGATGCCATAGCCATGGCATACGATTCAGTGGGCCAGGTTTGCCCCATTGGTGTTAAGGCTCACTCCACTAGAGGGATGGCCTCATCATGGGCGTGGTCATCGGGAATCCCCATTCAGGATATTTGTGACGCGGCCGGCTGGTCCTCGTCGTCCACATTTATGAAATTTTATAACATGGAAGTGCCTTCCCTGCAGGCGAAGGTGCTATCAGTGTAATAAGGCCTGATGAGTCATCTCGCCTTTTATGTTGACTGTGCATAATCACACACACATGTATTATAAAACCCGCTTCGGCTGATTATTTATTACTCTAAAAATATTCCCGACAGTGTCTGGTTTATTAGGGTATGAATTGGTTAAATACTGATTATTGTATGTAAGTGCTCAGGCCTTACGGTGTCTGGTCTGTAATTTATGCTTATCTCTGGTTCGTTCTACGGCTCAGGGTTCTGAGTTGCATGGCAACCGGTGGTGTGGTGCGGCGTTTCAAATAGCGTCCCCACTGCGTATAGCTACGCAATACGAAGTGACCGTTCGAAAGGGAACTACTCGGTTACTATCGTAACCTCAGTTCCCTGAGATAGGGAACGAGTATTGCATAGCCTGCCGAACCACACTTATAGTTGGGTTGTCGCTTCAGTCGTTAAAACATGCTATAATGGCGGTTACAGGGTGCTATATCAGAATGAGGACACGCCCCCTGTGACGGGCTCTGACGTATAATGACGTTGGGCGATCTCATTGGTATGCGTCAGAGGCGCCCGCGCCATTGGTAAGGCAGTTGCTGCAGTTCAGCCAATGAGCGGTGAGCTCATTGTACTGGCTGTACAGCCGCAAATGCGTTTCAAATATATGAATTCAGTAAAATGAGGAAAAGGAGTTTCCCCACTGCATATAGCTACGCAATACTCGTTCCCTATCACAGGGAACTGAGGTTACGATAGTAAGTACACAAAAAAAACTACTCAATTACGTAACGCGAGTAAATGTAATCCGTTACTTTCCACATCTGCCCTCATGTTGTTCCAACCCCGTAAGACTTATCTTCTGAACTCAAATTAAGATATTTTTTATTAAATCTGAGAGCTGGATCACTCCTCCATAGGCTTAAGGGATTGAAACTTGCCGGCCCAGAAACATTATTACAGAAATCCTAAAAATAGTCCAAGTGACAGTGGCTCAATCTTAAGTTTATCAAGCGACGATAATACTTTTAGTGCGCAAAAAAACAAACAAAAATAATGACTTTTTTCACTTAGTAGGCCTAAGTGTCTCTTTAGTGACATTTACATTTATTCATTTAGCTTTTTTTTTCAACTGCGTAACAAATAGCAATTTAAACTAGGCCTACTGTTTAAAATGTGTATCATTGTACACTGCACATTAAATATATTTAACAAGGGATCGGCAACGTCTGTCCTGTCGTGCCGCTGTCCTGCCGTTTAGTGCCAACTCTGATCAAACACTTGAACCAGCTAACCAATGTCTTCAGGATTACTACAAACAGGCAGGGGAGTTTTTATCAGGGTTAGAGTGAAACTCTGCAGGAAAGTGGACCTCCAGGACTGACATTTCCTGTCAGAGCTGTTATTCCATTATTAATATATCATCAGCTTCCTGCCCTAGTGAAAAAAAAGTATGCTAAGTATACTTGCAGCCAGACTAATTGTCAGTATACTTTAAGTGTGTTAATGATTAGTTAACTTGAAGTGTGCTATTTTTGATACATTTTTTTTGTACTAAGTGTATTTTAGTTATAATTAAATTATTCTAAAGTATAACTTTAAGTGTATTTAGTGTACTTTTTGATGCTAAATTGAGACAATTTCAAGTATACTTAGTACACTTTAAGTATGCGTATTTTCATGCTTGATTAGTGATATTAAAGCATACTTTTTTTGTATTACAAGTACATTACAAATTAATTAAGAGTGTCTTCCAAACAAACAAGAAATATACCATAATTAAAGCTGCAAGCAGCATTGAAAGGGCCCTCGCACACGTGCCATCGCCACCCGGTGGCTTTAGGAAGACAGAGCACGGTGGGCAATGTGCATTTAAGTAGATAAATATAGTGGGAGTATGTCAAAGTCAGTTACAAAAATGTCCTTTATTGTGGGGATAATAGCATGCGTTATCACTCAGATAAGTGTTGCTAGCATGTTTTTAGCATGTTTAGAACTCAATGGCATATTTACTATGTTGCTAGTACTGCATCACAGTGTCAAATATGTCACTTCCTTTTGACAGTAGGTGGCGCTATTACTTTAACTAAAAATTGTAATGCGGATTTGTTCAGGCCATGACTCTTATCAAACGTGTGAAGTTTGGGGCAGATTTGACATTCCATGCCTCAGTTACAGCAAATTCCTATTTAATTGCAGTAATAGCATGCATTGGCACTTAGTTAAGTGTTTGCTAGAATGTTTCTAGTATGTTGCTAGCATGTTTAACACTTGCTGGCACTTTTTTATATATTATTAGAAGTCCACAACAGTGTTAAACATGTCACTTCCTGTTGCCAGCAGGTGGCGCTATGACTGTAACTGAATATGAGCATGCACATGTGTTCAGGACAGAACTCTTATTAAACTTGTGAAGTTTTGGGCAGATTGGACATTGCCTTCTTAAGTAAAAACAACTTCCTGTTTCATAGCATTAGCATGCTTTAGCACTTAGCTAAGAATTGCTAGCATGTTTATAACTCAATGGCATATTTACTATGTTGCCAGTACTGCATCACACTGTTAAACATGTCACTTCCTGTTGCCAGTAGGTGGCGCTATTACTATAGCTGAAAATTGTCATGTAGATGTGTTCAGGGCAGGACTCTTATCAAATGTGTGAAGTTTGGGGCAGATTGGACATTGCCTTCTTAAGTAACAACAACTTCCTGTTTCATTGCATTAGCATGCTTTAGCACTTAGCTAAGAATTGCTAGCATGTTTTAACATGTTTCTAACATGTGTATAACTCAATGGCATATTTACTATGTTGCTAGTACTGCATCACAGTGTAAAACGTGCACGGAGGGGAATGTGCATTTATGTAGGTAAATATAGGAGGAGTATGTCAATGTCAGTTACAAAAATGTCCTTTATTATGGGGATTATACAATTTTTTTTTTTTTTTTTTTTTTTATTTATTTATTTTTTTTTTTTTTTTTTTTTTTTTTATTGAACAATTATTCATGTACAAACAGTAAGGCAATAGTAACAATTCTTTACATTAGACAAACAAATACATACAGCACAGGTGCATGAAATAAAATAAAACTCAAAATAAATAAAAATAAATAAATAAAATAAAGTAGGGGCTAAGGTTTTTTTGTTAAATCATATTCTTCTATGACAGATAAAAGACTAATTGCATTTTTCTTTTTTATCACTTTTAGGGCTTTTGTAAATGAAACAAATTCACCATGAAATGCACAGAACATTGGTTTCACCTTAAGGTATTTCGATTTGTGTACAAAAAATTTCCCCAGCATTAGGATATTATTAACCAGGAAGTTATCATTGTTATTATTCATTAAACGTCCATAAATAATGTCCTTTTCAGTGAGGTCTTCGAGGTGAGGTATCTTTGGGTAGAGCCAGTCGTAAATATCAGACCATAAGGCCTCTACAAACATACATTGAAAAAACAGATGCTCCGTGGTTTCAATATCATCACAAAATAAACATTTATTTGAGTCAAAACCAAATCTAAGTCGCAAATATTCACTCGAAGGATATATGCCATTTAAAATTTTAAAATGTACTTCTTTAACTTTGGGGGGTAACGGGAATTTTAAATACTCAGTTCTAAGTCTGTGAATGCTATCTTTTGAGAAAGAAAGTGAAATTGAGTTTCTATACACTAATAAAGGATAGGAAATGTGATTAAATTTATTTCTAACGGTTTTGTTTGAAAGTTGGCTTCCTTTAAAATCACGGCCTTCAACTAACAGTACTGGAAGATGTGGGATTATAGAGACAGAATAAGAGAAAATTTCTTTAATTTGGCATACGACAGCTTTAGGGATGGCTTTAGTAATTGGGGATTATACAATGTGTTTTCACTCAGATAAGTGTTGCTAACATGTTTTAGCATGTTTCTAGCATGCTTGGAACTCAATGGTATATCTAAATTTGTTGCTAGTACTGCATCACATTGTAGATGTCACTTCCTGTTGACAGTAGGTGGCGCTATTACTATAAGTGAAAATTGTCATGTAGATGTGTTCAGGGCAGGACTTTTATCAAAAGTGTGACGTTTGGGGCAGATTGGACATTCCTTGCCTGAGTTAAAACAACTTCCTGTTTCATGGCATTAATAGCATGATTTAACACTTAACTAAGTATTGCTAGCATGCTTTAGCATGTTTCTAACATGTTTAACACTCAATGGCATATTTTACTATGTTGCTAGTACTGCATCACAGTGTAAAACATGTCACTTCCTGTTGACAGTAGGTGGCGCTAATACTATAACAGAAAATTAACAGAAAATTATCATGTAGATGTGTTCAGGCCATGACTCTTATCAAACATGTGAAGTTTGGGGCAGATTGGACATTGCCTTCTTGAGTAACAACAACTTCCTCTTTCATTGCATTAGCATGCCTTAGCACTTAGCTAAGAATTGTTAGCATGTTTTAACATGTTTCTAACATGTTGAACACTCAATGGCATATTTTACTATGTTGCTAGTACTGCATCACAGTGTAAAACATGTCACTTCCTGTTGACAGTAGGTGGCGCTATTACTATAACAGAAAATTAACAGAAAATTATCATGTAGATGTGTTCAGGCCATGACTCTTATCAAACGTGTGAAGTTTGGGGCAGATTGGACATTGCCTTCTTGAGTAACAACAACTTCCTCTTTCATTGCATTGGCATGCTTTAGCACTTAGCTAAGTGTTTGCTAGCATGTTTTAGCATGTTTCTAGTATGTTGCTAGCATGTTTAGCACTTGCTGGCACTTTTTTATATGTTATTAGTAGTCCACAACAGTGTTAAACATGTCACTTCCTGTTGCCAGCAGGTGGCGCTATGACTGTAACTGAATATGAGCATGGACATGTGTTCAGGACAGAACTCTTATCAAACATGTGAAGTTTGGGGCAGATTGGACATTGTTTGCCTGAGTTACAGCAACTTCCTGTTTCATTGTATTAGCATGCTTTAGCACTTAGCTAAGAATTGCTAGCATGTTTTAACATGTTTCTAACATGTTTATAACTCATTGGCATAATTAATATGTTGCTAGTACTGCATCACAGTGTTAAACATGTCACTTCCTGTTGCCAGTAGGTGGCGCTATTACTATAACTGAATATTCTCATGTAGATGTGTTCAGGCCATGACTCTTATCAAACGTGTGAAGTTTGGGGCAGATTGGACATTCCATACCTGAGTTACAGCAAATTCCTATTGAATTGCAGTAATAGCATGCTTTAGCACTTAGCTAAGTGCTTGCTAGCATGTTTTAGCATGTTTCAAGTATGTTGTTAGCATGTTTAACACTTGCTGGCACTTTTTTATATGTTATCAGGAGTCCACAACAGTGTTAAACATGTCACTTCCTGTTGCCAGCAGGTGGCGCTGTGACTGTAACTGAATATGAGCATGGACATGTGTTCAGGACAGAACTCTTATCAAACGTGTGAAGTTTGGGGCAGATTGGACATTGTTTGCCTGAGTTACAGCAACTTCCTGTTTCATGGCGAAACATCAAAATTTGTCAGGCCGCCGAGGACACGCCCTTCGACGAAAACTCAAGATCTTCGCAATTTAACGTCGCAAAGGCCTTAAGATTAGACTCACCAAATTTGAAGATGATCAGATTAAAACTGTAGGAGGAGTTCGTTAAAGTACGAGGCCTGAAAATGGCAAAAACTGCACAAAAATCTGAGAGGAAGTTCAAAATGGCTGACTTCCTGTTGTGTTTAGGGCTACGCTCCAAGAGACTTTTTTGTAGGTATTGGGCCATTACAGGTATGTACCGAATTTCGTACACGTACGTGAAACGTAACGCGAGGCGCACTCCGTTGAACCTTTATAGGTGGCGCTATCGAGCCATTTTGCCCCGCCCAATTTTGAAACGCATATCAGATGTAAATTTTCGCCAGTTCTGACGCGTGTGCAAATTTTCGTGAGTTTTCGTGCATGTTTAGGCCCTCAAAAATGCGATTCATTGCGGAGAAGAAGAAGAAGAAGAAGAATTAAAGCTGCAAGCAGCATTGAAAGGGCCCTCGCACACGTGCCATCGCCACCCGGTGGCTTTAGGAAGACAGAGCACGGTGGGCAATGTGCATTTAAGTAGATAAATATAGTGGGAGTATGTCAAAGTCAGTTACAAAAATGTCCTTTATTGTGGGGATAATAGCATGCGTTATCACTCAGATAAGTGTTGCTAGCATGTTTTTAGCATGTTTAGAACTCAATGGCATATTTACTATGTTGCTAGTACTGCATCACAGTGTCAAATATGTCACTTCCTTTTGACAGTAGGTGGCGCTATTACTTTAACTTAAAATTGTAATGCGGATTTGTTCAGGCCATGACTTATCAAACGTGTGAAGTTTGGGGCAGATTTGACATTCCATGCCTCAGTTACAGCAAATTCCTATTTAATTGCAGTAATAGCATGCATTGGCACTTAGTTAAGTGTTTGCTAGAATGTTTCTAGTATGTTGCTAGCATGTTTAACACTTGCTGGCACTTTTTTATATATTATTAGAAGTCCACAACAGTGTTAAACATGTCACTTCCTGTTGCCAGCAGGTGGCGCTATGACTGTAACTGAATATGAGCATGCACATGTGTTCAGGACAGAACTCTTATTAAACTTGTGAAGTTTTGGGCAGATTGGACATTGCCTTCTTAAGTAAAAACAACTTCCTGTTTCATAGCATTAGCATGCTTTAGCACTTAGCTAAGAATTGCTAGCATGTTTATAACTCAATGGCATATTTACTATGTTGCCAGTACTGCATCACACTGTTAAACATGTCACTTCCTGTTGCCAGTAGGTGGCGCTATTACTATAGCTGAAAATTGTCATGTAGATGTGTTCAGGGCAGGACTCTTATCAAATGTGTGAAGTTTGGGGCAGATTGGACATTCCTTGCCTGAGTTAAAACAACTTCCTGTTTCATGGCATTAATAGCATGATTTAACACTTAACTAAGTATTGCTAGCATGCTTTAGCATGTTTCTAACATGTTTAACACTCAATGGCATATTTTACTATGTTGCTAGTACTGCATCTTCTTAAGTAACATTGCCTTCTTAAGTAACAACAACTTCCTGTTTCATTGCATTAGCATGCTTTAGCACTTAGCTAAGAATTGCTAGCATGTTTTAACATGTTTCTAACATGTGTATAACTCAATGGCATATTTACTATGTTGCTAGTACTGCATCACAGTGTAAAACGTGCACGGAGGGGAATGTGCATTTATGTAGGTAAATATAGGAGGAGTATGTCAATGTCAGTTACAAAAATGTCCTTTATTATGGGGATTATACAATGTGTTTTCACTCAGATAAGTGTTGCTAGCATGTTTTAGCATGTTTCTAGCATGCTTGGAACTCAATGGTATATCTAAATTTGTTGCTAGTACTGCATCACATTGTAGATGTCACTTCCTGTTGACCGTAGGTGGCGCTATTACTATAAGTGAAAATTGTCATGTAGATGTGTTCAGGGCAGGACTTTTATCAAAAGTGTGACGTTTGGGGCAGATTGGACATTCCTTGCCTGAGTTAAAACAACTTCCTGTTTCATGGCATTAATAGCATGATTTAACACTTAACTAAGTATTGCTAGCATGCTTTAGCATGTTTCTAACATGTTTAACACTCAATGGCATATTTTACTATGTTGCTAGTACTGCATCACAGTGTAAAACATGTCACTTCCTGTTGACAGTAGGTGGCGCTAATACTATAACAGAAAATTAACAGAAAATTATCATGTAGATGTGTTCAGGCCATGACTCTTATCAAACATGTGAAGTTTGGGGCAGATTGGACATTGCCTTCTTGAGTAACAACAACTTCCTCTTTCATTGCATTAGCATGCCTTAGCACTTAGCTAAGAATTGTTAGCATGTTTTAACATGTTTCTAACATGTTGAACACTCAATGGCATATTTTACTATGTTGCTAGTACTGCATCACAGTGTAAAACATGTCACTTCCTGTTGACAGTAGGTGGCGCTATTACTATTACAGAAAATTAACAGAAAATTATCATGTAGATGTGTTCAGGCCATGACTCTTATCAAACGTGTGAAGTTTGGGGCAGATTGGACATTGCCTTCTTGAGTAACAACAACTTCCTCTTTCATTGCATTGGCATGCTTTAGCACTTAGCTAAGTGTTTGCTAGCATGTTTTAGCATCTTTCTAGTATGTTGCTAGCATGTTTAGCACTTGCTGGCACTTTTTAATATGTTATTAGTAGTCCACAACAGTGTTAAACATGTCACTTCCTGTTGCCAGCAGGTGGCGCTATGACTGTAACTGAATATGAGCATGGACATGTGTTCAGGACATAACTCTTATCAAACGTGTGAAGTTTGGGGCAGATTGGACATTGCCTTCTTGAGTAACAACAACTTCCTCTTTCATTGCATTGGCATGCTTTAGCACTTAGCTAAGTGTTTGCTAGCATGTTTTAGCATCTTTCTAGTATGTTGCTAGCATGTTTAGCACTTGCTGGCACTTTTTATATGTTATTAGTAGTCCACAACAGTGTTAAACATGTCACTTCCTGTTGCCAGCAGGTGGCGCTATGACTGTAACTGAATATGAGCATGGACATGTGTTCAGGACAGAACTCTTATCAAACATGTGAAGTTTGGGGCAGATTGGACATTGCCTGAGTTACAGCAACTTCCTGTTTCATGGCGAAACATCAAAATTTGTCAGGCCGCCGAGGACACGCCCTTCGACGAAAACTCAAGATCTTCGCAATTTAACGTCGCAAAGGCTTTAAGATTACACTCACCAAATTTAAAGATGATCAGATTGAAACTGTAGGAGGAGTTCGTTAAAGTACGAGGCCTGAAAATGGCAAAAACTGCACAAAAATCAGAGGAAGATCAAAATGGCTGACTTCCTGTTGTGTTTACGGATACGCTCCAAGAGATTTTTTTGTAGGTATTGGGCCATTACATGTATGTACCTATTTGGAGTCCAGAACAGTGTTAAACGTCACTTCCTGTTGCCAGCAGGCGGCGCTATGACTATGTCTGAATATGAGCATGGAAATGTGTTTAGGAGATAACTCTTATCAAACGTGTGAAGTTTGGCGCAGATGGGACGTTGCCTTTTTGAGTAACAACAACGTCTTGTTTCATTGAATTAGCATGCTTTAGGACTTAGCTAAGTATTGCTAGCATGTTTTAACATGTTTCTTGTATGTTTAGAACTCAATGGCATTTTTAACCTGTTGCTAAAAGGGCATCAACGTGTTAAACATGTCACTTCCTGTTGCCAGTAGGTGGCGCTATTACTATAACTGAATATTGTCATGTAGATGTGTTCAGGCCATGACTCTTATCAAACGTGTGAAGTTTGGGGCAGATTGGACATTCCATACCTGAGTTACAGCAAATTCCTATTGAATTGCAGTAATAGCATGCTTTAGCACTTAGCTAAGTGCTTGCTAGCATGTTTTAGCATGTTTCAAGTATGTTGTTAGCATGTTTAACACTTGCTGGCACTTTTTTATATGTTATCAGGAGTCCACAACAGTGTTAAACATGTCACTTCCTGTTGCCAGCAGGTGGCGCTGTGACTGTAACTGAATATGAGCATGGACATGTGTTCAGGACATAACTCTTATCAAACGTGTGAAGTTTGGGGCAGATTGGACATTGTTTGCCTGAGTTACAGCAACTTCCTGTTTCATGGCGAAACATCAAAATTTGTCAGGCCGCCGAGGACACGCCCTTCGACGAAAACTCAAGATCTTCGCAATTTAACGTCGCAAAGGCCTTAAGATTACACTCACCAAATTTGAAGATGATCAGATTAAAACTGTAGGAGGAGTTCGTTAAAGTACGAGGCCTGAAAAGGGCAAAAACTGCACAAAAATCTGAGAGGAAGTTCAAAAAGGCTGACTTCCTGTTGTGTTTAGGGCTACGCTCCAAGAGACTTTTTTGTAGGTATTGGGCCATTACATGTATGTACCGAATTTCGTACACGTACGTGAAACGTAACGCGAGGCGCACTCCGTTGAACCTTTATAGGTGGCGCTATCGAGCCATTTTGCCCCGCCCAATTTTGAAACGCATATCAGATGTAAATTTTCGCCAGTTCTGACGCGTGTGCAAATTTTCGTGAGTTTTCGTGCATGTTTAGGCCCTCAAAAATGCGATTCATTGCGGAGAAGAAGAAGAATAATAATAATAAACAGAGCAATTCCAAGAGGGTCCTCACACCATCGGTGCTCGGGCCCTAATAATAAATATATATATATATATATATATATATATATATATATATATATATATATATATAAATATAGCTGCGAGCAGCGATTACGGGCCCAAGCCGGTGGCACCGCAACCCCGGTGCCTTTAGTACCTAAAGGCACCGGGGTGGCGGTTCCGCCAGCTTTGGCCCTTCATCGCTGCTCGCAGCTATATTTATATATATATATATATATATATATATATATATATATATATATATATATATATAAACGGCCCGGTGGCACCGCCACCCCGGTGCCTTTGGGGTTATTGTGCACGACGTGCAAAAACGTAACCCCGCTTTGACTGTCGAAAAGAAGTGTGCTGTAGAGCTTGCATCAGTGTGGGCTCTGCAAAAGTGCGCATCGAGGGCACATATCAACCACAAAGTATGCGTGAGGAAACCTTCTGAAACCTAAAATGAAAAATGAGACACCCTACGGTCTCATGGATTTAACGGACACATGAAATAAGTACACAAGACCGAAAATTCATATGAAGTGTGCCATTTGGGACAGGGCCTATGATCGTGAACAACAATAGCCACATATATGAGATAATTTAAATTTAGAATCATTTTTAATGGCATAGGATGTCATATGTCAATATGTTTTGTAGCACTTAAATGTGTAAATCCAGAAGCCTAGTATTTATCTGGAGGTCTTTGTCCTTTGCCTGTCAACCTGGTTTGTCTCTGCCTTTTCTGTTCTGCCCTGTTTGCCATTGTTCACCCTGCCTGTCTTGACCATTCTTAATAAAAAGCTGCAAATGGATTCAAAAAGACAAGGCCTTAAACTTAAATTTGAACAAGGATTAAACTCTTGTAACTGTAACAGACACCAAGGCACAATCACACACATGCACGCACGCACGCACACACAGTTTAAAAACAAAAAAATATTTATCCAACCCCATTTAAAAACAGTCTGTGATTCCTTTACTTTATTAATAAACATTAAGACATTTATTTTCCTTTTTAATGCAGGCCAAACCACACAGCAGTGAAATGGTTAATCTAGCCCTCCTCCCCCTACACACACACACACACACACACACAGACAGGCACAGACACAGAGACGTAGGCTTATGGCAAGCCGTTTTAACATTTAATCATTTAAACCCACTAGTCTCTATTTTCATGCTACTAGTACTTATTTTTTAGATACTAGTATTTTTAGATACTAATATAGTATCTAATGAATAAGTACTAGTATCTTTTAAAAGGTACTAGTCCCTAAGGAATAAGCACTAGTATCTAAAGAATAGGCACTAGTACCTAAAGAATAAGCACTAGTCGCTAATGAATAAGTACTAGTACTTAATGGAATAGATACTAGTATCTAAAAAATAAGTACTAGTAGCATGAAAATAGAGACTAGTAGGTTAAAATGATTAAATGTTAAGACGGCTTGCCATATTGGCTCAGAGAGAGAGAGAGAGAGAGAAAATGACCATATTCAAACCAAAATATCTGACTTTCTGTTGTTCGGAGCTAATAACTGTAAATTAGAAAGTTGTTCGGCTTGAGGAGAAGAATATACACGCTGAGTTTTGTAACTGTAGGTAAAACTAACTAAGTTTTAACACACTTTATATGTCCTTATTAAGCCATGAAAATTCATTTCCTCGCCACGGCCAAACCGTTCGAGATATCAAAAGTCCGTCCGCAATTTAGCATCCTCAAAGTCTTGACATCATGCACACCGAGTTTGGCGATGATTGAATGAATTGCCTAGGAGTAGTACTTCAAATTCCACAGCAAGCGTTTTCCAAACAACCCATAATAGCCGACTTCCTGTTGGGCTGGCGTAAAACTTGACCGGGGGTAAGATGTTCGGCCCGATGAGATCTATATGTGTACTGAGTTTCATATTAATTCATGCAAGCGTGTTGGATATATGGACCAAATTGTCGGACCCCGTTCAAGAAGGCGCTGTTGAGCCCCCCTGCCACGCCCGGGTACCAGCTTCAGCCCGGCCCTGATGGCCGTGGGTTCTGACCTGTGTGCAAAATTTCAAGAGTTTTTGAGCACGTTAAGAGCCCCAAAAGCCCCTGAAACCTTGAAATCCATTAAAAGCAATAGACAAATCCCTCACACACAGAGACAGAGAGAGAGGGAGAGAAAATTCTCAGATACATCCACATTCAAACTTAAATATCTGACTTGCTGTTGTTTGGAGCTAATGACAGTTAATTAGAAAGTTGTCCGGCTTGATCTGAACAATATGCGTACCGAGTTTTATGATTGTAGGTAAAACTATATAACTAACACCCCCACTTTTGTCAAAAGGTGGCGCTACTGAGCCCCTGCACCACGCCCGTTTCTGAAACTTTGCACATGTCTACTGGCTAATAAATGTGATCTGTCTGTCGAGTTTCATGCAATTTTAAGCAATTTCAGGCATGCTAAGAGTCTCAAAAGCATCCAAAAAGAATATTAAAGTTTGATGCGTTTGATGCGTTGTCACGGCAACAGTATCTTAGACATCAATAATCCTTTCACAAGTCTACATCTGGCGTGTGTTTACATTATACACATAAAGTTTGAAGCAAATCGGGTAAAAATAAGAGGGTGATTTCAAAGCATTTTGAAAGTGACACACTTCCTGCTGCCAGTTGGTGGCGCTATAATATTGACTCACAATAGTCACATCCATGTGATCGGACTCTTACAACGAACACACTGCTGAAGTTTCATCAAGATCAGTTAATGTATGCAGAAGTTATAACACACTTCCTGTTTCCATTATTCGCCATAAATTCGTTTCCTCGCCAGGGCCAAACCGTTCGAGATATCAAAAATCCCCTGGCAAATTTTCATCGTCAATCTCTTGACTTCATGCTGACCGAGTTTCGTGGCGATTGGTTGAATTCTCTAGGAGGAGTATATCGAATTCCATTGCATGCGTTTTCCAAACAAGCCTTAATAGCCGACTTCCTGTTGGGCTGGGGTAAAAAGTAAAAGTACAACGGATATATGAACCGATGAGATCTATATGTGTACCAAGTTTCATATTATTACATGCAAGCGTGTTTGATTTATGAACCAAGTTTTTGGACCCCGTTCCAGGGGGCGCTGTCAAACCCCCCTGCCACGCCCGGGTACCAGCTTCAGCCCGGCCCTGATGGCCGCCGGTTCTGACCCGTGTGCAAAGTTTCAAGAGTTTTTGAGCACGTTAAGGGGACCAAAAGTGCGCTGAGAGTCTCAAAAGCATCCAAAAGGAATATTAAAGTTTGATGCATTGTCACGGCAACAGCATCTAAGATATCAACAATCCTTTCACAGGTCTACATCTGGCGTGTGTCTACATTATACACATCAAGTTTGAAGCAAATCGGGTAAAGCCTGTTTGATTTATGGACCAAGTTTTCGGACCCCGTTCCAGGGGGCGCTGTCGAGCCCCCCTGCCACGCCCGGGTACCAGCTTCAGCCCGGCCCTGATGGCCGCGGTTTCTGACCCGTGTGCAAAGTTTCAAGAGTTTTTGAGCATGTTAAGGGCCCCAAAAGTGCACTAAGAATCTCAAAAGTATCCAAAAAGAATATTAAAGTTTGATGCGTTGTCACGGCAACAGCATCTAAGATATCAACAATCCTTTCACAGGTCTACATCTGGCTTGTGTCTACATTATACACATCAAGTTTGAAGCAAATAGGGTAAAGCGTGTTGGATATATGGACCAAATTGTCGGACCCGTTCAAGGGGGCGCTGTCGAGCCCCCCTGCCACGCCCGGGTACCAGCTTCAGCCTGGCCCTGATGGCCGCGGGTTTTGTCCCGTGTGCAAAGTTTCAAGAGTTTTCGAGCACGTTAAGAACCCCAAAAGTGCCCGAAAGCATAAAAAAGCATGAAAAAGCTTAAAAAAAGGAATATTAATGTTTGATGCATTGCCATGGCAACAGTATCTAAGATATCAATAATCCTTTCACAGGTCTACATCTGGCGTGTGTCTACATTATGCACATGAAGTTTGAAGCAAATCGGGTAAAAATAAGAGGGTGATTTAAAAGCATTTTGAAAGTGACACATTTCCTGCTGCCAGTTGGTGGCGCTATAACTTTGACTCACAATAGTCACATCCATGTGATCGGGCTCTTACAACGAACACACTGCTGAAGTTTCATCAAGATTAGTTAATGTATGCAGTAGTTATAACACACTTCCTGTTTCACGTTTCTCGCCATAATTTTGTTTCCTCGCCACGGCCAAACCGTTCGAGATATCAAAAATCCCCTGGCAACTTTTCATCCTCAGCGTCTTGACTTCATGCTGACCGAGTTTCGTGCCGTGTGTTTGAATTCTCTAGGAGGAGTATTTCACATTCCATTGCATGCATTTTCCAAACAACCCTTAATAGCCGACTTCCTGTTGGGCTGGGGTAAAAAGTAAGAGCATGAAGTATATATGAACCGATGAGATCTATATGTGTACTGAGTTTCATATTATTACATGCAAGCGTGTTTGATTTATGGACCAAGTGTTCAAACCCCGTTCCAGGGGGCGCTGTCGAGCCCCCCTGCCACGCCCGGGTACCAGCTTCAGCCCGGCCCTGATGGCCGCGGGTTCTGAGATGTGTGCAAAGTTTCAAGAGTTTTCGAGCACGTTAAGGCCCCCAAAAGTGCCCAAAAGGTAGTAAAATAATAATAATAATAATAAATATAGCTGCGAGCAGCGATTACGGGCCCAAGCCGGTGGCACCGCAACCCCGGTGCCTTTAGTACCTAAAGGCACCGGGGTGGCGGTTCCGCCAGCTTTGGCCCTTCATCGCTGCTCGCAGCTATATTTATATATATATATATATATATATATATATATATATATATATATATATAAACGGCCCGGTGGCACCGCCACCCTGGTGCCTTTAGGGTTATTGTGCACGACGTGCAAAAACGTTACCCCGCTTTGACTGTCGAAAAGAAGTGTGCTGTAGAGCTTGCATCAGTGTGGGCTCTGCAAAAGTGTGCATCAAGGGCACATATCAACCACAAAGTATGCGTGAGCAACCTTCTGAAACCTAAAATGAAAAATAAAACACCCTACATCCTACATGGATTTAACGGACACATGAAATAAGTACACAAGACCGAAAATTCATATGAAGTGTGCCATCTGGGACAGGGCCTATGATCGTGAACCACAATAGCCACATATATGAGATCATTTAAATTTAGAATAATTTTTAATGTCATAGGTCAATATGTTTTGCAGCACCTGTCAACCTGGTTTGTCTCTGCCTTTTCTGTTCTGCCCTGTTTGCCATTGTTCACCCTGCCTGTCTTGACCATTCTTAATAAAAAGCTGCAAATGGATTCAAAAAGACAAGGCCTTAAACTTGAACAAGGATTAAACTCTTGTAACTGTAACAGACACCAAGGCACAATCACACACACACACACACACACACACACACACACACACACACACACGCACGCAGTTTAAAAACAAAAAAATATTTATCCAACCTCATTTAAAAACAGTCTGTGAGTGCCATCTTTTGGACATTCATCATATTGCATTGGTTTTCATTTCTTGTCCTCAAACAGAGCACTAATCTGTTTATTTTTAAGTTAAACATTCTACATTTATTAAAAAAGAAACATCAAATGTGTTTTGAGTCATAGTATTATTTTATACAGAAATAAATTATTTGTAATTCAGATGAGAATAAAGTTAGTGTTTTACAATTTTAAGGAAAACAAATATATTGTTCTGAAATATAGCACATTCATTTTAAATTCATTCAGCTTCAATTACCAATACAATCTTAATTGTATTTAAAGCAAACTATACATTTAAAAGATCTGGGTTCTATGCATATTTTGTAATTTATAAAAATACAAAATTGTTATGCAAAAAGACAAGGCCTTAGAGATTTCTTTATCCTTTAATATAGGAAAAATCACACAGCAATGAAAGGCTTAATCTCTTGTCACTGTAACAGACAGCCAGCCACACACACACACACACACATAAACACAGACACCAGCCCTCCCTCCCCCTCCCTCCCCACACAGACAGCCACACACACACACACACACACACACACACACACACACACACACACACACACACAGAACATAGGCTACTCCGTCATTTTGTTCATAGAGGACATAATTCAAACTGCAAAGTGTTTAATTATATTTGTGGACACTCGCAACAAAGCACAACATTGTGCTTTTGTAAAGTAAATTCAAGCAATCCGCCTCCGAAATTTAAAATTAAACGAAAATGCTCACCTCTGCACGGGCATACCTAATATATTTATATATAAATACAATTGGCTTACCTGATTTTGAACACAAGAGGGCAGTATAGCCCTATGTATTACTTGATGTATTTATTTTTTGACTGAATAGCGCATTCTGGCTGTTTTAAAACTTGTACATTATTTTTAAATTGAAAACAAGAATAAAATGGGTTTAGTTTAGTGTTTCCTTTTTTGACATGATTTTTAATCCCTCGCCATAGCAAAACAATTTGAGATATTCAATTTCCGTTCACAATATAGCATCTTTAATGTATTTTCATCATGTTGAAAAAGTCTGGTGGGAATTAAATAAACCACTTAAAAGGAGTAAGTACAAATGTAGAGGCTGGATTTGCAAAACATCATTCATCATATTGCATTGGTTTTAATTTATTGTCCTCAAACAGAACACTAATCTATTTATAAAAGTTACACATTCTACATTGATTAAAAAAGAAACATCAAATATGTTTTTAGTCATAGTATTTTTTTATACAGAAATAAATTATTTGTAATTCAGATGAGAATAAAGTTAGTGTTTTACATTTTTAAGGAAAACAAATATATTGTTCTGAAATATAGCACATTCATTTAAAATTCATTCAGCTTCAATTACCAATACAACCTTAATTGTATTTAAAGCAAACTATACATTTAAAAGATCTGGGTTCTATGCATATTTTGTCATTTAAAAAAATACAAAATTGTTATGCAAAAAGACAAGGCCTTAGAGATTTATTTATCCTTTAATGCAGGAAAAATCACACAGCAATGAAAGGCTTAATCTCTTGTCACTGTACAGACAGCCAGCCACACACACACACACACACACACACACACACACACACACACACATAAACACAGACACCAGCCCTCCCTCCCCCTCCCTCCCTCCCTCCCTCCCCACACAGACAGCCACACACACACACACACACAGAATGGGGAGGGGGCCCTCTCTCTGTCAGAGAGAGACAGAGAGATACCATTTCAAGAAATCCACATTCAAACCACAATATCTGACGTTCTGAGGGTCGGAGATAATGACTTTAAATTAGAAAGTTGTTCGGCTTGAAGAGAAGAATATACACGCTGAGTTTTGTAACTGTAGGTGAAACTAACTAAGTTATAACACACTTTATATGTCCTTTTTTAGTCATGAAAATTCATTTCCTCGCCACGGCCAAACCGTTCGAGATATCAAAAATCCGTCCGCAATTTAGCATCCTCAATGTCTTGACTTCACGCACACCGAGTTTGGCGATGATTGAATGAATTGCCTAGGAGTAGTACTTCACATTCCACAGCAAGCGTTTTCCAAACAACCTATAATAGCCGACTTCCTGTTGGGCTGGCGTAAAACTTGACCGGGGTTAAGATGTTCGGCCCGATGAGATCTATATGTGTACTGAGTTTCATATTAATTCATGCAAGCGTGTTGGATATATGGACCAAATTGTCGGACCCCGTTCAAGGGGGCGCTGTTGAGCCCCCCTGCCACGCCCGGGTACCAGCTTCAGCCCGGCCCTGATGGCCGTGGGTTCTGACCTGTGTGCAAAATTTCAAGCGTTTTTGAGCACGTTAAGAGCCCCAAAAGCCCTTGAAACCTTGAAATCCATTAAAAGCAATAGACAAATCCCTCACACACAGAGACAGAGAGAGAGGGAGAGAAAATTCTCAGAAACATCCATATCAATAATCCTTTCACAAGTCTACATCTGGCGTGTGTTTACATTATACACATAAAGTTTGAAGCAAATCGGGTAAAAATAAGAGGGTGATTTCAAAGCATTTTGAAAGTGACACACTTCCTGCTGCCAGTTGGTGGCGCTATAACATTGACTCACAATAGTCACATCCATGTGATCGGACTCTTACAACGAACACACTGCTGAAGTTTCTTCAAGATCAGTTAATGTATGCAGAAGTTATAACACACTTCCTGTTTCCATTATTCGCCATAAATTCGTTTCCTCGCCACGGCCAAACCGTTCGAGATATCAAAAATCCCCTCGCAACTTTTCATCGTCAATCTCTTGACTTCATGCTGACCGAGTTTCGTGGCGATTGGTTAAATTCTCTAGGAGGAGTATATCGAATTCCATTGCATGCGTTTTCCAAACAACCCTTAATAGACGACTTCCTGTTGGGCTGGGGTAAAAAGTAAAAGTACAAAGGATATATGAACCGATGAGATCTATATGTGTACCGAGTTTCATATTATTACATGCAAGCGTGTTTGATTTATGGACCAAGTTTTCGGACCCCGTTCCAGGGGGCGCTGTCGAGCCCCCCTGCCACGCCCAGGTACCAGCTTCAGCCCAGCCCTGATGGCCACGGGTTCTGACCCATGTGCAAAGTTTCAAGAGTTTTTGAGCATGTTAAGGGCCCCAAAATTGCCCAAATAGTCGTAAGAAAAATATAGAAAATGACTTTCCAAACCCATAATAACCGACTTCCTGTTGGGCTGACGTAAAACTTAGAGCGCGAAAGTTGTTCGGCCCGATGAGATCTATAAGTGTACCGAGTTTCAGATTATTACATGCAAGCGTGTTTGATATATGGACAAGTGTTCAAAACCCGTTCCAGGGGGCGCTGTCGAGCCCCCCTGCCACGCCCGGGTACCAGCTTCAGCCCGGCCCTGATGGCCGCGGGTTCTGATCTGTGTGCAAAGTTTCCAGAGTTTTCGAGCACGTTAAGGGCCCCAAAAGTGCCAAAAAGGTAGTAAAATAATAAGAAGAATAATAATAATAAAAAGAATAATAAATAATCCTTAGGAAAACAATAGGGCCTTCGCCTTTTCAGGCTTGGGCCCTAATAATAATAATCCTAAATAATAATCCTTAGGAAAACAATAGGGCCTTCGCCTTTTCAGGCTTGGGCCCTAAATATAGCTGCGAGCAGCGATTACGGGCCCAAGCCGGTGGCACCGCAACCCCGGTGCCTTTAGTACCTAAAGGCACCGGGGTGGCGGTTCCGCCAGCTTTGGCCCTTCATCGCTGCTCGCAGCTATATTTATATATATATATATATATATATATATATATATATATATATATATATACATACGGCCCGGTGGCACCGCCACCCCGGTGCCTTTGGGGTTATTGTGCACGATGTGCAAAAACGTAACCCCGCTTTGACTGTCGAAAAGAAGTGTGCTGTAGAGCTTGCATCAGTGTGGGCTCTGCAA